>CM048744.1:488937817-489337817 GCA_026315105.1 Locusta migratoria | reverse complement strand
AGGATTTTGTATCCGTTTAAATTCGGCATGCTTTTTTCTTTGCCTTTGCAAGAGTGATCTAAACTGGTTTGTGTACCACGGCAGGTCAGGCCACTCTTTGGTTAATTTGTTTGGTATAAATGTGTCAATAGCTGTTGACCTTATTTCTTCGAAGGTAAGCCTCATCTGATCTACACTAACACTGTTAGTTTCGAAAGACTGGAGGTTCTCACTCAGGAAAGCGTTAATCGAATTTTTATATGCTTTTCTTGAATATATATATTTTTCGTTTATTTCTGCTAGATTTGGGAAATCCGATATTCATTTTCGCTACAATCCCAAGATACCATAAAAATGTTAATCACCTACGATAGAAGCAGGTCAAGAAACATTCGATGAGTTCTGTAGTAGTGGGATGCTTAATAGATAGGATGAATTGCACCTGCATACGTTCAAAGACGAGCCAGTCTATATAATACTTCAAGCTACACAGGCGTCGTGAAACGATTAGATTAGATTAATACTTGTTCCATAGATCATATACACGACATTTCGTAATGATGTGGAACGTGTCAGTTTAGTAAATGGTGTCTATAAATGACAATACTTTAAAGATTTTGTAATTTTTATTTTTTGTTTTTAAAATTTTTTAAGTTTTATCTAAAAATTCATCTGAAGAATCGAAGGAGTTGCCATTCAGAAATGCCTTTAATTAAAAAAAAAAATTATATACCAGTTTGCTATCTGTCAGATTTTTTTATGCTACTTGGTAAGTGACCGAAGACTTTTGTGGCAGCATAATTCACCCCGTTCTGTGACAAAGTTAGATTTAACCTTGAATAGTGTATATCATCCTTTCTCCTAGTGTTGTAAATATGCACACTGCTATTACGTTTGAAATTGGTCGGATTGTTAATAACAAATTTCGTGAATGAATTTATATATTGTGAAGCTACAGTGAAGATTCCTAGGTCCTTAAATAAATGTCTGCAGGATGATCTTGAATGGGCTTTTGTGCAATGAATACTTTTTTACTAATTGTTGAATTGCCCCAGAATATGATCCCATATGAAAGCACTTAATGAAAATAGGCATAGTAAGCTAATTTACTGAGATGTATATCGCCAAATTTTTCAATGACCCTGACAGCATAAGTAGCTGAATTCAAACGTTTCAGCACATCTCCAATGTGTTTCTTCCAATTCAATCCCTCATCAATGCAAACACCTAAAATTTTTGAATATTCTATCTTAGCTACAGATTTATGTTCAAAGTCTAAATTTATTAATGGTGTCATGCTATTTACTGTATGAAACTTTATATACTGAGTTTTATCAAAGTTTAACGAGAGTCTATTTGTAGAGAACCATTTAATAATTTTCTGAAAGACATAATTTGCAATTCATCAGTTAATTACTGTGTCAGGCGTTATAGCTATACATGTATCGTGAGCAAAAAGAACTAGCTTAGCATCTCCTTGAATATAGAATGGCAAGTCATTAATATATATTAAGAACAGCAAAAGACCCTAGATCGAACCTTGTGGGATTCCCTTTTTGATAACTAACCCAGTTAGAGGAATTAATTGTTTCTTTCTGATCATGTAATCTGCTTATTTCGACTTTCTGCAGTCTTCCAGTTAAGTATGGTTTAAACCATTTGTGCATTGTCCCACTCATACCACAATACTTAAGCTTATCTAGAAGAATCCCATGATTTACACAATCAAAAGCCTTTAAGAGATCACAAAAAATCCCAACTGGTGATATCCGGTTATTCAAAGCATTTAATACTTCACCAGTGAAGGTATATATAGTATTTTCTGTTGAAAATCTTTTTTGAAAACCAAACTTATATTTTGTTAGATTTTTAGTTTTATTAATATGTGAAGCTACTCGAGAATTTTGGATAAAGCTGTCAGAAGTGAGATGGGGCAGTAGTTGTTGACATCAGATGTGTCCCCTTTTTTATGCAAAGGTTTAACGATAGGATATTTCAGTCTATCCAGGAAAATACCCCGCTTTAAATAGCTATTACATATCTATGACTAAGAATCCTACTTATCTCTTGGGAACAAGCTTTTAATACCCTTCTGGAAATGCCACCAATTCCATGTGACCTTATAGTTTTGAGAGAGTTGATTATCTTCCTAACTACTGAAGGAGTGGTGGGTGGAATTTCAATTATATCAAATTGTGTAGGTATGTCCTCTTCCGTTAATTGCCTTTGTCCTTCTAATGAACATTTAGATCCTATTTTCTCTACATTTGAAAAGTAATCATTAAAAATGTTTTCAGCATCTGACTTTTCGTTACTAAAGTTTCTATTTGTTTTGATGGGAATACCCTCTTCCTGTGCACTTCGTTGTCCTGTCTAACTTTTGATAATATTCCAAATTGTTTTAATTTTATTATTAGAGGAACTAATACCAGACATGAGGCACACGTTTCTAGCGTTTTTCATAACTTTTCTTAATATAGCACAGTAGTTTTTATAATATTTGATTGTTTCTGAGTTATTAGTAAGCTATGGTTTTTGCATGGTTTCTTACAATTATATTCAACTAATTTCTTGGGGAAACAGTTTTCTAATACCCTTACAAATATATCTTGAAATAAGTTGAAAGTAGCCGGTTATTAAAATAAGCAAGATCTCGGGCAGATGAGATCTCCAAATGTAAGTTAAAACGCTCACTGCTGCTCTAAATTACTTTACGCATGGCCACAGTACATGGACAACGGAAAATTATCTAACTGCTCACTCATCAAGGGAGCAGTCAACTTCTTAACAAACACAAAATCAATGTTAAAAATAAATGAATAGCTAATTAAATATGGGACAGGGAGAATGAAATTATAAATCAGAGGTTTGATACTTTAAAATCAAGACCTATTCAGAAAAATGAACAAGCAACTACACGTGGAGAGACCAAATTAAGCACACACCTTGTACAAAAGTGAATTAAATCATATAATTACTGATTGTTTCTGCCCTTTGTGAATATTGGGGTAACGCGGGAGGAAATTATCAAATACACAAAGGGTAGCTGAAAGCACATTCAGTCATTCACAGACACACACATAATGCTTGGCGGTACATTACAATGCTGGAACACATTAAAGCAGCGGCAAACCGAAGCTTTGGCGGCGTCTTGATGAGATGGCAGGTGTATTGATCACAAATTTAAATGTACTTTGCACTAAACAAACTCATGTGTGGGGAGGCACCTGCTAAGTACTACGTGGTGTGTGACCACGCTGAATTTCATAGCATTTACAAACATAAATTAATATAGAATAAGCGAGTAAAGCACATGTGAGAATTCGTGTAGAAGAAAACTAGTATTAACAAAAGCGTGGCTGAAGGCTGAAGTAACAACAGTTACTAGAGCACGTGGTGCAATCGGTCGTAACAAGACAGGAAAGATGGAATCAAATCAGAAAATCTGAGAAATATTTAGCATACTCATGGATTCAGAAACGGCGTGAAAACGTTGGTTAAAAACACGAAGGAAATTCCAACGTACTAGGTTTACACAAAGACTGAAGGCCACACACGTTTATTCTAACTTGAGCAAAACTGGACACACAATCATCACTGGAAGGAAAATGCTAATAATAAATTGTTACTGAATTTACTCGAGTTCTGTAAATTAAGAAATATTTCGCCTCACCTAGCGAAAGAGTTACTCAAGAAAACTATCACTGAAATCCAAGACTGCCTGATCACAAAGAAAGCAATGTCCTAACATCATGCCTTGTCTCATGATTCGGCGGAGTAGTTATTTCCATGGTCGTCGGACACAGATTCCAGAGTGAAGCTGTAAGGCCATGGAAAAACGTTCCACCCCCATACATCGGGTATAGGGCGCGCTGAAGGCGACGCAGAATGCATTCAGAGACTAGTATTTACCAATCCTTGCTACCTGGCCAAGACAATTCCACCTACAACCGCTCCCAGAGAAGTCTCCTGTCGTCTCTTTCGTCCGAGATTAGGTTGGTACGACACTAAGAACATGGCCACCTCGCCATCTTGCCAAGTAAGCTTGTCTCTGGCCACCCAGCAGACGCCAGCGCAGACGACAAACGAAGCCATGCATTCTTAACTTCAACAAAACGAGGCCTAAAGCGCGAGGCGGCGACTGTAAGCCATTGCGCGGCAGTCAGTCAATATTAAAAGCAATCTTCCTCATTCACATGAGCATACAAGTTCAATCACATGGGTGGAAACATATATAAATATGGGGCAAACATACATAAACATGGGGCATGGATCACTGATAAAAATAATAAAATAATTAAGACACAGAGAGATAACATTAATGGTGCAGAAACACTTTAGGTTAAAGAATAAATCAAAATGGAACACGACCACACAATCAGTGGACGGGTTTCAAAGTTATATTTTAAATTGGCATCAGGTTCCTTATAAACTTCATCCGAGTCTAACTGCTGTAGGCTTTCTTTGAAATTTCTAGTTGTTAGGTCGTTAAAAGAGTGCACAACTCTGGAGGACTGTTTCGAATTACTGAATGGAGCTATGTCATATACTTACTAGCTGTGCACCATGATCAGTAAGACCATTCTCAACAGGACAAGCATTTACTTTGTTAAATTTATCTTGGTCTATAAAAAAGTTATCTATCAACGTGCCACGGTAGAGTGACCGAGCGGACTGAGGTGCTATGCTCCGAGGCGCAAGGACGTTTCCCGTCGGGGGGTTTGAATGCCCCCTCTGATATGTATGTTTGTGCTTTCTTTAGTGTAAATTAGTTTATAAGTAGTTTGTAAGTTTAGGGACTGATAACCTCGCAGTTAAGTCCCATAAAAAAACCTATCAATGTACTGCTGTCACAGATCACCTTACCCATTAATCACGAATGGAACAGAAAAGGGGTAAAGAGGTATGGTTGGTAGGATGTCTTTCCTCCACACGTGGTAAGGTGGTTTATAAAATATAGGTCAATCAATTTGAGAACAACAAAGGGCGTATTTCAATGTAACCCTCTATTTCTATTGCATACAAATATGTAGTTTTGTTTCGATCTTGATGAAATTTTGCACACTTGACGTTCAAAACAAGAGGAATGTCACTGTCTGTATAAAATTTCATTCGGTGTATGGTGAAGGGTACTTTTACTAACTAACTTTGACAAAATGCATGGTTTTGCTCCGATTTTGATAAAACTCTCTACACGTGATCTTCAAATGAAGGTCAAATTTGTATGGTGCATGGCGGAGGGTACTTTACTGTCAGACTTTGATAAAATGCATATTTTTTTAAACATAAATTTATCCATGTTATGTGGGTTGTTCTGAGATCTGCTACAGTATTATAAACTTTTTTGGAATCATTAATGTGACAGCAGTCACTTTTTACTAATATTTTTATTAGCACAACGAATTTCGGCAGTAAGCTGCCATCATCGGGTGCATTTTTACAGTTACTGTTGTTTGGCACACAGAACACAAGAACACAGTTACATATACACCATATGTAGACATTTTGTACTAAACAAAAATCAGAAAGATACATGGATAATTTCTTGCCTGAAGGGCATAGAAACAGACACAGAGGTAGCTGAAGGCTTTGTTCTAAGAACACACCACGTGGAGTACATATCACTCACAGAAGGAGGAAACGGAAAGAAATATATCACATGCACCACACAGAATAAAAATATTCCCACATATTAGTCGTGTTCCATGAAGCTAGAAAGATATGAAACAGAGTTCATACACCACCTTCTAGTCTCACACAGGTTACCAATTCCCAGCCGTTATCAAACCGTATTAGCTGCATATTCACCGCATTTACCTATGCAAAATCACCTAAATGAAATTAAATACATTTCCGTACATTATCGGATAAACCTATCCCAAAAAATGAACCTAAGATCTGAAGTCTAACAAACCAGACAACGAATCGCTACCATCTCAAGGGAGGAAAGAAAATCCAGAACGTCTTATCAGGTCGAAGGGCAGCCACAGAGTGACAAGACGGCCCACGAGCCCGTCACCAGCTGCCAGAAATCGGCAAAAACCACGAAAAGCGAGATTGGGGGCGGGTGAAGAGCTTAAACTCGCGCGTCCAACTGAGGCTCGCTAACTGGGCATTGTCAACCCAACTTGTAACCAAAGGGTGGAGGAACCTCCTTGGTAGCATCGAAAGCATAGTTTGGTAACGACTACCTATCGATACAAAGCCAGAGAACGCCAGTACCGATCAGCCACCACAGGACGATGAAAATTCTCATACATACACTCAGACTCCCATGCTAGAAGATTCTCATACATGCACATACAGAGTAAAGCAAGTACACCTTCTCACAGGGACAATGGCGTGACGGAGAAACCGTTCATATTGCCACACTCATAGACACAATGATAAATTATTAGCATAACAAAATCTCAGCAATATTAATTCAGTATTACAGAAAAAATTCCTCCTCGGGTATGGATGTTAGTGCCGTCTTTAGTATAAGCTAGTTCCTAAGTAGTTTGTAAGTTTAGGGACTGATGACCCCGCAGTTAAGTCTCATAAACTTTACAAACATTTTGAAACGAGTGACGGTAAACACAGGGGGGGGGGGAGGGCACAAAATGGTGGGCACAAAATGGGGGCTCTTGCTTAGTGTCGCCACATCCGTTCCAGGTGACAAGACGCTGTGTGCTTTGTTATATGGCGGTGGAGAAGTTCACTGGAAACTTCACGTTGAATGAACGCTTGAGTCACAGTGGCGTAAGTATTAGAGTTTGAAATCACATTCATCATTCATAATTTATTCAAATGTTTGTAAATCTATGGGATCAAACTATTATGCTCATCAGTCCCTACGCTTACAGACTACTAAAGTTACTTAACGACAACACATATCTCCGGCGGAAGCGGCCTCGCAGTCCCTGACATGGTGCCTAGAACCACACGGTCATTCCTATGCGGCGTGTCATCCTCCATTTTGAGTCCACCCAATAAGCGATCTAAGAAGAAATTACTAACTTCTGCAGACGCGCGGGAGTAGCCGAGTGGTCTGGAGCGCCACGTTTGGGTTCGCGCGGCCTCCCGCGTCGGAGGTTCGAATCCTCACTCGGGATGGATATTTGTGTCGTCTTTAGTATAAGTTAGTTCATAAGTAGTTTGTAAGTTTAGGGAATGATGACTCCGCAGTTAAGTCCCATGATGTTTACAAGCATTTGAATGTAACTTCTTCAGAGAAACTGAGGTTCTTAGAGCGCATAAAGCGAAGGTATTGTGTCGAGAAGTCAACGACGGATATTGTTATCAAAGCAGTTGCATCTACTGGCGTTGGTTGTTCCTCAGTGTATCATGTTTCAGGCCACACATTGTTTGATTCTAAATCAACTAAAGTAAATGCGATGCGGAGAACAGTTCATGATATATTATTTTTCGAATGGTCAACAACTGACATAGTGCTTGCTGTCCTAAACGAATAAGAAGGTTTGGGCAATACTGTAAATGAGTAAAAGAAACGAATTTTAAATAATTATGTATGGCTTCTAAAACTCACTGATATGTCACAAAACTCACAGCGACCTTGCAACTCAAACGGGCGAGGCGACATTGAGCTAGCGTTCCCGTTTTGTCCACCCCTGGTAACGCGTCTCAGTGTGTTTACACTTTGTCTCTCGTTTCGGTGAACGTAGTTGTTTTTGGTAAGTCTGTGACACACACATACAGACGTTTCATTACAAATGAAAACGAAAGACAAACGCATCCCGCAGAAATGGCGAGTTGCTGGAGACACTGGAAAACAAGATGAAGCACCTTTTCGCGGTGTCGCGGCAGTTACCCATAGAAGGTTCCAGTCCTCCCTTGGGCATGGGTGTGTCTGTGTTGTTCATTGCATAAGTTAAAATACTGTGTAACGTTAGGAACCGATGATCACTACAGTTGGATCCTATAGCTTTACAAAAATTGGAACATTTTTGAACAGTTGACCACTGAAAATGCAAACCTATACAATTTGTATAACTGCAACTGCGGAGGAGGATGTCGAAAACAACTAGCTAAAAACCCGGCGTTGCCCGGATATTGATTTATTTATTCCTGCCTTGAGTTAATACTTCTCCTATCCCTTCTCGTTTTATCCATCCTCTTTTTTCTAAATACATGTTATATTTATCAGGGAATATATAAGAAAGAAGGCTGTCTTGTATAATGTACAAAATTATACGTGCAGTATCCAAACAAGGAAAGATAGCAATCAAAATACAAATGGCATACAACATTCGCACCCTCTCATATTTATTGAGTTATACGTTGTATAATTGTATAATTTTTCAGGTATATATTCATTTGCATAAGTGCTGTATGTAAAATCTGTTGCGAATACAATTAGTATTAAAGAATTAATAGATAAAACTTGGTTCATGATAGGGCGGTTTTTCATGAACGTTACTGTCTATGTGCTCGTATGGCACGAAGTACGAGTCATACTCTGATACAATTTCGCAGGTACATTAAGGTGTATGTGTGTATACTGCTTGTAAAATTTTCTGCGGCTACAATTTCTAGTGTAGAAATTATAAATTGTAACGTCAAACCGAATGCCGTAGTTTTAGTCCATGAACAGTGGAAAAGTAGTAAGCGAGAAACTTTTTTCCTTTCATAATTTTGCTAGGGTTGTCAGCGAGAAAAACTTTAAGATAGGTTTGTAATTATGTTTAAAGTCGCTAAGTGCTGTCATTCTCATACAGTATCTGAATGAAGTCTCGTCGCATTATGTGACAGTTTCTTGCAAATATATTGTTTATGGCGTATCTCCTGAACCATGTGTCGTATGTTGTTCTTACCCAGACAGCATTGTTATCTCATGGTAAGGAATATGTGCACCAAATTTGGTTGATATCGGCCCAGTGTTTTAGGAGATGTGCAACACTGTCGTTTGATGCAGCAGTTTTTCGCGCATCTCATTGTTTATGAAGTCATATCTCGTGAACTATGTGTTGTACATGATCCTAACACTTAGGCGCGGCGACTGTCCTCATGGATCGAAGCTTACGTGTGCAAAATTTCATAAACATTGGAAGAAAACTTTAGATTTGTATTAAAAAAAAAAGTTAAAATGTTTGTTAAGCTTATGGGATTTAACTGCGGGGTCATCAATCCCTAAACTTCAAACTACTTATGAACTAACTTGTACTGAAAACAGCACAAAGATACATGACCGAGGAGGGGGGGATTCGAACCCCCGATTGGGAACGACCTCGCGCATTGTAGCATAACATCTCAATACGTTTGGCCACTCCGTCGCGGCGTATTTGTTTACAATACGTACACACAAACAAACACACAAACATAGGAACACACTGCTTTATATATAACTAGCTAAAAACCCGGCGTATACCGGGTATTTATTTATTTATTCCTGTCATTTTTCAGGTATATATACATTCAGTATAAGGGCTGAATGTCTATAAAATCTCTTGGGGATACAATTAGTAGTAAAGAAGTAATAGATTAAAACTTGGTGCGAGATGGGGCGGTTTTCCATGAACGTTACTATGTGCTCATATCTCATGAACTACGTGTCGTACTGTGATACAATTTAGATGGTTCACTTAACTATACGCGTGTATACTGTCTGTAAAATTTCTTGCGGCTACAATTTGTAGTGTACAAATTATAAATTGGAATGTTATACCCCAATGCCGTAGTTTTGCTCCATACAAAGCGGAAAAGTAGCAAGCGAAAAACTTTTTTCCTTTCATCATTTTGCTAAGGTTGTCAGCGAGAAAAAGTTTAATACAGGTTTGAAATTAAAGTTTGTTGCAAGTCGCTAAGTACCGTCATTCGCATATAGCGTATTTATATAGACTCGCCGAAGTGGGAGTTTTTTTGCAATTCATATTGTTTATGACGTCATATCTTCTGAACTATGTGTCGTATGTGATTCTTAACCATGCAGTAATTTTTACCTCGCGGTAAGGAACATTTGTACCAAATTTGGTTGAAATCGGTCCAGTGGTTTAGGAGAAATCAGCAGCTTTGTCGCTACATGCAGCAGTTTTTCGCGCATCTCATTGTTTATGACGTCATACCTCATGAACTATGTATCGTACGTGATTCTACCAAATTTGGTTGAAATCGGTCCAGTGTACCAAATTTGGTTGAAATCGGTCCAGTGTACCAAATTTGGTTGAAATCGGTTCAATGGTTTAGGAGAAATTGGCAGCACTGTCGCAAAATGCAGCAGTTTTTCTTGCATCTCATTGTTTATGACGTCATATCTCGTGAATTATGTGTCGTACGTGATTCTTAAACTGATGGCGACCGTTCCCATGGACTGAAGCTTACGTGCACAAAATTTTATAACAATTGGAACAACGCAACACGTACAAACATACGGACACTCTACTTTATATATTAGAAGATATATGTTGCTCAAAACCGGCGGACAAAAGCAAAAATAAGTCGTTGCTACATTTGTAAAAAACTAATTGTGACTGTTACTGCAGTGGGTAGATTATTAATCATGTATCTTTTGTACTGCGAGCAACCATGTTCGTAGAAAATGAAATGAAATGTTTGTAGAACATATGGGACTTAACGACGGGGTCATCAGTCCCTAAGCTTACAAACTACTTATGAACTAGCTAAGACTAAGGACGGCACAAATATACATGCCCGAGGGGGGATTCGAACCCCCGACCGTAGTGGCCGTGCAGACCGTGACTGAAGCGCCTCAATCCCCTCGGCCACCGCGGCCGGCGTTCGTAGAAAAATTTTCGTATCGAATATAAACTTCGCGAAAATTTTTCCTGGAATGTGATGGGACGCAATACGAAAAAGAATAGAAGCCAGTTCTATAGGCTGATGAGACGGACAGAGAACGAGAGAGAGGGAGAGGGAGAGAGAGAGAGAGAGAGGCGGTGTGTAATTAATGGTCGGCGTGGCGCAACAGCTGTGCGGTAGACTGCTTTGGGAGTGGGTCGGCCACACGCGGTGCGCCTCCCGCTTGGCTTGCACGTGTGCTCGCAGCCTGGGGGGCGCGCTACCCGCCACACGCAGCCACTGTGCCGCTCCCGCAGAGAGGCGCTTCTCGCGGTGCGGGCAAGCGGTTGCGCCGCAGTTCGCGACGCTCGCTCGGCTCTGCGCGCTCTGCCAATTACCGAATAATAACCCGCTGAGGCTCCACACAAAGGGAAGCAGGCCTTTACACAAAGGCGAGCGAAGCCGGAACCCTGTCGACGAGCAGAGCTCAACGAGACGAGAGTGCACATAAAGAACCTAAATTTACCTTTCAGTCCGACGAAAAGTACTAGAAAGATTAGACGGCGAAGTAATAAAGTCTACTTATTTCCTTTTTCTTGAAAGTTTGTAGTTTTAATTTTGGGGGCGATCTTACCTGTGGATTTGTTATACTGGGTGCAACTAAATACGTGGTAAAGCTCGGGGGATTCGATAGATCTCACAACAAGCATATCATTTATATGTTTTCGTTACCGTGTTAAAACAAAATGTTTAAATGTTTGTAGAGCTTATAGGACTTAACTACGGGGTCATCAGTCCCTAAACTTACAAACTACTTATGAACTAACTAATACTAAGGTTGGCACAAATATCCATGCCCGAGGGGGGATTGGAACCCCCGACCGAAGTGGCCGTGCAGGACGTGATCGCTTGGCCACCGCGGTCGGCGTTACCGTGTTACAGGCATTTGTCGTGGTGTACATAACACAGACCACTTCACTATTCAGCTTGGTCATTCGTGTTGATACTGTGTAATTTGCTATGTGCAGTTTTCTACAGTTTTCAGGTTTCTTGGAAGACGTTCCAATAGATTTATTTCAGTGCATGTGGTTCATTCACGATGGGACAGCGATTTATTTTGCTCGTGCCGTTAGAGTTATTTTACACCAGTGATTCACAAACAAATGGAAAGGGCGTCAGCGACCTGCTCGTTGTCCTGACCTTAATTCATAATATTCCTACATATGGGGTCATTTTTAGGACATTGTGAACGCCACACCTATTCATAACATGAAATTGCTGTTTTATAGAGCAAGGTGTTAGCAGATACCACAGACGTATGGAACATACGAACGAATGACACAGTCAATGAAGCGGCGTTAGACGCCTGCATTATAGCTCGCGATAGCCATTTTGAGCACCTTCTGCAGAAAACGATAAGTCGTAAATTACACTGCATAGAGGTGTCTGACCCGCCGTGGTACACAAATCACGTTAGATCACTGTCACAAAAGCAAAGAAAAAAAGCATGCCAAATTTAAACGCAGAAAAAAATCCCCAAGACTGGCAATGTTTTACAGAAACTAGATATTTAGCTCAAACTTCAATGCGAGAAGCTTACAATTGTTACCACAACGTAAACCTGTCACGTAATTTGGTAGAGAATCCTAAGAAATTCAGGTCCTATGTAAAGTATACTAGAGGCAAAACACAATCAATAAGTTCATTACACGATAGATATGATGGTGTTGCTGATGACATTCTGACAATGAGGAATTGCTTAACACAGCTTTCCGAAATTCCTTCACTACAGAAGACAAAGCAAAAATATTCCAGAATTCGTATCAAGAACAGCTGCGAGAATGCGAAATCTAGAAGTAGATACGCCTGGAGAATTAAAACAATTTAAATCACTTAACAAAATAAAGTTTTCCGATCCCGACTGTATACCAATAGGTTACTTTCATAGTATGCTGACTTAACAGCCCCATACATAACTAACTAAAACCGCTCGCTCAGCGAACGTTCCATACCAAAAGATGGAAAGTTGCACCGGTCACTCCAGTATTCAAGGAAGGCAATCGGACTGATCCGTAAAATTACAGGCCTAGATCATTGACGTCGGTTTGCAGCAGGATTTTAGAACATGTACTTTCCTCAAATATTATGAACTTCCTCGAAGAGAATGAGCTATTTTCCCTAGTCAACACGGATTCAGTAAGTATCCTTCTTGTGAAATACAGCTAGCTCTTTACTCACATGATGTGATGAGTGCTATTGACAAGGGATGTCAAATAGATTCAGTATTTCTAGATTTCCGGAAGACTTTTGACATTATACCTTACAAACGTTTTCTAATCAGATTGCTTGCTTATGGAAAATCGCCGCAGTTCTGCAATTGGATTCGCGATTTCCGGTCAGAAAGGACATAGTACGTTGTAACTGACGGAAAGGCATCTAGTAGAACTAAAGTGATGTCTGGCGTTCCCCAGGAAAGTGTTATACAGCTCCTACTGTTCCTTATTTTTGTAAAAAAATAAGGAGATAATCTGAAAAACTATCTCAGACTGTTTGCGGATGATGCAGTCATTTATCTGTTGATAAAGTCACCAGAACATCAAAAGAAACTACAAAATGATTTAGATAAAAATGGCGGTTGAACCTTAATAATGATAAATGCAAGGTCATCCATATGACCACTAAAAGAAATGCGTTAAATTTCAGTTACACGATTAATTAATCAAATATACAGGCCGTCAATTCTACTAAATACCTAGGAGTAAAAATTACGAACAACTTAACTTGGAAAGAACACATAGAAAATATTGCAGGGAAGGCGAACCAAAGACTACGTTTTATTGGCAGAACACTTAGAAGATGCCACAGTTCTGATAAAGAAACTGCCTACAGTACACTTGTGCGTCCTATTTTGGAGTATTACTGCGCATTGTGGGATCCACACCGCGTGGGACTGACGGATGATTTAGAAAATATTCAGAGAACGGCAACTCGTTTTGTATTATTGCATATAGGGGAGAGAGTGTCACGGACATGATCCAAGAATTGAGGTGGAATTCATTAAATGATAGGCGTTAATTGTTGCGGCGACATCTATTTGTGAATTTCTTTCACCAACTTTCCCTTCAAAATGCGAACATATTTTGTTAGCACCCACCTACATAGGGGGAGACAACCATCATAATAAAGTAAAAGAAATCAGATCGAAAACAAAAAGATTAAGGTGTTTCTTTTTCCCGCGAGCTATTAGAGAAAGGAACAATAGAGAAAGATCATAAAAGCGGTTCGTCGAACCGTCAGCTATGCACTTTAATGTGACTTGCAGAGTATCCATGTAGATGTAGATGCACACTACAACAAATGCCTGTAACACGGTAACGGAAAAAAAACAACGAAAAAAATATATATGCTTGTCGTGAGATCCTCAGTCAAATTCCCGGAGTTTTACCACGTATTTAGTTACACTCTGTTTAAAAGAACAGTCAAGATAAGTAATTTTTATTAGTTAATGTCGCAGTTATGCCACCCTCATTAGATCTGAGTGAAAATTGATAGAGGACATGAAGAAGATCAAGGTGCATTCTTTACAGTTTGATTTGGCACGCAAGAAAGTGCCATGCAAATGATCAGCAAACTGCAATGGCAGACTGTGCAAGAGTGGAAACTATTTATTCACAACCGATACAAAATCGTTAGATGTTTGCACCTGTTACTGTTCTTCAAAGTAGTCAACAGCATTTGTAGAACCCGTTGCCAGCGATGTGGCAGATGTAGTATACCATTAGCAGAGCTTGTTCTGTTAACGGTGCGAATGGAGCGGTTTACTGTCTGTCGAACAGTTCTGTAACGAATCTTCTTCTTCTCACAAAGTGAGTAGTACAAGTCCGGGGATTATGGTGGATGGTACAATATTTCCCAGTCCCATCGATCGGACAAAGCAGCCACAGCTTGCTCTGTATGCGCCCAGGCATTGTCGTGCCAAATGATGGATGGTTTGCGCAGAAAGTGTTGCCGCTTCTTTCGCAAATCTGGTTGCAGGTGATACTCCAAAAACGAACAGTAATACTGTGCACTGACGGTCTGCCATATTCCTGTTTCGAAAACATAGTGACACCGTTACGTTAGTACGCTCGTTTACAAGTGACTGTTTCCGTCGATTGTGCGCAAGCCGGTGACGTGAGATGCGAGTCCATTTGCTCGGAGGTAAGATAGGTATGTCAACAACGTGTGATATCATCGACAATAGTAGATTCCAATGCATAGTTTCTCCACAGTTACCACTGTTTCAGTTCCAGCCCTCGTATGTGACGATAAAATTAAAGAGATTGGTGGGAGGCTGATGGTACACAAGTTGTCCTTTCTTTCCCGCACACCACAAGAGACTGGGAGAGGTGAGTGGTACACGTCTACCAAGTAACTTCCGCCACACATCGCGTGGTGGCTTGTGGAATAAACATGTAAAAAGTGTTTTATTTTCCTTTATAGATAAATCATTCCAATTAATATTAAAGAGTCACAATAATCTAACGTATTCGTTTGAATGCGTTGAACGCATATATCTTCAATCTGGTCATCGATTTATTATCAGAAGAGATTAGAGAGCAATCTCCTTGGTGTATGATGTTCGCAGATTATAATGTATTATGTAGCACTAACAAGGATGAGCTGGAAATGAGACTGGAGATCTGGAGAAAAGCTTTGGAAGACTGAGATATGCCGCTGAGGAATGGCTGAGCGCTCTATGGCGCGTGCTTGTCCCCCGTAGGAGGTTCGAGTCGTCCCTTGGGAATGGATGTGTTTGTATCTGATGTTCTTAGTTTAAGTAATGAGTCCCATAGATTTACAAAACATTTTGAACAGAGGGATGAAAACCAATAGGAAGAAAACGGAGTACATGTGCCTAGGAGAACAAGGAGGTGAAACCATCCAGTTGGATGGGCAAAACTTGAAGAAAGTCGACAGCTTTAACTACTTAGGATCCAAAGTGTCCAGCGTTGGAAATACAGACATGTAAATAGCCTACAGCGTGTAAGTAGGATGGGTGAACTGGGAAAGGACGTCAGGTGTATTGTGTGACAAAAGAATAAACTTGAAGACTAAACGAATGGTCAGTGCTTGCAAAAAATTGTCCAACAGCCGTTCACGTTATAATTTTATTTAGGCGACTAGTTTCGGTACATCAGTTGTACCATATTCAGGGCCCTACATAGGTACAAAACATTAAACAGACTCAGCCATACCATTGCATTAAAATTTAAAAAACAAGTTTATAATTGTTCTATAAGAGAAACATATCTTAAGTAAAAATTGATAAGTCATATAAAAGCCAATTGCGTTGTACAATGGTGTCATTGTAATAGAATGTATCCACTGGTAATGGAAATAAAGTTCTGTACATTAATATCGAAACGAGGGTTTAATATTAAGTCACTCTAAAAAATGGGACCTACGGTGATCTTCAAATACATAAAATACTAGACCTCTGTAGAGCAGTAAGGGCATTCAATGTATTTTAATAGCCTAAAACTATCAGAACCTAAGCATACTGGACCCTGTAGATGTGAGACACTCTAATTTAATAAAAATGGGAAGATGGGTCAGTTCAAAACCAAGTACCGCCTTTTAGTTAAATTAAAACACTATCCTTCAGTATAGTAAAAGCCATTGACTGTAAGCATTGACTTGAAATAAAACTACTGATCTACAACCATTTTGGAACTAAGCAAAACTCATGTCTTGTTATATACTAAAGCGCAGGGCTGGAGTAGGCAGAGGTAGAAACTAAATTAGGAACAACAGTAACATCAACACCTAACTTCTTACATATCGCAATCTGTATGTCGCAGATGTTAATGCAATTTCATATGGAATCTATCTACACATGGAAACATAAAAAATAATATATGTTAAGGATTTTTTTAATTTTATGGTAAAATTGGAGGGGTGGGGGTAAAACTTGTGGACGAATGTGTGTCATAATGGAAATTAAACCATCTCACCATTAATTTCCATTAAGAAAGTTATGTCTCAACTACAGAAATGGTAATACAATCTACGTTAAAAGCATGCATAGCAACCATGCCAAAATAAACATTTTAGTAGACGCATTGATTCTAATTAATGACTTTCAACATATTCCATTAATAGTGAATAATAGCTTAAAAAAGTTAAATTGTTGGAATGTATACACTTCTCTTCCGTTTCATTAAGGAACGACAGGTGTCACAGAAATCTAGGACTCCATTTATATATGCAATTACCAGTATTTTCACTCTGGTTAGAATATTCATTCCCACAGTATCCTTCCCGTTGTTGTGCAAAAGCTTCACAAGAGCAGTGTTCAATTTGTTGTTACGTATTTCACGGCATGTTCATGAAATGGAACAAACACACATTTTAGAGGGAGCACTCTTACATCTGCACAACTGCAAACATTGCAGAAGCTCTATTCAATTAGTAAGAGTGCTGGAAAAGTTTTAGCAGCCCAGGCGAAAATAAATAAATAAATAAAAATGTATCGGCCGGTTTCGAACTTCCGACCCCATGTGTCCCAACGTAATGCACTACCCCATAAACCACAGTGAACAACTGCAGCATTTTCCGTTAATTCTCGTACTATTGATGACTTGCTAACAGCTAAAACGACATTTTTAGACAATAGATTATAATTTATCGTACTGTGAACTACGTGTTTTTGTTAATTCTTCAGTGCGCCACTGCTTTGAAATGACAACGCTTAAGTTATAATAAGAAAATCATAATATACAGGAAGAGAGATGGCGTATGCCGGGGAGAGTTTTGGGCGAATACTGTCACGTGTAATTTCCTAGCGCCTGGTATACGTAAAATCAAGAGGCGGTATCAAATAGTCGTTACTTTTGCAAATATCTCTGAAACGATGCAAGATATGAAAAAACAAAAAAACATAAGAGAGTAACGTTGTAGAGAATTTTCTCCTCTACAAATTCGTTTATTCAATTTTCGTGTCAGATGTACGGTTAAGCCGTTATTTTGTTTTAAATTTCGAGCTGTCAAAAGGCGATCGCAGAGGCCCACTTTTAGTGTTACTACCGTAACATAAAGTGGGCAAAAGCCATATAAATGACAGTTTTCCACTGATAAAGTTGATATCATATTGATGTAAACGTCATCCACGAGTTTACTCGACACATCTCGTCGTCGTACAACACGTGGAATAGTTTGTACATTATCATTGGTAGTTGATGCATGGCATTGTGCGGAATTGAAGGTCGAGGTTGAAACTGCATGGCGCGGCTCCCGTGCGCTGCTGCGCTGGCTTGCTTTTTTTTTCTGGCACTCTGAACCGCAGCGCGCGGCGCAGCCTGCAGCCTGGTTTTCAGAGCGGGCTGCGCCTGTTGTGTTAATTAACGGAGTTGGACATTGGCTGCGCTGTGCAACAAGTGAGCGTAAGGCTCGCGGGGAGGTTTTGTGTGGGCGGGCGGGCTTCAGTTGGAAGAGCGGGCGTCCGGGGCACACGCGCGTTCCATAATTACTGCCTTCAGTCGCTGCAACACAGCGTCACCGGTGATACGCGGTCCACGAGAAAATGCCATCAATCCCTGTGAACCTCGAATTGATGCACGGCTACAAATTTTGAAGTCCACAGTGTTTTGACAATAATAGAAACAGGGGCAGTGGAAGGAACCATGTTTCAGGATGACGTTTTACCTTTTCTTTATTTCTTTATTGTAATTTTAAAACCAACCATACAGTCGCAGGTTGTCGGCAGCTTTATACGCTGCTTTTCAGCCGAGCGAAATGAAGAACAATGTAGTTTATAGTCCTTTGCGCCTGCTGCGTTATAAATGTCCTTTAATGACATTATGTAAAATAAATAAAAAACGCTGCTATTTAATTTCTTTATTTATACTATAGGCCTATTTCGGAAATGCTTTCATCAGCAGGTATCATACCGCCGGTCTGTACATGGTTTTCTTGTAAAGTCAACCCCAGTGGGGTAGCAACAGTTAGTTTGTTGCTGGCTATAATATTCTGATGTAATTTTCGGATATTTATGACGTATTTCTATGTCACAACTCATTGTTACCCCACTGCGGTTGACTTAATAAGACCGAGCCGTCTGCGGCGCGCCAGCCACGTTCTACATGGCCACTACGGTCGGGGGTTCCAATCCCCCCTCGGACATGGATATTTGTGCCGTTCTTAGTATTAGCTGGTTCATAAGTGGTTTGTAAGTTTAGGGACTGATGACCCCGTATTTAAGTCCCATAGACTCTACAAACATTTGAACTTAATAAGAAACCCATAGACAGACCGGCGATAAGTCACCTGATGATGGAAGTAGTTCCGAAATTGTCCTATGGCATAAACAAAGAAAAGAAATAGCAGCGTTTGGGATTTATTTTGCATAATGTCATTAAAAATACTGGGCTTGAACTAAGAATAAACTTCGACAATGAAGTTAAAATACGAAGAATTAGAAGTTGACAAGTAGAAAAAATTGGAGAAATAGAATATCACAGATGGTAAAAACTTGAAGTAACTTAAAAATGGAATCACAGTGTGGTTAAAAACACACTAAAAACACACTGAAGATCAGTACACCGGACATGACGACATCATCGGAGAGACTGAATAAATTACATGAGCGACACTTGTTCTAGTTGACGGTTGATGCACTGTTAAATACAGTTGATGCACTGGACACCGAACACTGGACGAAGCACTGATTGAAAATCGAGGGCACTGAGCACCCCACAAGGGAAGGAAGGATGGCTGGGAAGTGCGGTACAAGGGGGAGGGAGGGGGGTGGGGAAGGAGTGTAAGGACTTCAGGAGCAGGAGGGGAAAGAAGGGAGATGGCCAATGGTGGAAGAGGAGGGGAGGGGGAGAGGGGGCGCTGCATCTGTGGGTAGGAGAGAGGATTAGGATTAGTAGGAAGGATAGATATCAGGACAGAGGGTGTCATCCGGGAGAGGGAGGGGTGGAAGTTACCCTGGGAGAGGATGTGGAGAGTGTGAAGGTGAATGGAGGAAGGATGCAATGGTGAAGGCGTAGCAGAGGCCTGGGACTGGTGAAGTTGGGATAGACCAATGAGTTTCGGGACTCTATTTTGCAGATGGCATAAATGATTCTGATGCGCTCTAAGAACTGCAGGAGGTGGGAGAACAGGATCTACATCTACATCTACAACCATACTCCGCAAGCCACCTGACGGTGTATGGCGGAGGGTACCTTGAGTACCACTATCGATTTTCCCTCCTATTCCAGTCACGTATTGTTCGCAGAAAGAAGGATTGTCGGTATGCCTCTGTGTGGGCTCTAATCTCTCTGATTTCATCCTCACGGTCTCTTCATCTCTACACGTAGGAGGGAGCAATATACTGCTAGACTCCTCGGTAAAGGTATTTATCGAAACTTCGACAAAAGCCCGTACCGAGCGACAGAGCGTCTCTCCTGCAGAGTCTTCAACTGGAGTTTATCGATCATCTCGGTAACGCTTTCACGTTTACCAAATGATCCTGCAACGAAGCGCGCTGCTCTCCGTTGGATCTTTTCTACCTCCTCTATCAATCCCACCTGGTACGGATCCCACTCCGGTGAACAGTATTCAAGCTGTGGGCGAACAAGTGTACTGTAACCTACTTCCTTTGTTTTCGGGCTGCATTTCCTTAGTATTCTTCCAATGAATCTAAGTCTGGCATCTGCTTTACTGACGATTGATTTTATATGGTCGTTCCATTTTAAATCCCTCCTAATGACTACTCCCAGATAATTTATGGAATTAACTGATTCCAGTTGCTGCTCTGCTATAGTGTAGCTAAATGATAAAGGATCTTTCTTTCTGTGTATACATTTAGTAATTCTGCCTTTAGAGTGTCATCCTCTGTTTCAGTGCCATTTTCGTCACAGAGTGTCTGGAGATTTTGTTTTGATCCACCTACCGCTTTGACATAAGACCAAAACTTTTTAGGATTTTCAGCCAAGTCAGTACAAAGAACGCTACTTTCGAATTCGTTGAACGCCTCTCGCATAGCCCTCCTCACGCTACATTTCGCTTCGTGTAATTTTTGTTTGCCTACAGGGCTTTGGCTACGTTTATGTTTGCAGTGAAGTTCCCTTTGCTTCCGTAGCAGCTTTCTAATTCGGTTGTTGTACCACGGTGGCTCCTTTCCATCTTTTACGACCTTGCTTGGTACATACTCATCTAATGCATATTGTACGATGGCTGAAATTACCGATGCTGTAACCGCTTTATGATCGCTGATTCCCTGTTCCGCATTAACTGTTCCGAATAGTTCGGGTCTGTTTGTCACCAGAAGGTCTAATATGTTGTCACCGCGAGTTGGTTCTCTGTTTAATTGCTCAAGGTAGTTTTCAGATATGGACTCAAAACAATTTCACTGAATTCTTTGTCCCTGCCACGTGTAATAAACGTTTGTGTCTCCCAATCTATATCAGGTAAATTAGAATCTCCTCCCAAAACTATAGTATGATCGGGAAATCTACTCGAAATATCTTCCAAATTATCCTTCAGGTGTCGTAAAGGATCCATGTGGGGGAGGGGATCGGATTAGATAAGCTAGCAAAGGGCGTGGAGTTCAGGGACTTGAAGGGTTTTATAAAAGGTGGGGGAGGGAGAGGGGTAGCGGAAACCCAGGCAGTGCTCAGGGCGCGTAATGGAACGGTAGGTGCAAGATAACCCATAGGTACTGCGATTTTTTAAAAGGGATCTGAATGGTGCATCTGAGTACTTACTTTGCATATACGTACTGTTAATCAAATCGTGTTGTATCAGTTACCGTGTGACTCAATATTAACTCTTCATATATTTTTTGTTCGTCGTGTATGTAAACCATCTCGTTAATATAGTTCAACACAGTCGCGAAACTCTTTAGTCGAAAAAGTGCGGCTGAAGCAATGCTAACGTTCGAAACGGCCAGTAACTAGTAAGACGAGAATCACAAGATACAAAGCGAGTACATCATTAAAGTAAAATCACTGCTTCTGTTAATGGCAGTATAAAATAACAAAATGCCAGTGCAGTGTAATTCACACGGATCACAATATCTGAGTCCTAATCATGTCGTCCAATAACTTTTTAGAAGCAAAAATAAATTGCAATGTGCTGTGATCAATTACAAAAGGAACTGATTATGATTATATTCGCTTGCTCGGTGCGTACTGTCACGTTACATGTACTCTACTTTCGCGGATTTGGACATGTAATATTTCAAAAACTGCAAATAATTTTAAAATGTCAGAAACTAGGTTCTACATCTCCATATAAAAGCTCTTTTCACTTTGTTTTTATGCCTTTCGTGCACCTATGATTATATTTTCATCTATTGGCACGTATCAAACTGAATATCTTCAAGAGTGTGACTTGCTAATATTAACAGATTATTTATTTTGTAGCTACTCGTTCAATTTTTTTTGGAAAATCGCCAAAATAAGTCGGTACATAGACGTATAAATTTTTTGAAACTGGGGTACGAAACTAAGCAGGTACTAGTGAAATAGATGGACTACAATCGGATGCGTTCAGGCATTACTTTTATACAGCAGTAATCTTATGAAGTAGTGGTTAAGCATCTGCAATTCTCATTAAGGGACAAAGTTTCGAAGTGAATGAATTGTTAAGATTTTCTTCTATTCCTAAAAGTATAACTACCGTAAAGGAACACATGTTATTCCTAACATCATTCTCTTATTTATGAACATCCTTTGCAAATAAGATTTCCGATTTATATTTTTTATAGTTGCTACAATTTATAGCGCCACGGAGGCTCCTTAAGTACGAGTCTATTTTGAATGTGCTGCTCCACTCCAAATATTGTTTCACGGTATCTTTATACGACCCAGACGCTTGACAGCGTTGCAGTCGCCAAGTTGAAGAAAATCACAGGGAGTTTCGAGACTCTTATGTTTGATTCTGTCGTTACTCTCTCTTCTCTTGCAAAATTATACGTATAATATCCAAACAGAGAAAGATATGTAGTAATCAAAATACAAATCACATTTAAAATTTGTAGGATCTCATATTGATTGATTTATATATTGTGAAATTGTATAATTTTTAAAGTATATATTCACTTGTATCAGTGCTGCATGTCGGTAAAATCTGTTGTGATTGCAATTGGTAGTAAAGAAAGTAAAGAAGTAATAGATTAAAACTTGGTGCTTGATGGGGCGGTTTACCATGAACGTTACTGTTTATGTGCTCATATCACATGAACTACGTGTCGTACTATGATACAATTTCGAAGGTACATTCACGTATATGTGTGTATATTGTCTGTAAAATTTCCTGCGAATACAATTTGTAATGTAGAAATTATAAATTGTAACGTCATACTGAATGCCGTAGTTTTAGTCTATGAACAGCGGAAAAGTATTAAGCGAAGAACTTTTTCCTTTCATCATTTTACGGTGATTGTCAGAGAGAAAAAGCATAATAAAGGTTTGAAGTTATGTTTAAAGTTCGTTGCAAGTCGCTCTCATCCTCATGTAGTGTGTGAATAAAGACTCGTCCCATGATGTGCAGTTTTTTTACGACTTCAATTTTTTATGACGTTATGTCTCCTGAACCATGTGTCGTATGTAGGTCTTAACTCGACAGCTTACCTCACGGTACCAAATTTGGTTGTAATCGGTCTAGTGGTTTGATGCAGCAGTTTTTCGTGCATCTCATTGTTTATGACGTCATATCTCGTGAACAATGTGTTGTAAGTGATCCTTACACTTACGATGATCGTCCTCATGGACTGAAGCTTACGTGTGCAAAATTTTATAAAGACTGGAACAAAACTGTAGATTTGTATGCAACACGTACCGACAAACAAACACACAGACATTTATATACAAAGGAATAATGCGATCAATGACTGTTTTATCAATCATTATTAACTGTGGTAGGCTTTTTACACTTACAGAGGGGTGTAAATCTTACTCATACATCAACGGTATGCATGTTTACCGAAATAGAATAATACTGCACCAGTCCTCGTGTGAGCATCGCTTTCTGTCATGCAGTGCGCGTTTATTCCTTGCCAGTTCCGTGGGGCCCTCTGTTGCATAGCTACTGGAACATCTACGTCTGCTGTGTATACTCAACGAACCACCGCGCAGTGCAGGGCAGGGCGTACTTGCAACGTCTTAGGCTCTGCCGCCGTTCCACCCGCGTCTGCAGCCGGGAACAATGGCTGCTGATGCCTGGCTGCGCGCTCTAATTAATCCCGTCTTTGCGCTCCCTGCGAGACAGCCACGCAGTGGGCTCTAGTGCACTGTTCCAGCCTTCACTTAAGGCAGGCTCCTGAAACTTTATAAGCTGGTTTTCTTGGGGTGGTTTCTGTCTGTGTTTCAGTCGGCCTTTTGTAAGGATTAGATGCTGAAGCATAGAATAAAAAAACAGGAATTTGAACCGGGTTCTTCTTCTCACCAGGTGTGTGCGTTTACCGACTGCGTCCCAAGACATAACAGCAAACTCAACTTTACGGAATGACCTAATACGTCTCTCTCAGACGGACACAGAAGGGGGGGGGGGATTGTGGAATTGACGAAATAATCAAACTAACGGACTATCCATCAACTACGTCACACGTTAATGGGGCAAGATCAACAAAGTGAGACACTGTATGCAAAAGTTTTCGTTTGATAGTGTGAAATGTTCCTGTAAATTCAAACATGCATTATCATCAAATGTTCGTATTTTGGGGACGGGATATATAGCCTTCATCGCCCCTTTTATGCTTTCTCTCTCTCTTCCCCAATACAAACTATAATTCCACTGCGGTCCATCTTGATGTTCCACTTCTAACTCGTAATACCCGCAATTCCCCAATATCGGAATAGCACTCTAACAATGGTCGAGAAGGACATTATGTTGCCTGTTCGTCATGTGTAGGTGATAATTATTTAGATCGAATAATGTCAATGATACAAATGTAACCTTAGTTTATCGATGATAGTGAATATGTATCTTTTTAAAATCGGTTGATCTGCCTTCTACAAAACACTGTGTTTCTTCTTCTTGTTAGACATGTTTCGCTGCAGTTGCAGCATCTTCAGTGGACAATTATTAATTTTTTGTTGATCAACACAAATTGCTTTTACAGTATGTACTTTTTTGTTGTAGAATACAACTTAATACAAGCACACTGAAGATACTGAGTTACAACGAAGAATGTCTGGTTAACAAGGGGAAAAAAAAAGAAAAACAGTGTTTTACCGAAGGCAGACCGATCCAATTAGAAATGACGATTTAGTTAACCAAAGACATATCACAAACGTTAGATGATGATGATGATTGGTGATTTAGGATGCTCAACAGCGAGGTCATCAGCGCCCGACAAACGTTAGCTGAAGGCGATGGTGAATATAGGCTGAAGTATAGAATCAAATTTTTTCCGAGACTGGGACTGTATTGAGGAGTGGTGCGGTGGCAGAGACGTATTGTGTTAGTTCCGTACAGCTGCCGTTGGTTACAACTGAGCTGTATGAGACTGCTAACTGCAGTGCCCAACATTCCTCGCGTATGTGTTTATTCTGTTATTATATTAGTTAAACTTTGATGTTTGCCCCTCTGTCCCCCTGTAACGAATATCGGCAAAGTTTGTCCTTGCCGCGGTGGAATGGCTGAGCGCTCTAAGGCGCCTTGCAGTGGAGCGCGCCGTTGCTCCTCGACGGAGATTCGAGTCCTCCCTCAGGCATGAGCATGTGTGCATGTGTGTGTGTGTGTATGTGTGTGTGTTGTCTTTGAGTTAGTTTAAGTAGTTTGTAAGCCTAGGGACTGATAATCATGGTAGATAAACAAACTTTTTTTTTCACGCAAGTGGATACTTATGAACAGGAGGTAGAAAAAGGATCAATACCATGCAGTATACTACTGTTGTTGCAGGTTGGCATCACTGCGTACACTGCGACGTGACCGAAGTGCACGAACTGCCGGTATGCGTTTTATTCTGCGACGGTCGTCAAAAATGATCAGTAGAAAACCAAAAAGGACACCTAGACAGTGCGCAGTTAGTGGCGGCATATGCGACGAAAACGGTTGCACTGTTTAACGTTTTAAAACGATACAAAACTACCGAAACCAAACCGTCTTCAAAACTCAACACTCACTTGTGTAATACTGTTTCGGTAAAAAGACTGGAGCTTGACATTTATGGAAGGACTGCAGTTGCTAAACCGTTAATAAGGAAAGCCAACACAAAGCTGCGAAGGTAGTAGTGCTACGATCATAAAACCTGGTCTCTTGATGAATGGAAGTATGTGGTATGGTCGTACGAATCATCGTTTACATTGCTTCCTACTGAATAAGGGTGTCTGGAGGCGGACATGTGACATCAAATGAAGAGGCGTTCTTTTATCAAATGGAGAGGGGTTTTGTCGTTTAATGAAGTAACCTTACTGCTTTGCTAAATATTGAACTTTTAACAACAACCGTCAATGCTTTGTCCTCTTGTCAGGATGGCACGCTTTAACTACAAATTAACATTTTATTGTCAGGATAGCATTTACAAGGTTTCTTATAAACATGTGGGATGTGGGATCTTTTCCTTGGCTCGGGTTTGAGGCGTACATGAAACATCATTAACACAAAATACATTTATTAAATCTTTTTTAACCCATACATTACCCTTACTGTGAACAAGTGGCTCGACAAGTGTCGGCGGCTGTAAACGTGCGGTGGCGAAGAGGCGTTCCAACAGCGTTAGCCTGTGGTTCTCTGGTTACGCTTCCGGCGTATTTGCTTCTGGGCTCGTCAGTTAAACAGCGCCTGCCGTAAAAGCGAGTACTGTGCGTTAAAAGGCCGTAAATTCTGTGGAATTATCTCGTGGAGGTACGGTGTGATTTTTTCCATCTTCTACAAGTGTTGTGTTGAGCTATGACCAGAGGTAGCGGTGCGGCATGGAGGTTTTGCGCCCTTGACCTGGAGTCGAACTGGCGGTCTTCAGGCTGCACGTCTTCTATTGGCAGAACATTGGACGGAGATCACAGGTGACTATCACGGCCAGACAGCATCCTATCGTTCTGGCCATTCATCCTGGATGAGAAACCTCTGTTATTGTTGATCTCGCCAAACGCTGAACTGGCGACCAGATTCTTCCGTTTTCTTTCTTCTCTCTTCATCTCCAACTGTCATGTCGGTGGCTGATCATGACTAAAACTCCACTTCTGCTACTGCTGCTGCGGCAGCTAATAGCGCCGCTACTGCCAATCTGACGGAAGTAACACCGTCACTCTGTGTGCATCAATCTATCTGTCTCTTAATGACACTGTCTGTCACCGGTGTCTTCTTGACTGTGGTATTTATTTGATGGACCCGGCTGGAGATGAACGATCTTCGGGGTCACGTTGTACAGTTTCTAGAAAGGTCGAACGTCACGTTGCTCTGGAGGTCAATACACCAGGTTATTGGCTTCTGATCACATTGCTTCTAGAAGTTCGCGACGCTCACCCGTTGCAGTCGGTGCTTTCACGTGATTTCGTCGCTCGATGGCCTGATCGCTCAGTCAACGGCTTCCGCTCGTGGAGAGAGCGATGTACTTCTTGCCACACGTGAGCACTTGGCGAGACAATGTCGCGCTGAATCTGCTGCGTTGGCTGGTTGACGCACTGTCAGAATGAAGCGAGGCCTGCTTTTTTACTCTCCGTGTCTGCCTGAACAGAACTAAGTTTCCATTCTTACTTCACTTATTATTCTCTTTCATTTATTACTACTAATTTATTTACACACTTTGCTACACTCAACAGTACCAAAAACCCTGATTGCGTATCGAAAACCGCAAAAGACGCTTGCGATGCGGCATGCCTGCTTCTAAAGTCAAGCATGGGGGAGAATCAGTCATGATTACGGTATCCATTTTGTGGTAATCAACTGTTTGTCATAACCCTCACTGGTCAGATAACTGTGAATGGATGTTTAATATTAACATATAGCCCAGTAAATAACATATTTTAAAGTCATCTGCAATATTAAATCAGATAAAATGCAATTAGGATAAATATTCAATTCATTTTTTCTCCCTTGAAATCGATAGGCTATGTAAAATATATACAAAGAAACTCTAATTATAATATCCCTGTAACTAATAAAAATCTCTGACTTTTACTATAAAAGTAATAATCCCATCGTACTTGCTCTCTGTTCTAGTGTCTGCTCTGTTCTATTGTCTGCTCTGTTCTGATTGTTCTGTTGTCTGAATTTTACTGATAAGATCTTCCACTACAATATGCTGAAACGAACATTATTAACTATTGATTATTGTTCTTAACTGATTGTACAAAATCTTCAGATATAAAATGGATACTCAGGTATGCAATAATTGCTTTCTGTTCAAATTAATAAATCCCCTTATTTGAAGTTAGCTTCAGACAGTTGTTCAGTTAGTTATTTATTTTTCCAGTCCCTCCATTTAGTGATCATGCTGTTTTCAGGTATAACTAACTATTACGACTTTGGATGGTTCGGTAATTAAATATGTTAAACTTACGTATCTCGTGTAGCTTGCCATAGTATCTTTGACTGTAATTAAACATTTTGCAATATTTATTGGGTCAGAACCTGCACTCACTTTTATGTAATGAACAGTTCTAAGTCTGATTAGCCATTTATCTGTATCAATTATTAATTTTCATTCACTAATTCAAAATTATGCTACACGTGGATTGAATCTTAATATTCCGAACCTCCATCCAATGTCGACGGATAGTTACGCGGATTACAACCAATCTCACTACAGCTTATCAACGAGATCAACTACACCGCTGTTTACGGTAACTATTCGTCGAATTCTGTAGGTTGCTTGCTCTGCAAGATGTTTTAAACTATTAAATGTTTGGCCATTTCACATCATTTCATTTTTTTAATTAACAGTTCGTCTAAATTGAAGGCTTAGTCACTGATTATTATTTTAAAATAGTTCAACAACTTCTGTACGGCCAATTTTTCAAACCTAAATACTTAGGCAAGCAATTACACTACAGATGTCTCACCAGCCTTCATAAAATTGTTTATTGTGACTAACATATTGCTAAGAAACACTATCCTATTCCAAAATGATATGCGCCCACACAAACAGCAAAAATTTTTGAGACGTCCTTTTTACAGCATCAGAAAGTTACCAAACATGTCCCCTGGGCAGCAAAATCGCCGTATGTGAACATAACTGAACCGTTATGGGGACCTTTACTGTAGAGAATAAGGACCAAATTTACACATTCATTATCTTTGAAGTAATTGGCTGGTATTTCGGTACAAAAATGGAACACATTCTGTTGCTAACTGGAAAGACACCTTACGAATCTCTTTCTAGAAGAGTCGTAGCTGATGCGCCAATTTCTTACTATTAAATAAATATTCATGTAAGGTAGCCATATTATTTTGCCCACATCCTGTATTTGACTACAACACCTTTATGAAATTTGGGCGTGCGATTCCTGCCACCTTATATCACTATTCATTCTATTATTCAGTTTATTTTGTCCACCTCCTGTATCTCCTAAACTTTGTGAACTGTGTTCGATGAGGTTCATGTATGGAGAACATGCTGGTCATAATGACATTGCGATGTCTTTGACATGAAGCAACACATCCACAGGATGTGTACGATGAACGCGAGAACTGCCGTCCAATAAGACGAATTCCTCACCGAAATGCTGCTAATATGGTTGCACTATTCGTCGGAGGATGTCATCCCTGTACCGTATAGCCGTTTGATTCGCTTATACGACCACTATAATGGCTTAGGGTGCCCACACATAATGCCACATTAGGGAACCACCACCTTGCTACATTCGTTGACCAGGCTGCCTCCGAAAACGCCTCCGAAGATTGACTGGCTGAAGGCAGATCCGAGTCTCATCTGTGAATAGCACTTGATGCCAATTTTGCCGAGTGGATTCAGCATGCTGTTGATTCTATCTGTACCACCCTGCATGGTATCTAGGTGTCAAAACTGGACTTCGCCATTGACGTTGGGAGTGGTTTCATGTCATGCAGCCTATACGTTCTGTTTGAAACGAAATACGAGGTCCTTTGGCTTAACGAAAATCATTATTCAGCATTGTGGCGTTCCTTCCAGGGTTCCTTCGAGCTAAAATCCGTAAGTATGTAACACAACAACACAGTGAGCAACGCCACTGTCTGCTTGTGTAAACACGATCAGATAATTGACAGAGGATAGTATGAGAGAAAGTATATATATAGGGTGTTTCGCTAAGTGTGTTTGCCTCTGTAACTTATAAAATAATAGGTGACGGGAAATTTTAATGCGGTAGGTCAAATCAAGAAATGTTACTCTTTCTGCGGAGCTATTAACATAGTTTATTGTATCATTTTCCAAAGAGTTACAGCACAAAGATATAATTTTTTAATGGAATAATAGTGTGGACCGATGATTTCATCCCCAAGGATTCCACACCACACGTTAATAGACCACCTACGTTGACGGTCGACAGGTCGTACCGACCGAGGATTGTCTGCGGCCCAGTGGTGCATGTTATGGCGATTCACTGCACCATAATTTGTGAACGTGGACTCATCAGAGAACATGACACATTGTAAAGACTCCAGCGTGAAATTACGCATGGCCCACTCACAGAATGTCACTCTTCCACGGAAATCGTCCCCATGCAGCTCCTGGGTCAGTGACAGGCGGTTCAGGTGAAACCTGTGGCCGTGTTCTATACGGCACACATATGTGAGACTGACACCAGCGACTGCAGCAACGACTCGTAAGCTGACATGAGGATTGTCGTATAGTGCAGCTAAAACAAACACCTCCGTCTCCTCACTTCTTGCAGGTCTTCGTCTGTTACTGCGGCGCATTACCAAGCTGCCTGTTTCCCGAAGTCGTTGTTCGGCACGAAAGAACGTAATGGCTGCCGGGGCTCTTCGCCTAGGATAGCTCATGCCATACGCCGTGGCAGCTTCAGTGGCATCGTGTCGGCACTCGCCGAGCATCAGCAACATGTCAACGTACTCGTTGTTCGTGTATGCCATCGTCATCCGATGTCAGTAACTGTGGTATATTGAGCCCCGGTTGTTTGTGTGGCTCCAACTGTCGGGTATATGGCCGTGTACGGCGACAGTCGGCAGTCTAACAGCGCACCGAGGAAGCTTCTCGCTCCGTGACACCGGGACGTTACAACTCGGCCGCACCACATTTAGAAGGCGCATTGCATTATGCACAGCGTTTGTGGTATCTTCCCCTGAAACTTTGAAGGGTTATAGCTCCCTAACTAACAGTGATAGGAATGTAGTTTAAATTGATTTGGACGCAGCTGGTTTCAACGAATCCAATGCACGATAGAAAAAAAAGCTATTGTTCCATTTAAAAAATTACATCTTTGTGCTGTAAATTTTCGGAAAATATTACAATAAACTATGGTCATAGCTCCGCAGAAAGTGTAACATTTCTCGTGTTGACCTTCCGCATTAAAATTTCCTGTCACCTATTATTTTATAAGTTACAGAGGCAAACACACTTAGTGAAACACCCTGTATATATACGAGGTCCATTCAAGTTCTGAGGCCTCCGATTTTTTTCTTTGGACTGGAAAGAGATAGAAACATGCGAATTGTTTTAAAATGAGGCCGCGTTCATTGTCAATACGTCCCAGAGATGGCAGCACCGTACGGCAGATGGAATTTCACCGCCAGCGGCGAGAATAGATACTTAAAATGGCGACGTTTTCCTTACTTGAGCAGCGTGCAATCATTCGTTTTCTGAATTTGCGTGGTGTGACACCAATTGAAATTCATCGACAGTTGAAGGAGACATGTGGTGATGGAGTTATGGATGTGTCGAAAGTGCGTTCGTGGGTACGATAGTTTAATGAAGGCAGAACATCGTGTGACAACAAACCGAAACAACCTCGGGCTCGCACATGCCGGTCTGACGACACGATCAAGAAAGTGGAGGGAAATGTTTTGGGGGATCGCAGAATGACGTTGAACAGATCGCCTCCAGAATTGGCATTTCTGTGGGTTCTGTGCACACAATCTTTCATGACGACCTGAAAATGAGAAAAGTGTCATCCAGATGGGAGCCATGAATGCTGACGGACGAGCACAAGGCTGCCCGTGTGGCATGTTGCCAAACAATGTTGACGCGCAATGACAGCATGAATGGGACTTTCTATTCGTCGGTTGTGACACTGGATGAGACGTGGATGCCATTTTTCAATCCAACGCCAGTCAGCTCAATGGAAGCACACAGATTCACCGCCACCAAAAAAATTTCGGGTAACCGCCAGTGCTGAAAAAATGATGGTGTCCATGTTCTGGGACAGCGAGGGCATAATCCTTACCCATTGCGTTCCAAAGGGCACTACGGTAACAGGTGCATCCTACGAAAATGTTTTGGAGAACAAATTCCTTCCTGCACTGCAACAAAAACGTCCGGGAAGGGCTGCACGTGTGCTGTTTCACCAAGACAACGCACCCGCACATCGAGCTAACGTTACACAATAGTTTCTTCGTGATAACAACTTTGAAGTGAATCCTCATGCTCCCTACTCAACTGACCTGGCTCCTAGGGACTTTTGGCTTTTTCCATCAATGAAAGACACTCTCCGTGGCCGCACATTTACCAGCCGTGCTGCTATTGCCTCAGCGATTTTCCATTGGTGAAAACAGACTCCTAAAGAAGCCTTCGCCGCTGCCATGAAATCATGGCGTCAGCGTTGTGAAAAATGTGTACGTATTCAGGGCGATTACGTGGAGAAGTAATGCCAGTTTCATCGATTTCGGGTGAGTAGTTAACTAGAAAAAAAAAATCGGAGGCCTTACAACTTGAATACACCTCGTCTATGACCATTAAAATTGCTACACCACGAAGATGACTTCCTACAAACGTGAAATTTAACCGACAGGAAGAAGATGCTATGATACGCAAATGATAAGTTTTTCAGAGCATTCACACAAGGTTGACGCCGGTGCCGGCACCTACAACGTGCTGACATGAGGAAAGTTTCCAACCGATTTCTCATACACAAACAGCAGTTGACCGGCGTTGCCTGGTGAAACGTTGTTGTGATGCTTCGTGTAAGCAGGAGAAATACGTACCATAACATGTCCGACTCTGATAAAAGTCGGATTGTAGCCTGTCGCGATTGCGGTTTATCGTATCGCGACATTGCTGCTCGCATTCGTCGCGATCCAATGACTGTTAACAGAATATGGAATCGCTGGCTTCAGGAGGGCAATACTGAACGCCTTGCTGGATCCCAACGGCCTCGTATTACTAGCAGTCGAGATGACAGGCATCTTATCCGCATGGCTGTAATGGATCATGCAGCCACGTCTCGATTCCTGAGTCAACATATGGTGACGTTTGAAAGACAACCACTGTCTGCACGAACAGGTCAACGACGTTTGCAGCGGTATGGACTATCAGCTAAGAGCCATGGCTGCGGTTACCCATGACACTGAATCACAGACAGGAGCGCCTGCTATGGTGTACGTAACGACGAACCAGGGTGCACGAATTGCAAAACGACATTTTTTCGGATGAATCCAGGTTGTGTTTACGGCATCATGATTGTCGCATCGGTGTTGGGCGACATCGCGGTGAACGCACATTGGAAGCATGTATTCGTCATCGCCATACTGACGAATCATGCGGCGTGATGGTATGGGGCGCCATTGGTTACACGTCTCAACACCTCTTATTCACATCGACGGCATTTTGAACAGTGGCCGTTACATTTCAGATATGTTACTAACCGTGGCTTTACCCCTGCGAAACCCTATATTCAGCAGGATAATGCGCGACCGCATCTTGCAGGTCCTGTACGAACCTTTCTGGATGCGGAAAATGTTCGACTGCTGGCCTGGTCAGCACATTCTCCAGATCTTCACCAACTGAAAACGTCTGGTCAATGGTGGCCGAGATACTGGCTCGTCACAATATGCCAGTCACTATTCTTGATGAACTGTGGTATCGTGTTGAAGTACCTGTACACGTCATCCACGCTCTGTTTCTCTCAATGCCCAGGCGCATCAAGGCATTTTTACGGTCAAAGATGGTTGTTATGGGTACTGAAAATGTTCAAATGTTTGTATAGCTTATGGGACTTAACTACGGGGTCATCAGTCCCTAAACTTACAAACTACTTATGAACTAGCTAATCCTAAGGACAGCACAAATATCCATGCCCGAGGGGAGACTCGAACCCCCGACCGTAGTGGCCGTGCAGACCTAGACTGGAGCGCCTGAGTCCCCTCGTCCACCGCGGCCGGCTATGGGTACTGATTTCTCAGGATCTATGCACCGAAATTGTGTGAAAATGTAATAATATATTTGTCCAGTGAATACCCGTTTATCATCTACATTTTTTCTTGGTATAGCAATTTTAATGGCCAGTAATGTACTATTCAACATACTCACAGAAAATGTTCACAAGTGTACAATATTTCTCAGCTGTTTATATTATGTGTATTTTCCCGTGGAATTGTATTTTGTTGATTACTGTAAGTAGTTTGCCTGAGGCAACAAAATTTCAAGTCTTCCTTGTGTACAGAATTTCCATTTATAATTTAGATCTACAAGATACACAGGAAAATTGTTCATGTTTTTTTCTGTTATCACACGTTTTATTTCTAACTTATTTTGTATATGTTTTATTCACATTTCTAACGTTGACACGACGTCCAGTGTAAATTTTGTTGTGCTTTACGTGTAATGATAAAGGCCAATAATGTATGTGAAGGTTAAAAGGGGTATGACACGTTAAGACACGACTAAAATAATCACCTCTTCCTTCACAATTAAAACCCCTACAATCATATATGTAGTAAAATGTGATGGATTACAATCAGTTTTTGTTTCAGTTACTTCGACAGTGTATATGCAACGAGCCTGGTGATCATAAAGGGGCCTCTGTGCCATGACTCTCAAAGTTTTGTACCAACAGCTGAAGAGTAATGGCGGGAGCTGTGTAATATCTCAGCCAAGGACGATTTTGTTGAGCGAGTTTGCGGATGGAAGCATTTGCAAACACCACGCCAGCGCCCAGTTGGCCTGGGGGAGGATACGGAGCGAGCAGGAGCCACCCCAACTTTCAGCTTCGCCACTGTGCCACCGCGCCACATTCTCCCACTCCAAAGGACAGCCTGGTGAATTTCCGTGGCTCTCTCGTAAGAATGGACACTGGAAAACAAGCCTAACCTAATGAGGAGCATACAGATAAATGGCAACATGGCGATAGCAGACGCAGGGAAGAGACGTACAATGAAGTGGACACAGTAGCCTGTGTGCAGAGATAGCCCTTGTCTGCAGATACCAGAGTACTCGTTTCCAAAAAAGCGTCGGAATCGCATGTAAACCGTGGACCCCTGCAGATGGGAAGAAGACAACCAAACTCCTGGAGTGAACACATGCTGAGTGGGAGAGAGCCTGGCGTGCAGTCAGTGACTGCTGGTGTTTCAGAAGAGGGGGGTTCACTTAGTGGCCCCGCTTTTCCTCCCTGCTCGTCGCGTCGATGTTTCCCTTTTCTCTCCCCTCGGCGACCAAAGAGACAATTTCACAATTTGGCGCACCTCTGTGAGTGGCCGAGTGGCTCCGGGGGAAAGCCCCCGGTTTGCCTCCTCCCCCCTCTAGATATATTTTCGTCAAAAGATCTGCAGAATGTCTTACATCGCCTTGTTTCCACTTGTTTCCAGCTGAGGCATCGGCCTAAAGCATCTTCATTTCAGTTTGCTGCCAAGCTTAAAGCCGAGAAATTTGTTTCTAAAAGATATTAAACGTTGTATATTTTTCTTTGATAATAAACATCAAGAACATATGAATATGCTCCTGAACACTACAACATATTAAGTAACTGATTACAAGGTTGAGTGACTGTAACGAACTGAATCTTTTATGATGAAGAGACACTGTAAGCAGCACCACTTCCTGACCTTACGCATGCTCTCCCCTACATTTTTTCAATTAGTTAATTATTTGTTACAATGAAGAGTATAAATGTCATTTACACTCAAAATCGCGTCACTTTTGCAAACACATGGCCACAGCGGATTAGCCGTGTGCGATGGGGCGCCGTGCTGTGGTGCATGCGGCGGTTCGTCGTCGGGGTTTCGAGTCCCCCCACCCCCACGGGCATGGGTGTTTGGGTTGTCCTTAGGTTAGTTTACCTTAGGTTAAGTAGTATGTAAGCTACAGACCAATAACCTAGCAGTTGAATCCGACAGATTTACAGATGAAAATTAAATTGTGTTTAAAAAATTTCTTTCAGTCAGTCTCGAACTCAATACTTTCGACACTGGACGGCGATGCTGCTAACCACACGACTGTTCTTACTAGGTGGAGAGCGATGACTTAATTTTTTATTCATGATCGAGTCTTCTGAAGGGTTTTACAGTTGATGCATCTTTAATTTATAGTTATAAGCTATTTTACCAAATATGACGTGATTTTGATGACTCTTTAATGCACTAAAAAGAAAAGTGGGAGAAAACCGTCAGATAAACAGGCATCGAACATGATGCATCTACAGTACAACTGTGCAACGTCATGATCGCAATCGCTTCTATCGCACCTGGCGATAGACTCGATCATCTCAAAGCAGGAAAACGCGACAGATACGCTTACCTCGATCATAATATTTCCACACATTACCATGCGAACGCAATGTACCAATCAACTAACCATTAAGACCGTAAACGTCCTATTGGACAGGGTAGTTTGCTAGATTTACGGACACATCAGTCAATTTTCAGTGTCCTTCTTAACGAAGCAAACAATTTGCAGAAAACAACATGACTGCTCTCTAAGGAATTTCTGAGCCAAGACCACATGGATGGGAGTGACACGCAGTAAAGGGCTGCACATTGTAAATACTGGCTATCCTCATTTCCGATCAAGTCCATAAGTATATATTGTAGCCTCCAGTCTGGTAATGCCAAACTAAGAGGTAAAATTATCCCGCAAACGCCTGTTATAAAATCGATTAGGTGGACACTGGTAATTTTATTAATGCCAGAACTCGTGATTCGACAAATAAATCTATTATATATTTTTTACTCGTCAATTCGACGTTAATCACATTAAACAATCGATTCCAGCTATACTATCACGTTTCTGTCCCCTATACAGCTTCCTCAGTTGACACAAATGACGTATTTACCATAGAAGTCGACTACAAAATCCGTTGTAGCTTGCATGATTAAAATATAGTCAGCGATAACCTATTTTATACATAAACCCAAAGACAGTTGGATGAACGCTAAATTACGATAGCAAGTCAAACTCCAGTCCATACACCAATGTTTAGGAACGCTTGCTTAGCTGTAGACTAGAACAGCACAGAAGTACATCTCTGATAACTGACCAACTAACAGATACTCGGTCAATCGAAGCACTGCTCTTCTGACACGAACCTATATTACGGTATTTTCTCCTAGATCCATAGACCTGTAAAACCGATAAATTCTATGTGAAACACAACAAATAGCTATTGCATATGCAAACTATTACATATTTTAGGTAATCACATCGACGTTGGAGTGCTCAAAAAATGTTCAAATGTTTGTAATTCTATCGGACCAAACTGCGTGGTCATCAGTCCGTAGCTTACAAACTACTTAAACCTAGGTAAACTAACCTAAGAACAAACACACACACCCATGCCCCAGGGAGGACTCGAACCTCCACAGCGAGCAACCGTGCGCTCCGCAGCGAGACGCTTTAGACCGCTCGGCTACTCCACCGCGGCTTGGAGTGCTCCTCAGTACACTTGAACCCCTTACACATCTTATGATCTACAGCAAACACCTCGTAAGGTTGGTCTATATACACCACAGAAGAGTGAAAGGCTTCTCCCACAGAGGGAAGAAACCTAGAATGCGTCTAACTTGATTCCCACTAGATACTATGCTACAACAGCTTACAACACGTTGGATCCAACTCTAACCCTTTTTAGGGCAAAGCGACACACAGACTGATAATTTACACATCAAAACCATAGCATTACAACACAGCACACCCACATCTATTTTGGGGACAAAACGAACCACACCTAGTAAAACACACAAATACTACTCGAAATATGCTTTGTGTTGAATCATTCTATACGAAAGACCATTTAAAATCAAAACCAGAACGTTATTGTTCGACTCTTCTGACCGAAACCATGTCCTTTAGTACACCCTAACAACCCTATAGTACTGAAAAATCCCAATACATGCTACACGAAAAGTTCCAAATCTTGACACCGATTAAATGACAATTTCGAACTCCCAACTACAGGCCAATCCCTTGCGATTAAAGCAGCCAGCACGCACTAAATGCTTAGCCATTTACAGGCAGATGCTAAAATATAGCTCAATACTAATAAAATATGGCCAGATATGTACGTGTTACACGTCTTCTAACACAACAGAACCACTGCCATTCATCTTATGTTCTCCTCTATACAACAAGTAACGTTCGTATGTATAATTTATATGCTCGAAAGGTAAAGTTTAGATCAGCGCTCAACTAGGCTGTTTATTTGTCACATCCTGCATTGCGAAAATTGCACAGAGCTATGAAAAAAAAAACACAATAGAACCGCTTCAATGTCTTTTAAAGATAAATAGACCAACAGATCAAAGAAATACACATCACAATCATCGATTGCTTTCCTATTAAGACAGCGGAATGTTCGTCGAATTATATTTTAGTGTAATATTGTAGCTGGAGATTTAAATCCAAATACATCACGAGGTTGTACGATTCCTGCAACTAACCACGTCTCTATGTTAAAGAGGAAATCGCGTCGATATATCAAACATTTAGACACCACACAGATAATTACAACATGCAAGAGCTTGATGTATCTTACTACTCGATCCTTTGAATGTTAAATCAGGGTATAGAGGACGAAACGGAGCTGATAAAATAGAATATAAACGCCTCTAGTTAGGGCCAGGACTAACCGCAGAATGGAACAATCATCGACTGCGTTTTCCAGATAGAAGGCGATGCAGACGTTGATGACCACGCAGCGTATCTCTGAGAACCCAATAAAAACACAATGGAGAGGCAGAACACTCTCTTCGCTACTCAACTCTTATTACATATATCGTATAACCAACCCACCTTACAGAATATAGCAGTAACAACAGTCTGCAGTATTATTAACCTTCTAGACCAATTTAGTTTAACCTTGTAGAATACACGCAACATCGTATTTTAGGTAATCATATATTCAGCTACAGGCGCATCAGCACACAACGATAACACTTCAGAAGTAGTATAAGAGAACTTACGACGCCAACAGACAACTCACAACTGTCATCTACACACACCACCAAATGGTAAACGGCATGTCAACAGAAGAATATTCCTAGATTGGTAATATTCGCAACCAAAAACACGAAAAATTTTGCTGAAGCACAAAAAACTTAAAATGCAACATCTTGATCTCTATCTCTTTTTACGGTAAATCAAGCTACTGAGCACAAAAATTCACATCACAACCAACGGATTATGTCCTAGTATAACTCCGACTCATTCTCCAAATTATGCTTTTGAGTGATATTTTGAGGCTAAAGACCAAATAAGCCCCCTATGGGTGAGAGGTACAACGCATCCTTAGATTACAGATGTATTCTTCGAGACATGGAAATACCGCTCAAAAGCATCATTTTGGGATCATCCTGGAATCTTGTTGGCACAGAATCCGCTGGTTGTGGCGTGAATTTTGTGATCAGTGGCTTGATTTATCCTAAAACTCTGTGACATGATCAACTGTCTCTGTACCACACGTCTCGACATCTGTAATCGAAGGATGCGTTATACCTCTCACCCATATGGGGCTTATTTGTCTTTCGCCTCGAGATATCATTCAAAAACATAATTTGGAGAATGATTCGGGGTCATACTAATACTTGATCCGTCGGTTGTGCTGTGAATTTTTGTGCTCTGTAGCTTGATTTACCTTATAAAAAGAGATAGAGTTCGATCTGTTACATTTTAAGTTTTTTGTGCCTTGACTCAGTTTTATTCTTTAAAACGAGGATCGTCTGTACCGTTTATTGTTTAAGGTATTTGTGTTACCAGAAGAGTGTTTGACACACAGATTTGGGGATGATCATCACGCTTACATTCTAATGTGCGCTATTTTTAACACATCTATCGGTTGTTGCATGAATAAAAAAAAAAAAAAAAAAAGGAATCTTAGGGTTTAACGTCCTGTCGACAGCGTGGTCATTAGAGACGGAGCTTACGCTCGGATTTTCGGGGAAGGATGAGGGAGGAAATCGGCCGTGCCCTTTGAAAGGAACCATCCCGGCATTTGCCTGGAGTGATTTAGGGAAATCACGGAAAACCTAAATCTGGATGGCCGGAGGTGGATTTGAACCACCATCCTCCCGAATGCGAGTCCAGTGTCTTACCACTGCGCCACCTCGCTCGGTTGTTGCATGAATCGTCTGTACAGTTATTTTGCCCAGGCTAACAAAAGGATCGATTTTTTAAATATAGTACTAAATGTTTGTTTTTAAGTGTACAACACTTACCTGTAGCTTTGCACTGAATTTAATTATGTCGTGTCTATATTTACCTGCAAAATTGAGAGTTCAGGGTTTTTTGAATTTCCTGCCTGAATGCTGCTGTTGACCTTGTCATGTGGACTTCGCACACACACGCATTCGGTGACGTTGTACCGACGGCCGCAAGCGCTCCAGCGCGTCGCCGTCGAAATGAGGTGTCAAATTCAAAATTGTTCAAATGTTTGTAAAGCTTAAGGGACTTAACTTCGGGGTCATCAGTCCCTAAACTTACAAACTACTTACGAACTAGCTTATACTAAAGACGACACAAAAATCCATGCACGAGGAGGGACTCGAACCTCCGACGGCGGTGTCAAACTGCCGGCGCGTGCGGCGGCATTAGTCGCGGTTCGGCCTTCGGCGCGAGACGCGGTGGAAAAAAGATTGCACGGAAGTCGGATTTCACACATTGCATGTGCCACATAGTCTCAAAACTTACAACACTGTTAGGGGGACTGTTGCAAACATTCCACGAGCTGGAGAGAATCAGCATTTTATTGTAAACAACTACGAGAGCTGGTATATTTTGTTATAAACATTTACGAGAGTTGGGGAATTTTAACATTTTATTAAGCAGTTAATTCAGCAGTTTGAATCTTAACACCCATCAATTGATTTTTAAAATGACTCATGCTCTGATTGCTTGACCTCCCCTCCACGCTTGTGTAATATGGGTAGAGCCGGTCAGGAGGCGCCAGGAACTCGCTCGTTACTCGTAAGCGCGGCCGCTGCTCGGGAGTGGCGCAGCGAGCAGCTCGTGGCTCGAGCACAGGCGGGAGCGAGCGAGGCGACTCGGTCAGACTCGTAGCGGATGGGAAGTCGGCCAAGTGTGGTGCACCGTCTCTTAGGATGTGGCATACGAAAATAATTATAATAAATATTACGGACTGTTAACAGCTGTACTGTGTGTTATGAAAGAAACTCGAGAGACAATATTCCTTCTGTGTAAAAATATGGCGGTAATAAATGTTACCAGAGACAGTGACTGAATGGTCATGAACGACGGTAGAGATAAAAGGAAGAACAATACCGGTAAACTAGATAACAGAAAAGGCAATCTTTTGTCTGGTTGTCTGCTGTTCTGCTCGTTATACGAGGAAATATATTTAGCTAATCTCGCCAACAAATAATGCAATCGGGCTAATATCTGATGAAGGGTGCACTATTATAATACATAAAATGCGGTAAAGGATTTTATTATAATGTATATTTTAATATCTGATATATAATAGTGCCCTTTACCGCATATTAGCCTGATTGCATTATTAGCTGGCTAGATTAGCGGCGTCAGTACATGTTTTTAATCAACTGTCGCTGAATACCACCAACACATTTTCACTTAAATAGGACAACAAGACCGCTAAAATCCAAAGCACAATAGTTCGTTGTTGGCCTTTTATAAAATCTAAACGTCGCAAGAAGGACTGCAAAATCATTTAGAACGACAATAGGAACATTTATGTATGATGTCCGGTGTGTCTGTTTGTGTGTGTGTGTGTGTGTGTGTTTGGGCTCACAGAAAGACACACGGGTATTCGTTTTTCCCTTGTTCTAGTTGGGAGTGGGATATGTAAGACAGTGACTTGTAGTGGGACGAGGTACCCTCCACCACGCACCTTACGGTGGATTGCGGAGTATGTACATACGCAGATGTAGTTGTAAATGAGCGCGTGAGAGAAATTTATTCCAAAGACTGCAAAATGTTTAACCCAATATTCCTGTTTAGATTCTCTTACTCGTAAAGAATATCGGTTACGAACGCGCAACGCAACGTTGCATAGCGCCTCAATGCGTTCGGCCGCTCCGCCGAATATGTAATATGTGTAATATGTGTAATATGATACCCGACGCGTACGTGAAAGACAGGTCCCAGCGCAGTCTTCATGCCACGTAAGCAAGGTAGTTCCGAAGCGGCGCGATCGCTAGCTCAGTGGCTGCCCACTATGACGCAATCGGCTAGCGATCGCGCCGACTCGGAACTACCTTGCTTACGTGGCATGACGTCTGCGCTGGGGTCTTCTTCCTCGTAGGCCTTGTATGTTACCCTTGTGACGTCATCTGTCTGGCCTGATAGTCCCGTCATTCTCCTACTACTGCGTTTATGCGTCACCTACAGCCGAGTGATAGCTGCCTGCGTAAGTGGCTAAAGCTCTGCAGTGGCAACTCTGTAGCGCCAGTATTGCGCATGCGCAACTCACGCGCTGTCGGATCACAAAGATGCCCAGAGGTGCCTCACACAGAGTGCATCCCAGGGTGCCGCTGAGAGCTACAACACCAAGAACAATCGCTTCTCAGCTTTTGGCAAGATCAATGTGTTTCTTTTTTTATATACTGATAAGGAATAAAAGGTAAGGACACATACTTCATTTAACTTTTATAATAATATGCAACATCACTAACAACTTTTATTTCATAACAATGGCCAGATCCTTTAACCCATACACAACAGCCCTCTTGTTCATTAATTTTGCGATGATTCCTGGTTCTCAATGAAAAAGGCAAGGCATATTGCTCGTAAAATAAGAAGTCCCGATGTCATGATTGTACACATCAGCTACTTGAAATCTATAGAAAGCAATAACATCTCTGCTATTAAAGCTCTCCAATCCAGAAACTGCTTTAACAGTACTAGAATTGTACCGTACTACAGCAACTGTTATGCATCCGTTCCCATGACTTGCTTGACTGTTATTAGCTATAGTAAAGCTCAAAACAGAGACACAAAAACATTGATGGACCCTGAACGATCACTTGACCTCCAAGACCCTGCGAGGTAGTAATTTCAATATCATCTATAGCCTTATAGACTGGTACGCGGGAACGTCGAAACTTGGCCTCTAACGAGGTATCTCTGTAGCCGTTCAATGCTGTTGCCTGTGCGGCAGCTACACGACGACTGACGCTGTCACGCTTCACGCTCCACTTTCTTGACGGACCTCGACCTTGGTCCGATGATTGTGCAGGGTAAGCATTTGCTGCTATTCCTGCTGTACCTGAAACATAGGAAAAATATTAGAACCTAACTGTATGAGTGGACTTAGACTGTCAGATTACTGACGATGTATTATTATTTTTTCTTTTTCTGGTTTGCTACGAGATTTTTGTTAATCTCGCAGCAGGTCAGGCCAGCGGGTTGTCGGCCTGAAGTGTTGTTGTGTCCCCAGTTCCCGGATGTGCCGGTTGCGGGACTGCTCCGTCTTCTCGTAGAAGGTTCTGGCGGTGACGCGGAATCTCTCCCGCAGTGGTAGAATGCCGGCTTCTTCGTGAAGCAGATCGGTTGGATAGCGAGTTGGAAGATGCAGGGCAGTCTTCAGATCGCGGTTCTGGATGGTCTGGACGTCGGCGGCGTTTCCAAAGACTGGGGACGCGTACTAGAGTACTGGACGGACCAGTGACAGGTACAGCGTAATGCCGTGTTGCGACGGTAGCGGCGACTGCGGGTTGAGCAGTGGGTAAATAACGCGTAAGCGTCCTGTGGCCCTCTGTCTTACGTCACTGACGTGATCTTTCCAGGTGAGCCTTTGGTCTAAGGTTACCCCTAGGTATTTCGCCGTTGTGCTCCAAGGGATGGGAGTCCCTAGGATCTCGATCGGCGGTAGCGCATCGGGCTGTCTTACCGAAAGCACCACTTATATAGCGAGCGCGCTTATCTAACCGCAACTTCCGGTGATAACTTGATTTACGCCCGGCCGGCGCTAAGTAACATCTAATCCAATTAAGAACCCACGACTTCTTTGTTAAAGAAATTCTCTCGCGCTGCAGCTTACAGTAACGCAAAATCCACCGTTGTATTTATGCTGAAAGGTGGTAGAAACATTTCCCCGCAGAAGAGGAGAATTTGGGATGAGTGCACAAGCACGGAAATTGCGCAGGAAGCAGCAAGATAGAATCAACACGTCTGCCGAGAGATGGCATATAAATACGGGCAAATTATTCGAAATTAAACAAGGCAGTTAAATGCGGCCGGTGTTTACACGACAAACTGGTGTCGGCGCGGATATCCGCTCCGTATTGAAACGTCGGCGGAGTTTGTTTCAGGAGGCCTGCGAAGAGCGCCGGCGGTAACTTTCAGCGCAGCCGTGTTAAAACCGAATTAAAGCCGCCTGCCGTAATTCATCGGCTGTGGCGCCAGAGGAGCGCGCCATTGGCCCGCCGGCAAGTGTTCGTGGGTGGCAGGGGGTGGAGTCGCGGTTATTGCCACCTCTGGCGCAGCCCGCGGGTCACCGAATATCGCGCTGCCGGAGGCCAGCATTGATTTATCGGCTGCAGACCGACCGTCACTGTCAGCGAGCACGTGGCCACCAAGCTGAGCGCTGACACTGTCTGTAGAAAACACGTCGATCGCGATCTACCGGTAGATCGCGAGTGCTTATTTGGTAGGTCGCGTGAGAATTGGTGGTGCAAGAGAAACAGTGTTGAATAAAATTGTTTTCTTAGTAGTGAAAAAGCGCGTTCGTTCGAAACAAGTTTGTTTTATTTATCAAAATGTTTCAAATGTTTGTATAGCCTATCTACATCTACATAGATACTCTGCAAATCACATTAAAGTGCCTGGCAGAGGGTTCATTAACCACTTTCATAACTCTTCTCTACCGTTCCATTGTCTAATAGCGCGCGGGAAGAAAGAACACCTAAATCGTTCCGTTTTCGATCTGATTTCTATTATTTTATTGGGATGGTCATGTCTCCCTAAGTAGGTGAGTGCCAGCAAAATATTTTCACATTCAGAACTTATAGTCGGTGATTGAAACTTCGCAAACACATCACGCCGCAATGAATAACGTCTTTCTTTTAATGATTTCCATTCCAATTCGTGCAACATTTCCGTGACGCTCCCCCCCCCCCCCGTAACGTGATAAAACAAAACGAGCTGCCCTTCTCTGAACCTTCTCATTGTCTTCCGTAAGTCCCACCTGGTGAGGGTGATGTAGGCAGTCTCTTTGGTGAAACTGGTGCATCTCCGAAGCGTTCTGCCGATGAAACGTAACCTTTAGTTCGCCTTCCCCACAATATTTTCTGTGTGTTCTCTCCAGTCAAAGTTGTTCGTAATTGTAACTCCTAAATATTTGGTAGAATCTACGACCTTAAGGTTTGACTGATCAATCGCGTAATTAAAGTTCAGCGGATTTCTTTTAGTGGTCATGTGTATTACTTCACACTTTTCTTTATTTAGTGTCAATTGCCAATTTTCGCACCATGCAGAAATTTTGTCTAAATCGCTTTGCAGTTGCTTTTGATCCTCGGTTGACTGCACTAACCCATAAACGACAGCATCATTCGGGAACAGTCTAAGGGAGCTATTCAGATTGTCTTCTAAATCGTTTATAAACAGGAGGAAGAGTAGGGGACCTATAACGCTTCCTTGTGGAACGCCAGATATCACTTATGTTTTACTCGATGATTTACCGTCAGTTACAACGAACTGTGTTCTTTCTGATAGGAAATCGTGAATCCAATCGCACAATTCGGGAGATATTCCATAAGCACGCAATTTCATAAGAAGCCGCTTGTGGGGTACAGTGTCAAAAGCCTTCCTGAAATCCAAAAATATAGAATCGATTTGAGATCCCTTGTCGATGGCACTTAACACTTCATGTGAATAAAGGGCAAGCTGTGTTTCGCAAGAGTGATACTTTCTGAATCCGTATTGACTACTGTTAATAGGTCGTTCTCTTCGAGGTAGTTCATAATATTCAAACAAAGTATATGTTCCAAAATCCTATGGGACTTACTACGGGGTTATCAGTCCATAAACTTACAAACTACTTACGAACTACCTCACACTAAAGACGGCACAAACATCCATGCCCGAGGGAGGATTCGAACCCCCGACCGTAGTGGCCGTGCAGACCGTGACTGGAGCGCATCAGTCCCCTCGGCCATTGCGGCCGGCTTTATTTATCAACACTGGCTGTTAACTGCGAACTTCTGTGTGACTTACTTACATAGTCGCATCCAAGAGGGGAGGGGGTGGCGGAGAGTCGTCCCCCACCAAACAGCACCTTTTTATTTTATTTTTTTTTTTCTTGAGACTGCGAAGCTAGAGTGCCATCACTGCACTGAGTCTTCAAAACTGTGAGACTTTTGTGTTTGATTGGGCGTGGGGTAAAAAGGGGTGGCCGGTAATAAAGCCTTTCTACTCAACCAGAGTTTAGCTGACGATGAGAATTCTTTCACCGCCGCCCCCCCCCCCCCCTTCCAGCAGGCCGTCCTGTATCCTCTGTATCCGTTAAACTTTGTTTACATGATAAATCAAACTCCACAAAATACCTGGGGATTACAATTACTTCTGACTTAAATTGGAAAGAACACGTAGATAATGTCGTGGGAAAGGCGAACCAGAGACTGCGTTTTATTGGCAGAACCCTTAAAAGATGCAACAGAACTACTAAAGAAACTGCATACACTACGCTTGTCCGTCCCTTTTATGCAATATTGCTACCCAGTGTGGGATGCTTATCAGGTGGGTTTGACGGAGGACATCGAAGGAGTCCAAAGAAGGGCAGCTCGTTTCGTATTGTCACAATACAGAGGAGACGGCGTTATGGAAATGATGCAGGATCTGGGATGGGAATCATTACAACAACGGCGCTTATCGCTGCGGCGTGGGCTACTTACGAAACTACAATCGCCAACATTCTCCTCCGAATGCGAAAATATATTGTTGACTCCCACTTACATAGGTAGAAACGATCATCAGAATAAAATACGAGAAATCGGCGCCCGGACGGAGAGATTCAGATATTCATTCTTCCCTCTCGCTATTCGTGAATGGAATGGGAGGTAAAATAGTATAACGGTGGTTCGATGAACCCTCTGCCAGGCACTTAAAAGTGATTTGCAGAGTAGCCCATGTAGATGTAGATGTAGATATCCGACCCTGCTTACTTATTCAACCGTGACCTTCTGCCAATAAAATAATAGCCTACTACGTACTGCAGCGACTTCAGACATAATGAGTAGCGTATCAAACAACCGCAGGTTGTATCGTTTTCATTCCGAATGTTAAAATAATGGAACATGCATGTGTTTAGTGTGTCAATCTGTGGTTGTATTTCTGAAAACAAAAAGATCCCGAGACTTTTCAAAATTGTGTCCCCTATGTGTCATTGACGCGTTTCTTTTATATAGTGAACTGGAAAAAAAAGTCAAGAAAGATAAAACTTATGTAACAGTAAATATTATGAAAACATGATCTCTATTTTGATGGATTATTTCAGATCTCCAGAATATTTTTGCAGTAACCCAGTTTTTAATCTTTCCTGTCGACTATCCTTTTAACTATTGAATATACCTTCTTCTATTGAATAGGGCGGAACTTTAAATAATATTTACAAAATGGGCCGTGGTGGAGTGGCCAAGCACATCGGGGCGCTATGTTGCGATACGCGAGGCCATTCCCCGTCGGGGGTTCCAATCGTCCCTCGGGCATGGATGTTTGTATCGTCTTTAGTATAAGGCAGTCATAAGTAGACTGATGACCCCTCAGTTAATTCCATTTATGTTAACAAACATTTGAACATTTACAAAATGGTTTGTATCTGAAAAGTGTTACAGTATCAAAAAATAGCTGGCCTCTAATTCCTCAAGTGAAATATGCTGTATTAGTTAATGTTGCACTTAGACTAAAGGCTTCGTTCGCATCTACATACTTTTGCAAATCATTGTTTCCAAATATGAATTTGATCAAAATTAAACAACAATTTGCCTGACGAACACGCGGACTGCCTTATTCGACCAAGTGAAATGAGTTATCAAGGACATTGTTAACAGTATATCTGCTCCACTTTTACATTCAGTGTAAGCTAATATCGGTAAAATGTCATGAAATAATATTTTAATGTCTTCAATAGTACTAACGATGTAAAAGTTTTATTGTTAAATAATGTTGTCTTACAGTACTGAAAAATTAAAAAGCTGTAGTTTGTGTATACTAAATAACGTTGATCACATTCATAGGGTGGAATTAAATAATAGATCACGAAGTCTTTGTCGTTGCCTACCCCTGGTGTAGGGTATGCGGCGATCCATCAGGACGGCGAAATGGACACTAGGGGGACCCATGCCATGGGGGTGGCGGTGGTATAGCGCACATCATCACTGGTGCAAAACAATTACAGAATATATTGAGATATCTACATCTACATGGATATTCTCCAAGTCACATTGAAGAGTACGACAGAGGTTCATGGAACCACTTCTATGATATTTCTCTATATTTCAGTTCTCTAATAGCTCACGGGACAAAGGAACGTAAAAATCTTTTTATTTTCGATCTGATTTCTCTTATGTTTATTATGATGATCATGTCTCCCTATGTAGGTGGGTGCTAACAATATATGTCGCCACAACTAACGCCTTTCTTTTAATGATTTCCACCCCAACTCGAGCATCATTTCCGTGACAGTCTCTTCCCTATACCGCGATAATACAAAACTAACTGTCCCCTGAATCTTCTGTAAATAGTCCGTCAGCCCCGCTTGATGTGGATACCACAACGCGCAGCAATACTCCAAAACAGGACGCACAAGAGTAGTGTAGACAGTTTCTTTATTACAACTGTTCCATCTTCTAAGTGTTTGCCAATGAAACGTAATCTTCGGTTCGCTTTCCCTGCAATATTTTCTGTGTTTTCTTTCCACTTTAAGTTGTTCGTATTTGTTACTCTTAGACATTTAGTGGAATTGACAGCCGGTACGTTTGACTGACTTATCGTGTAACTGAAGTTTAGTGGATTTCTTTTAGTAGTCATATGGATGGCTTCACACTTCTCATTATTAAGGGTCAATTTCCATTTTTTGCACTGTGCAGATATCATATCTAAATCATTTTGTAGCTGCTTTTGATCTTCTGGTGACTTAACTAACCGATAAATGACAGCATCATCTGCGAACAGTCCAAGAGAGCTATTCACATTGTCTCCTAAATCGTTTATAAAAATAAGGAGGAGTACGGGTCCTATAACACATCGCTGTGGAACGCCGGATATCACTTCTGTTCTACTCGATGACTTACCGTCAATTACAACGTACTGTGTCCTTTATGACAGGAAATCACGAATTCAATCGCACAACTGTGGCGATATTCCATAAGAACACATTTTGATTAGAAGACCGTATAGGTTACAGTTTCAAAATGTATCCCTTGTCGATAGCACCGAACACATCATGTGAGTAAAGAGCTAGCTGTGTTTCACATGAACGATACTTTCTGAATCCCTTTGACTATGGGACAATAGGTCGTTCTCTTCGAGCTAGCTCATAATAGTTGAGGAAAGTATATGTTGTAAAATCCTGCTACAAACCGACGTCAATGATATAGGCCTGTAATTTTGGGGATCACTCCTATTGCACATCTTGAATATTGGCAACTTTCCGTTCTTTGGGTACGGAACTTTCGCTGAGCGAGCGAAACTGTGCAATAGGTGTGCGAGTATTGCATCAGTCTATTCTGAACGGAACGTAATTGGTATACAGTCGTGACCGGGAGACTTACTATAGTTAATTGATTTAAGTTTTTTTAATTTCTTTTTTTAAAATATATTCTAGGGGTATATACTTCTAAAATAGGCATGCTGGAAGCTGTTCTTGATATCTGTGTTCTGAAGGGCTGTCATCGGTAGAATGAGCTGAATTGGTTCGGCGTCTCTCTGTCGGTTCTACTGAGTGAAAACGACAACATTACGGCAACGGAATAATAATAATAACAGAGAGTTGCTGCGGAGGGGGTTGGTACTGACTTGTGTTTACTCTACCAAGCGAATTCAAAAATGTTAAAATATTTGTAGAGCTTAAGGAACTTAACTGGGGGGTCATTACTCCCTAAACTTACAAACTACTTTTGAACTAGCTTATACTAAAGACAGTACAAACATCCATTCCCGAGGGGGAACTCGAACCGCCGACGGGAAACACCCTCGCGCATCGGAGAATAGCCCCTCAGTGCGTCTGGCCACTCCGCCGCGGCACCAAACGAATTACACGAGCAGTTGGGTTTAGATAGTGTAGTGAGCAGGTAGTGCTATGCATATACAATGTGACTTACGTGAAGTTAAGGCATAAAGTGCCACAAGAAGGTTCGAAGCGGGACAGACATAGAGGTAGGTGGCTGTGGTTATTGGAGTGTTTCAAAATGTAATTTCCAGGACCTGGACGTCATTTTATACGACGGGAACCGTTAAAAGAAGGCAACGCCAAGGTCATCCACGGGTAACATCAGTAAGGGATCACCGTTATCTCCGGTTAACAGCCTGTCGAGACATGAGGCTGAATGCAACTCAGCTGCAATGTACCCGCCGAAATCGCCTTCTGCAATGTGGCCTATATGATCGGAGGCCTATGGTGTTGCGTCCCCTTAAAAGAACGACACCGCAGAAGCTGGTCGGAGGAACATCATGATCGGAGTCGTAAAGAATAGCGCAGGGTTCTCTTCACAGATGAGACAAGATTCTGTGTTCAGCCGGATAACCGTCGTTACCTCATCTGGTGAGAATGTGGAACTCGCAACAATTCTCCTTATGTGCAGGAAACATCACCATGGTGGTGGGCGAATGGTGTGGGAGGAGCGGGTATTGGCGGACGTAAGGGCCTCTACGTCATTCAGAACAGCGCTTTGACTGCTCAGTGGTATAAAGACGACATCCTTCGACTTTTTGTTGTGGCCTACGCTGGTGCCGTATTAGATGGGTACCTTGTTGTAGACGATAATTCTCGTCCCTACAGTCCTACACTGGTGGACAACATGCTTGAAGGTGAGGGAATTGAACGAAACGAGTGGCCAGCTTGTTCACCGGACTTATACTCGAGTCAGACGCAATGCAGCCAGACCATCCCATAATGTTTTCAGAGTTGGATATTGCACTCATAGAATGGCCAAATATCCTTCAAGAGCTGATTGATAAGCTCATACTGGCCATGACATGCAGTTGTGCAACTGCCGTCCGAGGTGATCACACACCTTATTAGAGGGCAACGAGAATGACTTTCTTTACTATTATGGTAGCCCTTTTGTATCTCGTTCTACGTAAACGCCGTGTAAACCTCAAGTAAAGAGCTCAGGCAAAAAAATATCGGACTGTATCACAAATCACAATTGTAACTCATATCTGAATAAAATATGTTACCATCTGTATGTTGTGTATGATATCTCATCTTCTAATTGTTTTGATCAGTGTATAATTATGCAAACACGAAAATTGAAGTACTGACTTTTAATATTAATTATACAGTGAGGCAAATGAAAGTTATATATTTTGAAAGGGACTTTGCCATAGATCTGCACAAAACAAAGATCATGTGGAAACTCGGCCGTTAAAAATGGTTAAAGTAAGTAGACGTTTTCATATGTAAAGGGGGTATCAGACGACGCTCCACCACGAGAGGCACAGGTCTAGCGGGAAGGCCATCTAGCGATACAGCCCTGGGAGTTAGGAGATCGACCATTTTGTCACCAGCGGAAATCAAAATGTCGCAGTATCTATATGACGTTATTTCTTAGCGTTCTACAAATGCATGAATAAGAAAACTGAAGCAACATATAGTTATATTAACTGTACAACGATGATAATGAAATATAATTGTAGAGGGATTTTGCGATAGTTGTTGAGAAAAGAAATGTGTGTATGAAGAGTTGTTGAAGGATGCGGATTTTTCACATCTTTAACCGCTTCTGTCACGCAGTTTGTGCTATTCTCTTGCGCTTCGTGTTCAGCAGCTATTTCTGTGTACGCAAGTGTACCCTCTGCCGTCTGTAGACGTCTTGGCGTCTATTCCCGCCGCCGCTAATTTCCGCTGTCGCCGACTGCAGACGAGGATCCCACCCGTCGATCCATACTGCAGTCCGTCGTGTCGTCGCTGACGCTGCCGCCTCCGCGGCCGCGGCCGTCCCGCTCCGGAAGGTGCATCCCCCGGCACACGCCGGGCTGCAGCTCGTCTATTGCATTCTGCCCGCCCCCACCGCCGCCTCGCCGCGCTGTTCTCGCCCCCGCCCGTGCCGCCGGGAGGCACCACCGTCGCCGCCGCTGCTCCTGCTGCAGATGTCAACGACTTGTGTAACTTTTTAACATTACTACCATGTCCTCAACTGTCATTGTCACTATCCCCTCCAATGCCTCTGGACTACCTCCTCCCCCTCCTTCATGCCACGTTTCCTTCCCTCCTCACCCTCCGACCCCACACAGGCTGCCAACCTTGTCCCCCAGACACTTGCCGCTTCCCCTCAATTCCTCCCCCCCCCATCCTCCCGTGGTGACCCTGCTCTGATTAGCACCCGGCAGGTTGCCATTGACCCCTCTCTTCCCCCACCCCACGAAGACGCCGCTGCCACAAGGCCATCTACACGCCACCTTCCTGTCACCTCCGTCCCCACTCGTTTCTCCGAGCCCCTATCAGAATAATAATGAGTGTCCACAGACGCCGCCCCCTCAGTCACCAAAAAGGTCCCCAATCCTCTCGCCACTGATTCTCTAGTCTCAATGGAAGCCGTCCCCCTTTCCCCCACCCAGCCTGCACCCCCTCCTCAGCCCGGTATCCTCCTCTCCCAACTCCTTGCTCTCCAGACTTTCGCCCTAAATAACCCCGACCCTCCAATTTCTAGACTCCTGTGAGCTCACTCTCCTCTTATGTCGCTATGTCCCCTCTGCCCCCGTCTCCCAAATCTTCCTCCTGGAGGGACTCCATCCTCCTAAAATTCCCCAATCTCCACAACATGATCCTCCACAAAATACCTATCATCCAGTTTGCTTCCCACGCTACCCTCGCACCCCTCCCCCCTCCTGCCTCTCGTCCCAAACCTCTCTCCCCTGTCAGCCTCCCACCCTCACCTCCAGTCCAGGGATCACGGAGGCAGAGGTGTTGGAGGAGCTGCAATGGGATCCTCGCCTAAATATCCGGACCACCCGTCACATTAACAATGCGGCAGGCCCCACCTTCTTGCTGCGTGTCTTCAATGAAGACACTCCGTTCATTAACCACCTTTTTCGCAGTGGGACCCTCATTTAAAACCGCTTCCATAAGATCGAACCCTCCCGAACCCCTCTCCAATCTTATCGCTGCTCTCGTTGCCTAACCTACAATGGCCACCCCACTGAAAACTGCCATCTCCCTCCTGTCTGTCCCCACTGCAAAGGTCCCCATTTCTACATTTCAGCAACATCATTGCCCCCCCCCCCCAATCCTGTAACTCCTACAGTGAACCTCACCCCACCTTCTCCTACAAATGCAAGTCCTGAGCTCCTCCTACCAAAGAAGGTAGGAGGAGAGCACCCCCTGATTCCCCTATCCCGCCGATAATTCCTTGTGCCCTCCCCATACTGCAGAGGACATCATTCGATTCCTTGCCATTATCTTCCAGAACATTCACTGCGTTCACACCCTTCACCAAGTCTCCTTTTTACTGCCCACTCCCCCTCAACCTCAAGGCCACTACATCTCAAAACCACATCCACTTCTCCTTTTCCTGCACCATCCGCCAGCAAACCCGACCTTACTCCCTCCCTTCCATCTCTCTTCCTCACCTCTTTTCCCTCTCACTCATTATTAGTCCACCAACAAACTCCTCCTCTTGAATACCCTCTCCGAACACTGAGTGGGTGCTTTCCTCCTTAGTGAAACCTCTCTTCTCCCTCACCTACATGTCAACACCAACACCTATCTCCTCCACCACAATGATTCCCCCAGCCACTTGAATGAGGCAGAGTTGCCTTTGGCCACATCCAGCACCACCTAGTTTGGCCTCATCCCCTCCTCAACATCCCATATGAACACCTCATGCACACCTTTCTCCCTGTGCAACCACTTATGTCCATTCCAGCACCCCCATCCCCTATGACTTAGTTGCCCCCATCAATAGCACCTTCGCGATCTACGTGATTGCCACCGACCTCAATATCCATTTGATACTGTGTAGCAAACACAACACAGCTCCCAGCTACGATCACATCACCCACCGCCATCTCAAGAATGTCCTCTCCCTTTCCTCATCACCCTTTCTACCCTCTATATCACTATCCTCTATACTGGCTACTATCCCAACCTGTGGAAAATCTCCAGATGTTCCTTAAACCTAACAAACCTCATTCTGATGCTTCCTCTTACTATCCCATTTGCCTCACACCGGTATTCACACCTATCCTGTCGCAACCATCACCAGCTTTGGCTTCACGACCTCCTCTCTGACACCCAATGTCGCTTTCGTCCTTCCTCCTCCACTGACGACCAACTCCTTTACCTTACTCAGCTCCTTTCCTTCCTGCTCAATTCCCCCCGTGCTGCCATTTTTGTGTCCTTAGACCTAGAGCGGACCTACGATCAGGTCTGGCATTTTGGCCTGCTAGTCAAACTCCAAACCTACGTTCTTCCCATCAACCTCATTCGTGTCATTGCCTCTTTCAAGCACCTCACATATGTTACCATACACAACACTGACTCCCATCTTTTCTATCCTCTGCTGTGTGACCCAAGCTTTTGTCCTTTCTTCGCTCCTTTATCTTTTGTATACATCGGGCCTGCCACCCCATCCCCCATACACCTCTTCCAATATGCTGCTGCCTTAGCTCCCACCCTCGCCTGTTCGAATCGTCTTCTCCAAGAACACTTGCACCTTTTCTTCACTTGATGCAACCAGTGGCTCCTCTCTATAAATATTACCAAAACTCAGGCCATCATAGGTCATACCATCCCTTCCTCCTGTCCCTGTGATATCTATCTCACCCTCCATCACCACCCCATCTACCTCACCCCTACTCCAAAGTAACTTGGCCTCACTGTTGATCGCACCCTGTCCTGGACTCCTCACCTCCACATTATCCAAGAAAAAGCCCGCTCCCGCCTCTGCCTCCTAAAGCTCCTCCTAGGCCAAACTTGGGGCCTAAATCCTTCCTATAAATCTCTCATCCATCCCATTCTCTGTGTAGCCCATCCAGCCTGGCTTTCCGTTCCCCCATTCTTCCACAAATACCTCCTCCTCACCTTTCATATCCCCTTATCCCCCCTCCTCCACGCAGATCCTCTATGACCTCATTCCTTTCCCACGCCTCTTCCTCTTTATTGAACTCCGCCTCCATTACCTATCCTGCAAATTAGATCCACCTAGTCCTCTAACCCATCCTCTCCTCTCAGCACCTGGTCTGTCGTTGCGCCTTCCCTGCTCCACATTGTCCACTCTCCACTCTCTGGATCCTTTCCCAGACTTCCCAGGGGGCTCACGGTTCTTTCGTAAGTATGTGCGTGGCGAGAATGGGGCCCCGAGCTAATGCAGTCTTTCTTCCTTTTTTACTTCCCGGACTGCATTTCCTTTCCCCCTTCCCTCCTTTCCTATCCTCACTCCTTCCCGTCCCCACTGGGGGTCTGATAACCTCAGTAATTTAGTTCCCCTATCCCAACCAAACCCTCCCCCCTTTTTCCCAGATGACGCCCTCCGTCCTGACACCTATCCTTCCTATCAGCTATGATGCTTTCCCTTGCTCTCTCTTCCCATCCTCCCCCTTCCTCCCCTTCTGCTCATTCCACCCCACTGTCCCTCTAGCTCCTCCACTCCCCCTGGCTTCTTGGGACAACCTCCCCCCAGTCCTTTCCCACTGGTTCTGTGGCCCTCCCCAGCATCTCCCTCCCCCTTTCATCCCCCTTTCCCCCACATCCCACATTTAGTATGCTTTCGTGTCTGTGATTCGCTAAACGTGGTGTCTTTTATTTACATCGTTTTATTTAACAACAGTGAACGACCAACCTACAGCCGATACCGTGAGTCTTCATTGTTGTGTTTCTTCGCATGTGTGGCGTCTCTTCGTGTTTTCTTGTTTTTATTCAACAACAACGAACGGCCAACCCATAGTCGCCGCCCAGTGTTTACTTTATGTGTGCCTCCGAATCTCCAGCAGTTTGTTTTACCTACCATCATCGCCAGTTCTGCGTTTTTAAAGACGTCTAATGTTACACTCCGTTTTAAGTACTTTGTTTTTTCCATTTAAAATCTTCATGTTTTTATTCGTAATTTATCTCCTACCTTTTATCGCCTTTTCTATTTTACTTGTTTCTTCTGTATCATGTTCCTGAGCGCTGCCATCCCGCCCTGTATTAGGGACTGAGACTACAATAAAAAAAAGTGGATGTTGTCATATCGAAAGGGTGTATTACGCGACGGTACGCCGCGACAGGTACAGTTTAGAGAGCCTGTAAAGGGAGGGAGTGGCGAAGAGTGATAGCGCTGCTGTTTGGCTGTGAGCCTAGGACGCAATGTTTTTACTGTACTTGACGGGCTGTATTTATTTGTGAAAATATACTGTGTACGTTTCTGTACCCTAGAGTGTCTTAAATGCTTATGGCAGCAATTTCGCTGCTGGGGGTCCGCCTGTGACGATAGCTTTAGAACTTCGAGGCAATTTTTAAGATTAAATGTCGAAGTGATTTACTGAGTGTAACTAAAAACGGTGCATTACATAATCATTAACAACCGGCAAGAGAGATGCTTGGTTGTTCCATTGATGACTGTAAAAACCGAAGAGAATATTGAGAGGGTAGATTTGCGGGACCGGAGGGTAGCTGGTTGGTGAAGTATGTACTTACTGTCTTTTGATAACGCTTCGGCAATTTCATCCCATGCTTTTTCTTTCAAAGTTGTACCTCTGTAGATTTCCAATGTTGAGTCCCAAATGACAGGATGAGAGCGTACTTGTTCAATTAAGTGCTCCATTTTGAGCCTAAAACGTTACTGGAACACACAATGGCACACCAACTACTTGTCAATCATCAACAATAAATGCAGCAGCTCAGACAACAAAGATGACGCGCTGTGTAGTGCTCGAGGTTTGGCTTGCACGAGGTTTTACCTTCGCTCTGCGCATGCGCGGACTGACAACGTGGCCGACCACGTTTAGAAAGATGGCTCAGGGAACGAACGGAAGCCGGCGTGGCTGGCGTGGCGCGTGGCCGTGGCCTGCAGTGTGAACGGCCCCATTTGATAACATGGGAAGCCACATTTTTAAACGTAGCTAGTGTACGTCCGGATACGCACGTACATCACAAGAAATATCTCTTTTTGTTATTCATGAACTGCCAATTGTCAGTATGAGCAGATCTTCGTAAAATATGACTATTAACATTCAACAGACATAGACAGTGCAATGTCAGAAAATCAGGCGATGCTGAAGGAATTAGATTAGGTAATGAGACAATAAAAGTAGTAGATAAATTTTGTTATTTGGATAGCAAGATAACTTCTGATGGCCGAAGTAAAGAAGATATAAAATGCAGGATGGCTATGGGAAGAAAAGCGTATCTAAAGAAGCGAAACTTGTTAACATCCAATATTAATTTAAATGTAAGGAACTCCTCTCTGAAAGCATTTGTCTGGAGTGTAGCACTGTATGGGAGAGAAACATGGACGATTAGGAGTTCAGATAAAAATATGATAGAAGCTTTCGAAATGTGGTGCTACAGACGAATTATGAAAATTAGATGGGTAGATCACATAACTAATGAGGAGGTGCTTAATCGAATCTGGGAGAAATGGAGTTTGTGGCATATCCTGACTAAGAGAAGGAATAGATTGGTTGGACACATTCTGAGACGTCAAGCAATTGTCAACTTAGCATTAGAAGGAAGTGAGTGGGGTAAAAATCGTAGAGGGAGACCGAGGGACGAATATAGTAAGCAGATTCAAAAGGATGTAGGTTGCCGAACGTATTCTCGATGAAGAGACTTGCACAGGACAGGGTAGCGTGGAGAGCTGCATCAAACTAGTCTGCGGACTGAAGACCACAACAACAACAGCAGACAGTGCTTCACGAGACTTTCATTTGCTGACAGATTTACTAAGTTTATAGATACAGACGAATGGCATTTGTTTTAAGCACATACTGAGTATTAATCTAGAAGATCTGCATTGGTCTCATACATCGAAGCGATGCCTTATTTTAATCGTTAAGTGGCCGCATTTCTATTTGGGTCGCTAAGTGCAGTCTGGTAAAAACATCGTGGGCACCGACCGATTAGCCACTCAAAATGTTCAAATGTTTGTTAAGCTTATGGGACTTAACTACGGGGTCATCAGTCCCTAAACTTACAAACTACTTATGAACTACTTACGAACTAGGACGGCACAAATATCCATGCCCGAGGGGGGATTCGAACCCCCGACCGTAGTGGCCGTGCTGACCGTGACTGGAGCGCCTCAGTCACCTCGGCCACCGCGGCCGGCGATTAGCCACTCCCTCCCTACATAGGCTCTCTAGTACAGGTCTAGCACGACAGCCACCTACCGGTAGAATGAGTGGAACAGCGAGATCGACCTTGTTATCAGCAGTGGAAAAAAAATTTCGCGGTAACGTAACAACATTATTTCTTGGCGTCGCTTAAAAAAAAAAAAGAAAAAAAAAAAAAAAAGAAAAAGAAAAAATAGAGAGAGAGAGAGAGAAAAGAAAAGAAAAGAATTTCCTTACTTTGTAAAGACATTTGGTCGAATTTCTACCACAGGCAAAACTAGTAAGCTATTTAGGCCATTTGTCATTTGTAATGTGGTGATTCACGTGAAAGGTTTTCCGAAGTGCTTATGTCCACATGACAGGACATATAGATTTTCAACGCCTAATGGTATTGGAGCTAGAAGGATGAGAGATCCAGAATGTAAAGAGTGTGCCCAGAATTCCAGATTTCAGACCATTACCTCTAACAACGGGCACCGCAATAGACTTAATGACAAGCACCAGTGGCGTTTGCGTAGGGTTCTCAATGCTAACAGAAAAGCAACACTGTGTCTGAGGGGCGTGTGGCAAACATATCCTTCTGGACAGAGCGGCGCAGTTTGGCGTTAATGGGCTATGGCAGCAGACGACCGACTCGAGTGACGTCGCTAACAGCACGACATTGGCTGCAAATCTTCTCCTGGACATGACTATGTTGGTTGGAACCCAGACGACTGTAAAGCTGTGTGGCTTGGTCACATGAGGCCCAATTTCAGTTGGGAACAGCTGAAGGTAGGGTGTCGCAGACCCCATGAAGCCAGAAGGCACTCAGCAAGCTGGTAGATGCGTTGTAATGGTGTGGGCTGTTTTTAACATTATATGGGTCCTCTAGTCCAACTGATCATTGACTGGAATGGTTATGTTCGTCAATTTGCAGACTAGGTGCAGTCGGCCATGGACTTCATGTTCCCAAACTGGAATGAAAATATTCTGAATGACAATGTGCCACATGACAGAGGACCACAGATGTTCGAAATTAATTCAAGACTTTTCCAGATTGCCTATAATAAACCTCATCGAACATTTATAGGACGTAATTGAAAGGTAAGTTTAGATCATAACTTGCAGAACCCCTTTTTCAATGTTAAGTTAATGTCCACATTCATGTATATAATATGCTTTATAGACGATACCCTGTTTTGCATATATTGAAGATTCGAAGGTGGAGTCAGCTACAATTTCTACTTATCCTGAATTTTCGGAGTTTATGACCTCGTTGTTGGAGGTGGTATGACGAAAGTCGTTCCAGGATTTTTTATATGATCAGCTTGAATGATCTTTTAACTCAGAATGTCAACACATTTATTGTTTGTAACTGAAAATTTTACAAAATATGCTGTCCATCTTGTCTTCCCATTTTAACACAATTCCAAGGAACTTCATTGTCACAGATATAACAACACCGATCTACGAATGAGGAACACACACGAATTACATGTAATCTAGACCAGCTACTCTTCGCAACTGCCTTCTTTTAGCATCTTACATGTACATTTATACAACAGAAAAAATTGCTAACACAATCTTTGATGTTAAGTCGAAATAATTATATTTAAAACAATATTTACGTACATCTGTTAATATAAGAAAAAACAAAATATGTAACGGACTTTTTGAATAGTAATGTGCATATTGTAAACAAAAGAAATTATTAATCTGGTGAAAAGGACATTTTGTATAGGGTGTGATGGTGAACCTAGAAGTGTTTTTTTTTTTTTTTTTTTTTTTTTTTTTTTTTTTTACATAATATGTGAAGTGGAATCTAGAAAATATTACATCATTTACATCGAAATAAAACGTGTTTTGTGTATTGGTGTCATCAAATTGATTTAATGAATAGTAAACTTTAATCTGTTTTTACCTTATATGGACGTTGCTGAAATGTAAGTATTAACATAGTTTGCATTTTGAATTATTAGTTGTTTTTAATTACTATTAGTACTGACAGCTCGGAAATATGTGATAAACAATTACTTTCTACAAGTTTTTAAACTTTAAAGACTATTCTGACGGGAAATAAGATTTTTGTAATAGTTTTGATAGATGGTACAATCGTATTCTCTTTTATAACCGTTTGTTCACAGGCAGATTATTGTGTGTATGACAGCTTTTAAAAATGATATCGTATATTTTTGTTAATTGTTTCTCTTGTTACTTGTCATTTCAATCTGTGCATCTGCCTTACATCACACTTATTTTTTTAAACCAACGATTAGTATACGTTAATAATATTTGGATTGAAAATATTTCTTGAAAGTATTCACCAATTAACTTTAAATTAGGTAAATCACTGAGTATTTCTATTGTGAGGTCTCTCAGTGCGTTTAGGTTCTGGCCAATGCAGAATAAATTGTTCTTTGGGAATCACTGAAAAGATTTCGGACACAAGTTAGATTTTCGCAGTGACATAGATTCTTATTGCACAGGAAGTAAAGAAATTTATACAATGTTGTCTTGCTCACACCACCTCAGATAACTAAAGAAGGCTAGCTCTACTTTTATGTTCTAAAACATAAGAAAGAAGCACTATTTTTTGTTTTCTAAGTTTATCTTTTAAGTTAATCATTTCCTGAATTATCTAGAAGGAGTTGTCATTCAGAAATTCTTTTAATTTATTTTTAAATACTAGTTGGCTATCTGTGAGACTTTTGATGCTACTTGGTAAGTGATCAAAGACGTTTGTGGAAGCATAATTCACTCCTTTCTATGCCAAAGTTGGATTTGACCTTGAATAGCAAATATCACCCTTTCGCGTAGTGTTGTAGCTATGCACACTGCTATTATTTTTGAATTTGATCAGATTGTTAATAACAAATTTCACTAGTGAATATATATAGTAAAGCTATAGTGAAGATCCCTAGATGCTTAAATAAACGTCTGCAGGATGATCTTGGGAGGGCTACAGCAGTTATTCTGATTACACGCTTTTGTGCAATGAATTATATTTTACTCAATGATAAATTGCCCCAGAATTTGATTCATATGAAAGCAGTGAATGAAGATAGGCATAGTAAGCTAATTTACTGATATGTATATCACCAAATTTTGCAAGGAGCTTTATAGCATAAGTAGCTGAACTCAAACGTTCAGCCGATCTTCAATGTTTTCCTTCCAGTTCAATCCCTCGTCTATGCAAACATATAAAATTTTTGAAAATTGTACCTTAGCTACAGATTTGTGTTCAAAGTCTATATTTATTAATGGTGTCATGCCAGTTACTGTATGTCCAGGTTTTTATTAAAGTTTAAATGTTGTATGAGCCACACAGCGGAAAGAAAATGAAGGAACTGAATTACTGTAACCCCTGAAAATATTTAACCTAAGTTGGGTTTACGACAACTTAATTTTTCACAGTCTCTACAAGAAAATTTATAAATTGAGCGCATCTGATTTTTTTTAATGAATGTTATCTGGATTACGATTTTTCAATAGAGAATCAAAGCACTGTCTTGTGATGATTCATCACTGTCATCTCCTTCCTCATAGTTATTTCTCTAATTTTTGCATGTAGCTTTGTTTTGCAAGCACTCAATGTAAAGCAAAATTATTTGTGGTGGAGAATGGCTAATTATCGAAGAGCAAAAGTTAGTTTCATTAATTTTAGTTTATTCAGAATATCAACAATATTTATCTTCACTTGACAATATCTGTATATACTTGACATTTTTCAATCAAGGGGCTGTCTAAATTATTATTTATTGAGAATAAATGTGCGAAGGTCGCTTGTTGAAAATTTAATTTTAGATAATCAGTTTCGTGAAATCTCTTTCCTTTCAAAGCGAGTTGGTTTGGAGGAGATAGGGAGAAGTGTGGAGGACTGAGAACCGGCGAGTATGGTGGACGATCAAGTTGCTCTACAATGCTCGCCCCCACACATCCAATGTCGCCAAGCAGTTCTTGCCAAGCCAGGGGATGTGCAACTTGAACATCCTCCACACTCTCTCAGTACTCCAGACTTCTTCCTATTCTCTCGACTTAAACTCGCTTTGAAAGAAAAGAGATTTGAGGACACTGCTGATATCCAACGAATGGTGACGAGACTTAGATCGCCATCCCAAAGGAAGATTCCGTGCAACGTTTCCAGGACATGTATCGCAGAGCTCAGCGGTGCGTGGTTATGGGAGGTGTCTATTTCGAAGGACTGTAAGGTAACTGTAGTTCATAGTTCATCTACGTTAATGTTACAGGACTGTTCACTGAACTTTATTGTCAGAGTTTGTATAATGAATATATCTATAGTCCATCTTATCATGGTTGACTACTGTGTATACTGACACGAAAAAACAGGATGGAATCATCTGACAAGATATACCTTTCCCCAACGCGATTTAAAAAAAAAAAAAATACAAATTACCAAGAAATCGGCGCATCATCAGAAATGAGCGAGATACACGGCAAATTACCCTAAGTGGCGGTGGCTGTGCGACACATTATCCTTGCTTTCAAAGGAGGCAGCGACGTGGCGACGAAAAGATGCAGTGTGTTCGCTTTTCTGTTGCATTACGATCTGTTTTTACAGATACAACAGACACTGGAACTTGTAATGTATTTAGTCAGGAGGGTCCCGTTTATTTGCAATATTGAAGTATTCGATACCATAACTGGTCGTAGTATTTGTAACCTAATATTCCATGTTTATATTACATAAGCATTTTATAGTGCTTCTGTCAAGTCACTTTGATCATCATCTGCATTACTAGAGTCTTCTAAAAAACTTAATTAAATTATTGAAGCTTAATGTCGTACAATAATGTAAACATATATTAACACTGCACTAATTGTTGTTTACTTACGATCTTTTGTATTATTTTATTTTGACATGGAAATATTTTTATTACATTTGTCATAATATTGTGTATCTCCACGTAAAGCAAACTATGTGTATGTTTCATTAACAAATTTTTAAATATTGTACTTCCGTGTGCTAGAAGGTTCTAGAAATACTATTATGTATTAATACGCGCGAATTGGCGCGAACGGGGGATTCTTAAGACAGTCTTAGAGGAGTAACATCTTAATTAGTATGGAAGTGTGTTGTGAACCAGTCTTACTCTTGCATCACTTTTGTGCTTTATCAGGAATGGATAAATAAATATACTTAAAAATGAAAAGTGTCACATTGATGGTTTCTTAAACAACCAAGAACCCGACAACATAAAATAATTTTGTGATGTGTTTATGTGAGATCTTCGAGACCACTGAACATTTTCAACAGGTGATGTATAGAAAAATGTGGCTTTAATGTATGTAAAAAAATGCGCCACAAACTGAAGATTACGTCTAACCTGCCCTAAGGTGAAATTAGGTACCGAAAAATCCTATGACAATTTACAAGGACGACGGTATGCGTCCATCAGCAAACAAATCTTAAACTTCCCACAAATTAAAAATGAACACAGAATTTTGCTGACAGACTGAATATAGCAGCAGGACTAATATTCACTGGATTCAGTAATCCTGAATGAAGCTCTTAATTACGCGGCTCTTTAGGCCTCGCTTATTAGGATCCAACAGACTAAACTCTCTCTGTCCGTCTGTAATCTTAACTGTGAAACGTATCTGAGAAGCAGAAGAAAAATAAGAATCTTGCTACTGGGCAGTATGCAAAAGTAGATTGCTTCCACCAAGCATGGCCAAGCAGAAGCGGTCGACGATGAAATGCCAACACAGAACTTGCCTGCATTTCCGTACGATCACTGGGACCACCGTTTAGTTCTGTGAGACGAGAGGCAAGTGCCACCGCTTTGCTTACTGTACGAGGGAAGAGCTGGCAGCCAAGTCAAGTAAACTCTGTTTAGTTTAACAAACGTACCTCTCCCTGCATTTAAGTATAAGTATTTTTCAACGTATTATCTAATTACTGACGAGGACGCAGGTCAAACTGACTTATTAAAATAATAATAATAATAATAAACACAGTCCTCTAATTCTGAGGTTTGTTAGTGTTTTTGTGGATCGAGTGGGTGCGAGAAAACTTCTCCCTCTACATCATACCGCCTTAACCAATAACATTATCTCTTACCAGAATGCTGATCTCTCGCCCTGCGCAGTCCAGGGCAAGAAAGAGAATAGAATTTAGGGTAATTGCAAATTTTGTTGATATACATCTCAGTAAATTAGCTTACTATGGCTATTTTCATTCTCTGCTTTCGTATGGCATCATTTTGTGGGGTAATTCATCATTGAGTAAAAAAGTATTCACTGCACAAAAGCGTGTAATCAGGATAATTGCTGGAGCCATCCAAGATCATCCTGCAGACACTTATTTAAAGAGCTAGGGATCATCACTGTAGCTTCACAGTCTATATATTCACTTATGAAATTTGTTATTACCATTCCCACCGAATTCAAAAGCAACAACAGTGTACATAACTACAGCACTAGGAGAAAGAATGATCTTCACTATTCAAGGTTAAATCTAGCTTTGGCATAGAAAGGGATGAATTATGCTGCCACAAAAGTCTTTGGTCACGTACCAAACAGCATCAAAATCTTGACAGATAGCCAACTAGCATTTAAAAATAAATTGAAAGAATTTCTGAATGGCAACTCTTTCTACACTATACATGAATTTTAGATATAAATTAGTAATTCTGAAAAAAAAAATTGTGTCATGTAATATTTAGTACAAAGAAATAATTTGTAAAGACACCTTTCATTAGCCTGATATGTTCCACATTAATACGAAGTGTCGTATTCATGTTCTATGGAATAAGTACTAATCTAATCTAATCTGATGAAAAATTAACTCAGAGCTTGCTGCTCTCTTTCTAGATATTTAACTGCCAACCGAGTTCTGTGAAGGCTTGAGGTGTCTACGTGTATTTCCTCTCATTTGGAAAGTGTGACTGTAAAAACGAAGCGAATGTTTGAGTCCTGTATCGAAAGTCAGTCCTGACAGACTGTTTTACCCTCTTTTGTAGGCAAGTCTGTCCCCGGTGGGACACCGCTGAACGTTAATAATGCTCTCTGCCATTGCATCGGAATGTTCTCCTCGAAGTAAGTGAAGTTTGTGTTCGTAGTTGAAACAGAGCGGCATGCAGCTTGCGCTGCCCCCGCTGACCGCGCCAGCTGTGGCCACTGGTCATAAACGCATTAGTCTTTGAGGTCTAGCCGGAGACCGTGCGGGTTCCCGCCGGCCACCGCTGCGTACACGGAGCCTGCCGAACACCGGCTATACTACAAAGCGCCTTTCACAACATGCGTATATCATGCACCAAATATTATATATCAAGATTAGCTATATGAAGAAAAATCAATAATGCACACTCGTTATTTCCTTTTGAAAAATACGCCCCCCCCCAAAAAAAAAATGTTTGTAATTCTATGGGACCCACCGACCGCAGTAGCCGAGCGGTCTGCGGCGCGCCACTCACAGTCTGCACGGCCGCTACGGCAACACCGCCTAGATACAAGGCCTATGCGCTGCCTGCCAAGAGTAATCATAACGCAAGCAAACTATTTGTCTTATGTAGCATTGTGCTGAGTCTGGGAATACGTACACTTTTCACACTGTGATTCAGAATGTTCTTAATGTTATTTATGTGATTCACAGACAAATTTGTTTTGGTGTAAGATATTTATGAACTATTAGTAAGATATTGTACCGATATTGGAATCGGACGATTCATATTAGCCATTTTGTCTTAAACCTGGAAAAATCTGCACGAAGAATCACATAGATAAGACAAAAAACATTCTGAAACACATAGTGCAACGTGTACGTATTCCCAAACTCAGCACAACGCTACTTAAGACAAACAGTTTGTGTGTGTTATGAGTTCTTGCCAGGCAGCGCATAGGCCTTGTATCTAAGTGGCGTTGGCTACGGCCGGGGGTTCGAATCCCCCCCACGGGTATTGATGTTTGTCTCGTCTTTAGTATAAGATAGTTCAGAAGTAGTTTGTAAGTTTAGGAACTGATGACCCCGCAGTTAAGTCCCTTAAGCTTAACGAACATTTAGACGGCTATGTCTTCCTAAGACACGACCGATTGAACAAACGCGGAGGCGGCGTTGAAGCTTACATACGCTCTGATTTATCACCTACCGTGTTGCACACGTCAAATAACGATGAAACGGAACAAGTGGAATACATGTTCATAGAGATAAAACCCCTCAAAGAAAAGTGTCTCATATGCGTCCTTTATAAACCTCCGAAGGTAGGTGCGTTGGACTGCTTCGAAACTGCCCTCTCAGACCTCGAATCGCCTTATGAGCACATAATTATAGCGGGAGACACTAACATAAATTTTCTGTTCAACAGTCCGTCCTGTATGAAGTTCAAGCGTATGCTTACGTCTTCGAATCTGACCTTACTTCAGCTTGCACCCACCCATCACAAAGCTGATAGCCACACTTTAATAGATATATTTGCAACAAGGTTTCCAGACAGAGTAATTCGAACGTCACAAACATCTGCACCTGGTATGTCTGCCCATGATGTAATTTTCATGACGTACTCGCTAGAATGCCCCAGGAAGAAACCACTGCTAACTACATACCGTGACTTAAGACGCGTCAACTTACCTGAACTGACAGCTGATGCACTAGAAATAATTTTCGAGCCAACCTCCGACACCCTCCCGGACGTAAACGAGAAACTGCACAAAATTACAAATAAACTTAACCAGCTGTATGATAAATATGCGCCCATCAAGACCAAAAAAGTGAGAAGGAAACCTGCACCCTGGCTAACTGATGAACTAAAACAGCTCATGAATCTCAGAGACAATGCACATCGGACATACAAACTGCACCCTACCCCTGAAAACCACACCGCTTACAAGCAGAAACGTAACATAGTCAGTCAGGCTGTGAGAAATGCTAAACTCAGACACGCCCATTCATTAACCGACAACATAAATAGATCGGCCGTCCTCTGGAAAAACCTGCGCGGTCTTGGTATTGGAAAAGTAAAAACTGCAGCCGAACCCACGTCCCCATTAAGGAACTAAATCAGTATTTCACAACGCCTACCACCACAATAGATCACCAAACGAAACAAACACTTATTGACCATATCAAGAGGATAAAAAACGCTAACCATGATAAGTTTTGTTTTAAGCATGTTACTGGAAGTACAGTCAAAAAAGCCATTTTGCGTATTACATCAGCGTCTACTGGGGATGATGGTATCACTATCCAAATGGTAAAGCTGATTATTGATCCACTGCTGCCCTTCATAACAGATATATTTAATCAGTCCTTAGCCACAAGTGTTTTTCCTGAAGCATGGAAACGTGGACTAGTTAAGCCACTGCCAAAAAAGAACATTGCCACAGCACCGTCTGATTACCGACCTATCTGCATTCTTCCGGCACTATCCAAAGCTCTAGAATATATAGTACATGATCAGCTAACCAGCTACTTGACTATTAATAACCTTTTTGACGAACACCGATCAGGTTTTCGCAAATATCGCAGCACAACATCTGCTTTGATAAAAGTAACAGACGATCTTAAGCAGGCAATGGATAGACAAGAGGCGACTGTTATGTGCTTCTTAGACTTTAGCAAAGCTTTCGACACTGTGGACTTTGACATTTTACTTGCTAAACTTAGCAGCCTAAATCTCTCTCAAGGCGTGGTGCAATGGTTTCGCTCATACTTGACATCGCGTCTTCAGTGCGTCATGTCCGGCACCGAAAAGTCACAGTGGAGAAAAGTACCATCAGGCGTACCACAGGGGTCGGTATTAGGTCCACTCCTCTTTTCATTGTACGTAAATGACGTATCATCGGTCTTATCCTTTTGTAAATACCACATGTATGCCGATGACCTCCAGTTGTATTTAAGTGCAAAACCAAAAAACCTGAAGACAGCAATCGAAAATTTTAATTCTGACCTATGTGCACTATCAAAGTGGGCACAGAATATAGGATTAAAGCTCAATCCAAGTAAAACACAAGCAATTCTGGTAGGACATCCTAGGCTCATTAACCACAAATTCCGCGAATCTCAACCATCATTAATATTAAATGACACACCTATCTATTTTTCGCCCTCGGCAAAAAGTCTGGGAGTGATAATAGACGACAAACTAAATTGGGCTGAGCACACAGCCGCCGTGTGTAGGAAGGCATCAGCATCTCTTCATGCCCTACAGAGATATAAGAAGTTTTTCCTCTCGATCTTAAAAAGAAACTTATACAAACACTTGTAATTCCAATTATTGATTACAGTGATGTTATCTTGCAAGGTCTTTCTTGGGAAAGCTCAAGACGTCTGGAACTAATCATGAATGCCTGCGTTCGATATATATGTAACATCCGTCTCTTTGACCACATTTCACCATCTTATATGCAACTATCCTGGCTCCGTGCTGACAAGCGCAGAGATTTTCATACACTCTGTTTCCTCTACTCTCTTATCAACGTACACTGTCCCTCATATCTTTCCTCGACCTTAACACTCGTATCTGATTAACATAACAGAACTACTCGTTCCTGTCAGAGCAAAACCCTTTCTGTCCCTATCCATCACTCAGCCGGTTTCTCAAAATCCTTTTCAGTAGCAGGAACAAGGCTCTGGAACAATCTACCTCAGTATATCAGAGAACTGAATAACACTGCCAGCTTCAAACGACAGTTAATGGATTATCTACTAAAGCAATAATTACGCCAGTCTTTAATACCCTACGGTCCAGGTACGTCACATCCATTCCTCCTCCCAGATATTCTCTTACTGCCATTGCTCTCGCCAGGTACAGCTTTCTTAACTTCCTTGGTCAGAATTCGCCTTGCCTTAACCAGTCTCGATTCAAAAGTACATCCTGTATCTGCTAATATCAATGTTGTCACTTCTATTATTACACCAACAGCAGCAGAAGGTGTCTCAATGGTACTACTAGTATTAATCATATTAGAATTAAGTCAATACCTCTTATTTACATCCCTTTACATGTAGTTAACTTTTATAAATTATGTTATTAATTGATTATTTGTAAAAATCATTGGTATGTTATAGGTAACTCAAATGTAAAGAAATACTGTATGTGTAAAACCCTGGTCCGATGTAAGAGAGGGCCTGATGGCCCTAATCTGATCAGGCTAAATAAACAAATAAATAAATAAACAATAAATACATTTCTATGGGACCAAACTACGTTGGTCATCGGTCCCTAGTCTTACAAATTACTTAAACTTAGTTAAACTAACCTTAAGGACAATACACACATCCATGCCCGAGGGATGATTCGAACCTCCGACGCGGGAGGCCGCTCGATTTGTAACGTGGCGCTCCAGACCGCTCGGCTACTCCGGAGCAGCTAAAAACAACCACAGTTCGTTTTTATTAGTCAAAAAGTACCTTGTTACTTACAGTATATTAAGTGACTAATTCCTGAATTGAATGTGAAAGCGGAATGAAAAATTCATGTCTTTTCTGTCTAATTGAGCAAACTGCTGAGGTCACTGGTCCCTAGGCTGAAACTAACTTATCCTAAAGATTACAGACACGCTCTCACTCGAGGGAGGACTCGAACCTCTGTCAGGAGTGGTCGCGTAATCCTTGACATGGCGTGTCAGACCACACGGTCGTACCTGCGTGTCAATTGTCAGTGCACCAACAACACCTCTGTAGTTATGGACGGACGGTTGAAGATACGCCATGGTGACTTTTACCGCCTCATGTAATTCAAAGGTATGTGTGATGTATGTTCTTTCAGATGAGTCTGAAAAAACAGACATCATTCATCGAGTAAGCAGTATATAAATTCAGAGGCGGAACGAATGGGTTACAGCGGCACTTGGGAATTTGATTGGGAAGGCATGTCTGGATGACCGATCCGGCAAGATCGGTGTTCCAATCCAGGTCCGACAAAAATTTTCAAATGCAGCAGGTGAATTATTTTAAAGCCCACAGAAGCTAAGTCGAACGAGTCCCACTTTAACGCTAATTTAAATGGTTTTGGCAACATAACGTGTATGTTTATTCAAGTCATCATTAGTAATTTGAATTCCATCAATGACGGGTGAATCAAAGTCCCTCACAGTGATCCATAGGGAGATAAGAGCTTTCTTTAATGTCTTGGAAGACCTTGAAGGACGGTAACGAAAATTATAACTGTTGTTAAATTTAATACTTTTACTGTTAAACTACATTAATACTGCCAGATGTGCGTAATTCGCTGATATGATGTTTCGGCTTCTAGAGACTTCCTCGCTAATGTGGCGGATACCAAGAGTTCCCAGAACTGCCACTCAATGCGCTTCCATTTCCTTGCTTCTCTCACCATAAGGACCGAAGCTGCTTCTCATGTATGGTTACTAGAAGGTATTGTGTTAAATGAATGTCTACCCTGAGATATTCCGTGAAGAGCGCTGGCGTCGTACTCTGTTACAGAAATCCCCGCCTGACCTGACGAGCCGACAGACAAGTTGGAACATTGTTTAACAAGCTCTGCTTTTCGCTGTTCGCCGTGTTCTCATGACGGAAGAGGCGTGTTTTCGTGGCACGTTTCCACACACCAGCAGCAGGGCCACCTCCAAGAATAGTGGGACAAGGTATTATAAGGAAAGGTCGCTTCAAAAATGTCCCTAGATTAACGAACTACTTAAACTAACTTACTCTAAAGACAACACACACACACACACACACACACACACACACACACACACACACACACATGCCTTAGACCACGCGGTCATTCCGTGCGGCCAGCTTTGTTTCACGTAGTGGTGTTCCGTAAGCGTTATTCCGTTGGGCGCTCCCCCAGTTTCTTCGGATCTGGCACAGTTCTGGGAACCCGCACTTTCCACACTTCCGTGTACGATGTTTCGACAGAGCAAATACACTGAGAATTTCTATAGCTGAAGTAATCAGATAGTACATATCAAGTAAAGTACTTGAATTCAAGTCCCCCATATAACTGCAATCATGATAAGGAGCTGACACGGTGTGTATGTCGCAGGGAGGTGACAAGCTTGGTGACTTATAACCTCCAAGCCAGGTGACTTTTAAACACCCAGATTCGTACAATGTACGACTCTGTAATCATAAAAATGTTTTAATTTAGTTTATAACTTGCTCTGAATTATATTATCATCATCGGATACGGGTTGGGGCGAAGACTCTAAAGGAAAGTGTGATTGTATCCGTTCCTCGGACGTAGAGCCATCCTCTGTTTTACAAATGCCATCTCAAGGCTGGGAAACTGCAGTATACAACAATAAAAATACTAACTCTCTAGGTAAAAGATGTAATACGGAAATTAGGTCGCGACGTACACTTTATAACGAGATGGAAACGGTTACAACTTCCGTCACTCCTATAACGACAGCCGTGAGGGAGTAGACAAGCGGTCTGGAGCACCACGTTGCGGATCGCGCGGCTTCCCTCGTCGGACGTTCGAATCCTCCCTCGGGCATGAATGTTTGTGTTGTCTTTAGTATAAGTTAGTTCATTAGTAGTTTGTAAGTTTAGGGACTGATGACCCCGCAGTTAAGTCCCATATGCTTTACAAAGATTTGAACATTTTTATAACAACGAAAACTAGAGCTAACTTTCCATAATTGTGACATAAAACACACTACTAGGATCATCGGTCCCTGGATTTGCACACTACTTACACTAAGAATATCTCACACCAATGACCAAGGAAGGATTCAAATCTCTGGCTGGAGCGGCCGCGTGGAGCCTCAGACCGCGAGATGTACCCCGTGGGGAAATTAAAAATTTCAAGTAAAGAGATAAATAAATAATGGCTTTTATAGGCCGAGACTTAGTCTCAACGAACAAACTGCCAGAAAATACAGAGATAAATGAATTCAACTTGTTGGGAAATACAGTTTCCTTGACAAATGAGATAGGCGTACCGAGAACAATATAGTATTGGGACTGTATACATAGCACTCAATAAGAAGGCGAGGAAAGTAACAACGAAGCCAATGTGAATATACTATGAGGCAGTCACACTCAAATAATAACAGCCGTAATTAAACGGAAATGAGGTTGATAAGGAAGGCAGCTGACAGTAGAATATTATATTAGGATCATAATAAACGGGTAAAAACAGAGGCTGCATTAAAAAGTAGATAAGGAGTTTTGAAATAAATGATCTTCTTGCAAGAATGAATTAAATATAATGACTAAAAGTGTAATGAATTTTCGATCAATACGTAAAAGATAAGTAGGTAGACTAAGAAAGAGGTTGAGTGTTCAAACAGTGCTAAATCATAATATGGTCACTGAACAAACGTAACAGGCATATAGTCAACGCTTAAAAAAAACTCACTGACGTGTTTTACGGCCCACTTTAGATTTGTAGTTTTATAAGTTTTTGCAAACATTTTGGACCAAAATAATCTAATAAAAATTAATTAATAAGAGTGTCTGAAACCCTTTTAGGAAAAAAGTTAAGTAGTGGCGGGTTCCGAACCACCGACTTTTAGCGCCATAATCCAACGCCTTGGTCACTACGCTACGGCCATCAACTAAAAGATCAGTCCTTTAATCTCATACTATTGACGACTGTTGTTAACTGATGCTAATATGACATTTGTAGACACTAGATTATCATTTATCGTAAGAAGAACGATGTGTTTTTTATTAACTGTTCAGTGCGCCATTGCTTTGAAATGACAACGTGTAAGTTACAATAAGAACATCATCAATTACGCATCGCAAGGTGGCGTATGCCAGAGAGACTTCTGGGCGAGGAATGTCACGTGACATCTCCGAACGGCTGGTTTGCGTTAATTCAATGGAGGGTGTCAAATCTCCGTTATTTTTGCAAATATGTCTCAAACGACGAAAAAACATGAGGGAACTAAGTTGTAGAGAATTTTCTCCTCTACCAATTAGGTTATTCAATTTTCGGGTCAGATGAACGGTTCGTTTGCAATTACAATTATATTACAAACGTTTTTTTTTCGTATTACCACCTTATTTTTTGTCCGAAAAATTTGAAAAAGGGAGATTCTGGTGTCTGGCGGCCTACAATCATGTCTGTAAAATTTGGTGCTGATCGGTTGAACGGTACGTCTCAAAAACAGGGAACACGTTACGGACAGACAGACAGACATATCCCAAAATCGCAGTTATTTTTGCAAATATCTTTGTAACGCTAGGATATATATATATATATATATATATATATATATATATATATATATATATATATATATATATATATATATATATATATATATATATATTGTTATGGTCTGCAGTCCACCCTACTCTATCCTGAGTGAGCCTTTTAATCTCCTTATAAGAACTACAACCAACATCCACTTGAATCTGCTTACTATACGCGTCTCTTGGTCTCCCTCTGCGTTTTGTACCCCACACACTTCCCTCCAATGCTAAATTTACGATTCCTCGATGTTTAAGAATGTGTCCTACCAAGCGATCCCTTATTTTAGTCAGGGTGTGCCAAAAATTCCTTTTCTCACCAATTCTGTTAAGTACCTCTTCATTAGTTATGCGATCTACCCACCTAATCTTTAGCATTCTTCTGTAGCACTACATTTCAAAAGCCTCTATCCTCTTCCTGTCCGCACGGCTTATCGTCCATGTTTCAATCCCGTACAAAGCAACACTCCACACAAATGCCTTCAAAAATCCTTTTCTTCCTATTGCCATTCTGCACTTTATATCCTCTGTACTGCGATCATCGCATGTTATTTTACTACCCAAGTAACAAAACTCATCTACCACCTTCATTGTTTCGTTACCTAATCTAATTCCTTCAGCATCACCTGATTTTCTAAAATCGCATTCCATTATTTTTGTTTTGCTCTTGTTAATGTTCATTTTATACGCTCTCTTCAACACACTGTCCATTCCATTTAACTGCTCTTCCAGGTCCTTTGCTGTCTCTGACAGAATTACAATGTCATGAGCAAAACGCAATGTTTTTATTTCTTCCCCCTTAACTTTAATCCCTCTTCCAAATTTTTCCTTGCTTTCCTTCACCGCCTGCTCGATGTTCAAATTGAATAGCATCGGCGAAAGGCTACAACCCTGTCTTACTCCCTTCCCAACTGATGCTTCCCTTTCATGCCCTTCGAGTCTAATAACTGCGGTCTGGCCTTTGTACAAGTTGTAAATAACTCTCCTTTCCCAGTATTTTACCCCTGCTGACTTCAGAATTTGAAAGAGTGTATTCCAGTCAACATTGTCAAAAGCTTTCTCTAAATCTAAAAAAGCTTAAATTGTAGGTTTGCCTTTCCTTAATCTATCTTCTAAGATAAGACGTAAAGTGAGTATTGCCTCCCGGGTTCCTACGTTCCTCCTGAATCCAAACTGATCTTCCCCGAAGTCAGCTTCTACCAGCTTTTCCATTAAAGTTGTAGAAAATTTTCTCTTTTACGAATTCGGTTATTCAATTTTCGTGTCAGATGAATAGTTAAGCCGTTATTTTCATTTAAATTTCGAGCTGTCAAAAGACGATCGCAAAGGCCCACTTTTAGTGTTACTACCGTAGCCTAAAGTGGGCCAAAAGAAGTAGAGTGAGACGATATATAGTGCGGTGAAATTTTTAAAGAGGTATTCCCTAGACATTTCGGTTTTCACGTGCCAAACACTGGTTGCAGACACATTTTATTTTTTCCGCAGCCAGGAGAGGTATGGGGTGGGGCTGTGCAGGAAGCTATCGATTATAGCACTCACACAGGTGACTGGCAGGCGGCAACGAGCAGGCGGTGTGCACGCGGCGGACCAGCGCATTGTGGCCGAAACATCGCACTTGTTTTATTGTTCCCGTCGAGGACCTTTCACACAGCAAGCAGCACTTAAAAATAACAATTGGGACGCGCCGAACTGAACTTGTAACACCAGCAAGCATGTGCGCGCACCTGCAGTACACACATGAATGCTTGAATTAGACACGCCTACGTATTCGCGTGTTGTTGTAAGCGCCTTCGACCTGGATAATGTGACCACGTGTCTGACAGATTCCACGATTCACTGAAACTATCAGAAAGCAATCCTGATTCATGACGGCTCTACTTAGGCACATTTTCCACAAGGGGCTCACATCTAGTTCGTTTGCACCCCAGATGTGCTCATTGGGTTTTGTGTCAAGTGAAGAGTTGACGGCCTACAAACACTCTCACGCTGATGCAGTTTTTCGACAACTGTCCTCACAGAATTCCGAAGTGATGACGTGGTGCGCTTCACTGTTTACAGTTTCTCTGAGGGCAGAACTCGATGTATGTCATGAAGCAGTCGTTCCCTCTGCGGTCGCCAATTTGTCCCATATAAACTGACAAGGAAAGTACATGGGCTCGAACAAACATATCTGTATGAACGTTTGCTTACAGGATCTCTACATACACCAAAATGTGCTGGTGAGTGTCGTTTTTATGCAAAACTCTGCGATCGTATTCCAGATAGCACTGTACATGTAACTATAGCTGCCATACGTAATGCAGATATCTTAACTTATATATAATAATCATCGTACATGTTCTCTAACGTATTGTCATCAAAAGCCGTGATGATAGTTGCAACTTTAAACTTCTTCTCGGAAGATTGTTGGTATTCACTGCCACTGCTTCCATCGCCTCATCCCGCACTTACCGTAGCACTACCGCTTGCAATGAGTTGTTCGTCGTTATCATTCCTATTATCATCATTATGTGTTAGTGTTACAACACTATAACAGATACGAGAAAGCATGCGAATGATTCATCTGCTACAATAATACCATCTCCACGAAGAAGGGTTCTTCGTAACTGCATTTCAATCAATCGCAATACATCAGCAGGATTGATTACCAATCGCCACCCCAACTGACGCTTTACCACACAAATAACATCACAAAACGCAACTTCGGAGGCACACTGTACCGTCCCTACTGGCGAACCGATAGGTCAAAGTGCAATATGGCACACGCAGAGGCCTCTAACGGACGATTCCAGAGTTTTGCAGATGCAAAATGTAATAAGGGACCTTTACATTATCTCTCAAACGATTTTGGTGTATATGTTTTCGTTCGAGCCCAAGTACTTTCCTTGTAAGACCACTCACAACGGATACCTGTGACCTCGAACGCTCGGAACTACATGACACGATTCTTAGAATACTTTATTCAAACTTCCTGGCTTGCAAGCCGTGATCCATTTGTGAAACTTTCCCCTAACGTTTCATCTTTGGTTGCGAAAGACATCCTCAGATCTCGAAGGAGCGCCATATGTACACTATCGTTTGTGGACATTACAACACCAAGAATTCAATGATTTTAATGCTACAGGTTACGTACGTGACGAGTAACAAATGATTATCTTTTCAAATCTATACATGTCTTTGGAGCCTTACTATTCACTATATCGAGTGGCCACCATGCGCTACAATTAGAGCTGCCGTGGCATTGAATCAATAAGGTTCTGAATAAGTTCCTGAGGGATTTCCCTCCACGCAGTGTTTATCGGAGTCCACAAATCTGTGACTCTAGTTACTGAAAGACCTTGACGCACCAGTTGCCAACCAACCACGTCTTAGACATATTCGATGGGTGACATGTCTGGCGAACGTGCAGTCTTCGAAGAAGACCTGTACATTCCTCGTAATATGTGACCGAGTATTGTCCTGTGACCTGAGAAGATGCATGAAGTAGGAGGGCACCTCCGGCTTCACAACCACCGCTAGGTACCAGTTGCTGTACAAAATGCTCTCAGTACGTAGGACGCGAGATCAGGTGTTATAACCAACGAACAACAAATAATCACACCTGGTGTTTGTCCGCTATGCCGCTCCACATAGCAACCCTTCAAACTGTGCTCGCCACAGTAGCGCCGGACACGTATGCGGCCATAACTGTAGGACACACTGAAGCGGGATTATATCTTCCCCACTCAGCAGCCCAGTGTCGATGTTCACGTGCCTATTGCAGTCGGAGGGGCTTGTGGTATCTGGGCAACAGAAGCCAACCTAATGGCATGCGTGCAACTAGTCCAGCCTGCAGTAGACGGATTCAAAAAAGTTCACACCTGCTGCAGTGCTCCAGCGACGAGACAACTCCGTGGATGACGCTGTACGGTCCGTTATGGCCATTCGGACATGATGACGGTCATGTTTCGTGGCCCAATTCCCGTTCGTCGCTGCGTAAGACCTTTGTGTATCCACTGCTTAATTTTGCTTTCAGTCACAAATGACATAAAAAAGAAGTGTAGTAACAATTCATCAATATCATAGGGAGGAAATTAAACATAGCTCAATGACGTTAGTGTATCATTAATATAAAACATAACCACAGTAGCAAAAACCCTCAGCTTTAAGTAATTATAACGATGCTAAACACACATAGTCTACAAAACTGGCGGTGTTTATATTAGTCTTAAAAATGCAGCTGCGGGATTTTGATGCCGTTGTTGAAACGTGGTGGAAAAGAACAATATGCATACCTCATTAAAGCCACGTTTTTACATTCGAAATAACTTTCGCATTCAAGCAGTCCAATATCAAAAGCCACACTAGTTACAGTTCCAAATGGCAATGTATAACCTATCTTTCGCCAAGTAGCGTGTATCCAAATGTAGGGTTTCACTTTACTACAGAAAAAATGTGTGTTGTTAAACGTTGAATATTTTCAGGAAATTCATTTCCTAAAGGCACTTCATGTCCAGTACATCAAAGAATACAGAAACAGAAAATGTCAAAAGAGCTATTTGGACTTAAAAGGAAATTCTCTGACGAAAATAAACTGAGTGCTGAATAACAAAATAATTCTTGGTACTTCAGCTGAACATTTACCTCCGCTTTCGTTATAAAACGTGACAATAATGTGTTATACACACGATATGACAGATGATGTTCAGAGCCAGCTTTCAGAATATCTGCAGTCACAGGCACACAGCAGATACAAATATCTTGGAAACGTGTTCATTGTACAAACATATGCAGTAGGTATTATTTTTAGACTGAAGGTCTTGGTAGAGGTATGAAACCTTCATTGTATTTTTTTTCTAATAATGATTTTAAAATTGCTTGAATTATCAAAAGATGTTATCAGTAGATTATTTATTTTCAGTTCACAGCGTGTTTCAGGCGTAGCCCATCATCTGGTGATCTGTCAATAAGATACATATACAGCCAATTAAGTATATACACAAAATTATTTACAATTTATAATTAACATGTGACATATTTTTTATAGTTTTACATAATTTGGAATTACATACCGATATTATATAAATTTAGATTTGATGTACTCAAATTTGTCATATAAAATACTGTTGTAATGTATTGACAAATAAGAATAAACATCAGTTGTCATTAAGATTATATATATATATATATATATATATATATATATATATATATATATATATATATATATATATATATATATGGCGAATTATTATGTGAGTAACATGGAAGTTAAAGTAGAGGCTGATCAGTTGCCTTATTTATTCAAGATGCAAGGTTAAATTAAAGTGCATCAATTTTAATTTTGAGGATTTCACTTTTTTCAAATCTGGTATTTATTTTATTTTGAAATTTGTTTAAAATTGATGCACTTTAATTTGACCTTGTATCTTGAATAAATAAGGAAACTGTTCAGCCTCTACTTTAACTTCCATGTTACTCACATAATAATTTGCCATATAATCTTTATTTTCTAAAGTAATATATATATATATATATATATATATATATATATATATATATATATATATATATATATAAAATCTTAATGACAACTGATGTTTATTCTTATTTGTCAATACATTACAACAGTATTTTATATGACAAATTTGAGTACATCAAATCTAAATTTATATAATATCGGTATGTAATTCCTAATTATGTAAAACTATAAAAATATTTCACAGGTTAATTATAAATTGCAAATAATTTTGTTCATATACTTAATTGGCTGCATATGTATCTTAGGGAGCAGCCAACGTTTTAACAAACACAAAATTAATGTTAAAAATAAATGAATAGATAATTAAACATGGGACAGGAAGCATGAAATTAAAAAGCAGAGGTTTGATACTTTAAATCATCATCTATTCAATAAAATAACAAGCAAATAAATGTGAGAAGACGAAATTAATCACACACCTTGTACAATAGTGAATTACATCATAAAGTTACTGCTCGTAAGAAGTTGTTTCTGCCCTTTATAGATATGGAGGTAACATGAGAAGAAAATTGCTAACACACAATGTATAGATGAAAGCACATTCATTCATTCAGACAAGCGCATAGTGCTTGCTACACTTTACCCATTCAGGACTACTTGATAGCAGCTACAAACGAAGCGTCGCGGCGTTTTGACGACTTGAAGCACAAATTTAAAAATAACTATGTACTAAATAAGCTCATTTCGGGGAGACAGCGGCATACTATTCATAAGTACCATGTGGTGTTCGACCATGATGAATACAATTTACAAAAAGAAATTAATTTAGAATAAGTAAGTAAAGCACACGCGAGAATTCATACAGAAGGAAGCTAGTATTAATAAAAGCATGGCTGAAGGCCGAGGTAATGACGTTATGAAAGCACGTGGCGCAATCGGTCATACAAGACAGGAAAGACAGAATCAAACTATAAAATCTGATAAATGCTTAGCACACTCACGGATACAGACGCGACGTGAAAACGTACTTAACAAACAAGAAGAAAATTTAAACATACCAAGTTTACACCAAGGCTGAAGGCCACACACGACTATTCTAACTTGAGATAAACCGGACACCAAATAATCACCAGAATGAAAATGCAAATACTAAATTTGCACCGAATTATAGGAGTTCTGTAAATTAAGAATCACTTCGCCTCACATAGCGAAAGAATTACACAAGAAAACTATCACTGATAAACCAAGACTGCCTGATCACAAAGAAAGCAACGTTATAACAGCATGCCTTACCCTCAGCATGATTCGACGAAGTACTTACTTTCACGGTCGCAGAAAGAGTGAAGCCCACAGGCCACACCCAAAACCTTCCCCACCACACACCGCACGTAGAGCTCGCTAAAAACTCACACAGAGCGCGTTCAGAGCGTAGTGTCTACCAACCCTCCCTACCTGAGGAATATAATACCCTCTTCAACAGCTCTCAGAGAGGTCTGTTGTCATCTCTTTCGTCCAAGATTCGGTTGGCACCACACTAAGAACACGGCCACCTCGCCATCTTGCCAAGTAAGCCTGTATCTGGCCACCCAGCAGACGCCAGCGCAGACGACAAACGAAGCCATGCGTCTTTAATTAAAGTAAACCAGGCCCTAAAGCGCGAGGCGGCGACTGTAAGTCATTGCGCGGCAGTCAGTCAATATGAAAAACAACCTTCCACATTCACATACACACACAAGTTCAATCACACGGGGCATTGATCATTAATAAACAGAATAAAAATAATTAACATACTAACAGACAATATTAATTGTACAGAAACACTTTAGGTTAATGAATAACTCAAAAATGGAACACGACCACACATTCAGTGGAAGTGTTTCATGTTTAAGTTCTATCGCCAAAAATGCTACACTTTATAGACTTCCAGACAGTTGCCACGCCGGACGTTTGCCATACCTGACCCTTCGACAGCTAGTTTGAATAGCTCCTCGCCCCCTCCTCATCTTAGGCAAAGGACGCCCTTCCTCGTACTCTTGCGGTCTGCTTCAAAATCACCGTCTCCGCATCTTACTCATAAAAAAATGTTCAAATTCCTGTAAATCTATCGGACCAAACTGCGTGGTCATCAGTCCGTAGCTTACAAACTACTTAAACCTAGGTAAACTAACCTAAGGACAACACACACACCCATGCCCCAGGGAGGACTCGAACCTCCACGGCGAGCAACCGCGCGCTCCGCAGCGGGGCGCTTTAGACCGCTCGGCTACTCCACCGCTGCTCTTACTCATAAACCTTTTTCTTCGACATCTTGGCAAAATGTACAGCTTCTTTTCAGTATCGAAATATAACTTATGAGAAACAAAGGCAATACCGTCGTCTATGTTAGTAAGTAATTAGTTCTTCCAAGAAAAATATGGATCCACTCTCCCTCCGTCTGTATGGTAACTTCCTTCCACACTCACGGATTGTGGTAGTAACAGTCCATCACTATGGGAGGAACACGAAATGAACGATGTAAAGAGAATCCGAATGTTCGATATCAATTAATTTTGATCATTGCAGTTGTGCCTATTTAATTAATAGAATTGTATGTTAAAAACCGTGAGGAAAGAAGAAAGACACACTCAATATTAATTTACCCTCTAAAATACGATATCTCTTGCAGCGAAACATTTATTAGTAAAGTGTTTTGCGACAATATTCAAAACAGTGTCAGAAAATACATTCACAAAATAGAGGTAAGAGCGTCTATGCTTGACAGATCACCTGAAGTCGACATACAATTATAAAATGTTTGAAATAAGGAAATGAAGAAATAAAGAATCCTATGCTTATAACGTACACTGTTGTTCTACATTGTTTAGCTTTGGTATCTACATAGACGCATTGCTATGATCTGCTCAACAGCAGAAACAAGAAGTACAAGTTAAGGAAATCATAATGTAATGTACGTAGTAGCTCACAAGCGGAACTAAAATTGATAGTTCCTGGAAATTAGCATGAGAAGAGGTTATATTCGATAACCGGAATAAATTCATAAATGGCTCCGCTTACCGACCCCCAGACTCAGATGACACAGCCTCTGAACAGTTCAAATAAAACTTGAGTCTAATCACAAATAAGTACACTACTCATACAATTATAGTTGACAGTGACTTACATCTACCATTCGTATCTTCCCAAATTATTCTAAATGCTTTTTAAAAATTATTTCGTACAGTTAGTTCACGAGCCCATTCAAATTTTAAATGGTTTTGAAAAGACACTCGACCTCTTAGTCACAAACACTCCTGAGCATCACGACAGATACAGTGATTAGTGAACACAAAGTTGTAATGAAGTTCAGTTTCGTAAGAAAGATATTTACTAAACGCTAAATATATTTCTTAAGAGAGAGAGAGAGAGAGAGAGAGAGAGAGAGAGAGAGAGAGAGAGAGAGAGAAACAGAAAAAATTTCGGGTGACATCTTCCTAGGAGACAATTTGAGTTTCTTCAGTAAGTGAAGAGCATATGTGGCTTACGTTCAGAGAAACAGCACTCTATGGATTCACACCAAAACAATAAGAGGGTGAACTGATCCCCCCATGGTACACGAAACAGGACAGGACAATTATACGAACACAAAACCTCCAATATTGACGAAGTTTTACTGAAGCTCGAAATTTAGCGTTGACTTCAATGCGAGATTCATTTAATAATTTTTATAATGAAACTCTTTCTAGAAAAGTGTCGGAAGATCCAAAAAGATTCTGGTCCTGTGTTTTGTACGCCAGTAGAAAGACTCAGTCAATGCAATTACTGAGCGATGGCGATGGTAATGCTATTGATGACAGTGCCACTAAAGTGGAGTTACTAAATTCAGTTTCCGAAATTCTTTCACCAAAGAAGACGTGGTAAATATTCCACAATTCGAAATGAGAACTGCTGCAAACATAACATAGAAGTAGACGCTGCAAAGCAAATCACCCTATCAAATAAGTGATGTTGCAAAGATGTCTGAACTGTCAGTGGCAGACAAAATGATCAAATATGTTTTCAAAAAGTTTCTAATGTATAAAAAGTACGTGTAATACATCTGTTTATGATATTCTTTTGTAACAATTACTTTTGAGTAGTAAGCTCCTTCCCTAGTTTCAATTGCTTTAAAGATAATAAACAATATGGTACGGAGTTTTCATTGCTGCGCAGGAGTAGCCGAGCGGTCTGGAGCGCCACGTTATGGATCGCGAGGCATCCCGCGTCGCAGGTTCGAATCCTCTCTCGGGCATGGATGTGTGTGTTGTCCTTAGGTTAGTTTAAGTAGTTTATAAGCTAGGGGTTAATAACCCAGCAGTTAAGTCCCGTAGATTTACAAACATTTGAATTTTGAATTTTCATTTTTTAAGGACTGTATCTAAATTTACTATATGAGCTCCCCTACTGTAAAGTTATTTTTATCTTTGCCTAATTTTGGAGATACGAGAATTATTTCAATACTATAGTTGCCGAAGTTGTAAACTTTAGGAGCACATCAGTATTACGGTGCTTTATTTGAGGTGCAAATCGAAGGTTCAGATATTTTCAGAACCAAAAGCGTACCTCATCAGTTTAACAAAACATGACTTTTTAGGTTCTAGTTGCGGCTCTGAAGTTTCAAGAAATAATTTTAGAACCCACTATTATTTGATAGTATGGCCATAATTTTAGAACATATATAAAAATTCTCTTAACGTGTCAACTGTAGCTGCTCTTACCAAAATAATAAATTGCTAATTGAAAATCAGTAGATGTAACTGTAAATTCTGGTTGCAGGAGGATCATTTGAGTGATGTTTAATGGTTTTGCGTCGTTGAGTCAAGTTTGACTGCTTGTTAATTAAACGCTAGTGAACCGAAATGGCACCAGATAGTTTCATCATTAAGCTATTTAGGGATACTGAGGCCTGATACAGTCTTTTTATTTATACAAATAATAAAGTTTGAAACAAAAATGTTTGTAGAGTCTGTGGGACTTAACTACGGGGTCATCAGTCCCTAAACTTACAAACTACTTATGAACTACTTACAACTAAGGATGGCACAAATATCCATGCCCGAGGGGGGATTCGATCCCCCGACCGTAGTGGCCGTGCAGACCGTGACTGGAGCGCCTCAGTCTCCTCGGCCACCGCGGCCGGCAAAAGTTTGAATCGTCAGGTGGTTCTCACAGATGTTCTAATACGCCCAATACTTCTCCGTCCTTCGAAATTAGCTTTCCCTTGCAATGATCCTTGCAAGGACACCTTCCTTTGATTCCCTCTATTTATTATACTCGTAACCATTGTAATAGGCAAATGGCCTGCCCTTGGTCGTTGTAATAACTCCCATATTGATGCTTACACTACGAACTGCAGGTGTCTGGATACCGTCCACGGAATTTTGGGCCGGGAGGAAGGAGGATTAGGACGAGGGGGGAAGAGGAGGAGGAGAAAGGGGACCAAACCCTTCGGAGCAGGTAAAAGTGTGGCAAGTGTCCGGACACCCACTTTTGCAGCATGATAATAAATTGCACTTCCGTAGAATACTGTTTTTGAAAAATAATGTCCAAAACATTCCAAACTACATCTGTCTAGCATTTAATATAAGAACTATAACAAGAAGAAAGGAAAGAATCTTAGGGTTTAACGTCCCGTCGACAGCCTGGTCATTAGAGACGGAGCTCACGCTCGGATTTTTGGGGAATGATGGGGGAAGGAAATCGGTCGTGCCCTTTGGAAGGAACCATTCCGGCATTTAATATTCACAGAATATATGACATCAACTGCGATTGGGCAAAGCTGAAAATGTGTACTCAGCCGGGATTCGAACCGGAATATATTCTGTGAATATTAAAGAATAACAACTGCAGGATCAGAAGTGACGTCTGTTCTTTTGGAATAGACGCCACATGTATATATATAATATGCCGGTGACGGGCAATGATCCTATCGTTAGTGGGGAGGGGTGGGTAACTTTGAAGCCCTTACTCTTACGGGAATTAGTTTTATAACTACGAGTTTGAGTACTGTGGGCAGGGTGAAGCTGGGAATTTGTATCTGACGGGAGGCGAGCTTAGGTAGTCCTTGCAGGTGCAGTGATCACTGTGTCCCAGTGGTGTAGGGGTCAGCGCAACTGCCTATAAAGCAGGAGACCCGGGTTCGAATCCCGGCTGGGTACACATTTTCAGCTTTGCCCAATCGCAGTTGATGTCATATATTCTGTGAATATTAAAGAATAACAACTGCAGGATCAGAAGTGACGTCGGTTCTTTCGGAATAGACGCCACATGTATATATATCCCGGCATTTGCCTGGAGTGATTTAGGAAAATCACGGAAAACATAAATCTGGATGGCCGGAGGTGGATTTGAACCACCATCCTTCCGAATGAGAGTCCAGTGTGGTACCATTGCGCCACCTCGGTCGGTAACTATGACAGCGTATTTCATTTAGCACCACGATTGGATTTTGGACTGTGGTATGCAAGCTGTAGTAGCTTATAAGACTGTATGAAGGAAAGGTGTTTGATTATCTCAGTAAAGCGGTATTCGCATTCGACAATCAATTTTCGTTACCTTTTAAACGCAACCGTTTTTGAAACGTGCTTGGATTGTCTTGTTGCGCCTTCTTGTTAAGCGTTTTCCGCTGATGTGGAGAGAGAAACGGTTTTTGCAATGAGAGAGAAACAGAAATATTAGGCTGAGTATGGATCGGTGAATTTAAGTAAAGAAAAACAGCGATTGTGCTGACTAAATCAGGAGCCGAAACATATGTTTTTCAGCCGCCAAACTGAGTGGGATAGGAAATTCGCTTCAGGCTGTAACATGAAAACACGAGAGCGAAAAACGGTTTACGAATTCGGTTTTCGTCTTCCGGAAGATGTGTTGCATGTAAATGTAATATGTGGGAGGGGGGAGGGTTGAGCATTGGAAAAGCCGTTGCCATAAGCGAACAATATGTACTCAGGATATCTGGATTGGTTATGTGATGAAATTATTTAAGAAGTAAATAAATATTCCCGTAGATTTTCGTAGTACGCTTCGTATGTAAAAACAAAAATGTTTCAGCAATATATATATATATATATATATATATATATATATATATATATATATATATATATGTGTGTGTGTGTGTGTGTGTGTGTGTGTGTGTGTGTGTGTGTGTGTGTTGTTGTGGTCTTCAGTCCGGAGACTGGTTTGATGCAGCTCTCCACAATACCCAATCCTGAGCAAGCCTCTTCATCTCCACATAAGAACGGCAACCTACATCTGTCTGAATCTGCTTACTGTATCCATCTCTTGGTTTTCCTCTGCGGTTTTTACCCTACACACTTCCCTCCAACGCTAAATTCACAATCCCTTGATGTCTAAGAATGTGCTCTACCAATCTATCCCTTCTTTTAGTCAAGGTATGCCAGAAATTTCTTGTCTCCCCAATTCGGTTAAGTACCTCCTCATTAGTTACCCGATCCACCCACCTAATCTTCAGCATTCTTCTGTAGCACCATATTTCAAAAGCCTCAATCTTCTTCCTTTCCGCACTGTTTATTATCCATGTTTCACTCCCATACAAGGCAACACTCCATACAAATGCCTTCAGAAAGGACTTCCTTAAGCTTAAATCAATATTTGATGTTAACAAATTTCTCTTTTTCAAGAACGCTTTTCTACCCATTGCCATTCTACATTTTATATCCTCTGTACTGCGACCATCATTTGTTATTTTACTGCCCAAGTAACAAAATTCAGCTACCTCCTTTATTGCTTCGTTACCTAATCTAATTCCTTCAGCATCACCTGATTTTCTTACACTGCACTCCATTACCCTAGTTTTGTTCTTGTTAATGTTGATTTTATAGTACTTTTCAACACACTGTCGATTGCAGGTCTTTTGCTGTCTCTAACAGAAATATAATGTCATCGGCAAAACACAATGTTTTAGTTTCTTCACCCTGAACTTTAATCCCTTTTCCAAATTTCTCCTTGCTTTCCTTTATAGCTTAATCAATGTACAAATTGAATAGCATTGGAGAAAGACTACAGCCCTGTCTCACTCCCTTTCCAACCACTGCATCCCTTTCATTCCTTTCAGCTCTGACAACCGCTGTCTGGTTTTTGTACAAGTTGTAAATAACCTTACGCTCCCTATAGTTTACTCCTGCTTGCTTCAGAACTTTAAAGCGTTTATTCCAATCAACATTGTCAAAAGCCTTCTCCAAATCTACAAAAGCTAGAAATGTAGGTTTGCCTTTTCTTAATCTATCTTCTAGAATAAGCCGTAAAGTGAGTATTGCCTCCCGAGTTCCTACATTTCTCCTGAACCCAAACTGAGCTTCCCCGAGGTCGGCTTCCTCCAGTTTTTCCATCCTTCTGTATATAATTCGTGTTAATATTTTGCAACCATGACTTATTAAACTGATGGTTCTGTAGTTTTCACACCTGTCTGCACCTGCTTTCTTTGGAATGGGGATTATAACATTTTTCTTAAAGTCTGAGGGTACTTCGCCTGTCTCATACATCTTACACACCAGGTGAAACACGTTTGTCATGGCTGGTTCTCCCAGAGACTTCAGTAGCTCTGAGGGAATATCATCTTCTCCAGGGGCCTTGTTTCGACAGATCTTGCAGTGCTCTGTCAAATTCATCTCTCAGTATAGTATCTCCTATTTCATCCTCATCCACTTCCTCTCCCCTTTCTACAATATTGCGCTAAGTTCATTTCCTTCATAGAGCCTCTCTATATACTCTTTCCACCTTTCAGCTTTCCCTTCTTTGCTGAGAACTGGTTTTCCATCTGTGTCCTTGATATTCATAGAGCTGTTTTTCTTAATTCCAAATGTTTCTTTTATTTTCCTGTAGGCTGTATCTATTTTTCCCCTATTTATACATTCTTCTACATCCTTGCATTTGCCTTCTAGCCACTCCTGCTTAGCCATTTTGCACTTACTGTCAATCTCATTTCTTAGTCGTCTGTACTCCATTTTGCCTGTTTCATTTACTGCATTTTTATATTTTCTCCTTTCATCGTTTAAATTTAGTATGTCCTGTGATATCCAAGGATTTTTTGTAGGTCTTGCCTTCCTACCTATTTTTTCCTCTGCTGCCTTCATTATTTCATGTCTCAACGCTACCCATTCCTCCTCTACTGTTTTATTTTTTCCCGTTTCTGTCAATTGTTGCCTAAAGCTCCCTCTGAAATTCTTAAGACCTTCAGGTTCCTTCAATTTATCCAGGTCCCATCTCCTTATTTTCCTACCTTTTTGTAGTTTCTTCAGTTTCAGCCTACAGTTCATAACCAACAAGTTATGGTCAGAGTCTATATCTGCCCCTGGGTACGTCTTACACTTTAAAACCTGGTTCCGAAATCTATGTCTTACCATTATAAAGTCTATCTGGTATCTCCCGGTGTCTCCTGGTCTCTTCCACGTATACAACCTTCTTTTGTGATTCTTGAACCAGGTGTTTGTTATAACTACATTATGTTCTGTGTAAAATTCTACCAGGCGGCTTCCTCTTTCATTCCTTTTGCCCAGACCATATTCACCTACTATATTCCCTTCCCTTCCTTGTCCTACTACCGAATTCCAGTCTCCCATAACAATTAAGTTTTCCTCTCCCTTAATTGTCTGAATAATTTCCTTTAGCTCCTGATATATTTCTTCGATTTCCTCATCATCGGCAGAGCTAGTTGGCATATAAACCTGTACTACTGTAGTCGGTGTTGGCTTCGTATCTATCTTGACAATAATAATGCGATCATTGTGTTGCTCATAGTAGTTTACCCGCATTCCTATTTTCCTATTCATTATCAGACCTACTCCTGTAATATCCCCAACTGATCTTGTATTTATAATTCTGTACTCACCTGCCAAGAATTCCTGTTCCTCTCTCCACCGAACTTCACTAATCCCCACTATATCTAACTTCAACCTATCCATTTCCCTTTTTAAATTTTCTAGCTTCCCTACCCGATTAAGGGATCTAACATTCCACGCTCCGATCCGTAGAATGCCAGTGTTGTCTTTCCTGATGATCACATCCTCCTGAGTAGTCCCCACCCGGAGATCCGAATGGGGGACTATTTTACCTCCGGAATATTTTCCCGAGAGGATGCCATCATCATATGTTCATACAGTAGAGCTGCATGTCCTCGGGAAAAGTAACGGCTGTAGTTTCCCCTTGCTTTCAGCCGTTCGCAGTAACTGTGTGGCAAAGCCACATTAGCTGATGTTACAAGGCCAGCTCAGTCAATCATCCAGACTGTTGCCCCTGTAACTACTGAAAAGGCTGCTGCCCCTCTTCAGAAACCACACGTTTGTCTGGCCTCTCCACAGATACCCTTCCGCTATCTGTATCGTTGAGACACGCAAGCCACCCCGCTTCGGCAATGTCTGTGGGTGTTTCACTAAGTGTGTTTGCCTCTGTAACTTATAAAATAATAGGCGACGGGAAATTTTAATGCGGTAGGTCAACGCAAGAAATGTTAAACTTTCTGCGCAACTATGTGTTTTTTAACACAAAGTTATTTTTTTTTAAATGAATGGACACTCTATATTTTTTCTTCAGCAATCCTTAGCATGACGAATCACATAAACAAGGGCGTTGATTGCATCGCAATATTCCAATTACATCCCGAGATATTGCGACGCGAAGTTGACGCTTGAAATACTCGAAACGCGAAGCTAGCGATCGTCCTGAGCAGCATGGGGTTCTTGCCTGAGTCTCAGGACGTGCGCTAGCCGCGCGTTTCGCGTATTTCAAGCGTCAACTTCGCGTCGCAATATCTCGGGATGTAATTGGAATATTGCGATGCAATCAACGACATTGTTTATGTGATTTGTCTTGCTATGGATTGCTGAAGAAAAAAATATAGGGTGTCCATTTAAAAAAACATAAGTTTGTGTTAAAAAACACATTTGCTTTCGTTTCAGAGTGTTTCCAGATATGTACATTCATGGGCCCCTGTCGTACATTGATACCGGTGAAAGTCGTTTTCCAATAGCTGTTATTGTTCCAGAGATATTTTGGGTGGACAAGATAGCTGGGACACCCTGTATATATATATGTTTATTTTGGGGGGGGGGGGGGGGAGGGTGGGCAGGGTTTCATGACCCCTGTGACCCTCTCCTTGGATCCGCCACTGATGGTAGCTTCTTTAGACTTCAGCTGGAAGGCCTGTTGAGGTAGAGAGAGAGAGAGAGAGAGAGCGCATCCTGTGCCACCCGCTGGGTAATTAAATCAGGGCGAGGCGCGCCCACAAAGGCAGAGGGGCGAGGTTTTCCGGCGGCGTGGCGGGCGGCAAAAAGCGCGCTCTGCGGGTGACTCGCGAACGCAGCCAAGGCTGGCCGGAAGCACGTGCTGCCCGCGTCACGCCTCTGACCCACACTTCCGGAGCCATTACTCTGCGCGGCCGCACCGATGTCTGGCCGCTAGACACGAGCTAAACCGCCATTTTTCGATAACAGTGATTTCCGTGATCGCTACTTTTAGATCACCGTGATTTTTCACTACGATTAATCACGGTTTACGATCGCTGCTTGAGGAATTTACGAAATGCATCTCTCCGCGATTTCTGCTTTTCCCGCTATTCCGTGATTTCTGCTCTTTCCACTATTCCGTGATTGAATCGCAGCGATTCCTGGCACAAGTGTATGCCCATTGGTCACTCTCCCTAATCGGCTATTAGCTGCTACACGCCTACACCCGCTCTTCGCTGATCGACGATTCGCTGCTATTCCCATTCTTCATTTAGCGGTGATTCGCTGCTATTAACCGCTATTCGTTGCTGTGATATTAGTACAGATTTCTACCAACAGATGGCGCTTTTAGCCTTTGCTGCTTAGTTTGTCTTTGCTCATCAACTCTTCGCTGCTACCATAACGAGGCGTTTACCCATAGCAGTTTGATTGTTCGTAGGTATGAGCCAATGAGATGCTACATGTTTCTTAACTGGAGATTCGGGCACTACACGCCCTCACGTACTAAAAGTAATAATAATAATAATAAAAATAAAAACCTTCTTGTTTAACCTATACCTAACCCAACTTCCACTTAAAAAATTAAATAAATAAAAAAAGATTATCTGTAGCGTAGCGTTAAGAAAGCATCCCATTGGCTCCTACCGAAACTGCTATGCATAACGCCTTGTGCTACCATAGAGTAGAAATATCTCTGGAGTGAGAATTCAAATGCACAGAACAGAACTTGCGTTGTCAACATCTATTACCGTTGTGGTCACGTGATCTCGGGATGAAGTACGTTTGTCTGTAATGGGGATGACCTAAACAGTGACTGTCCGATAACAGTGATTTCTGTGAATGGTACTTTACGGCAGCTGTGACATTTAGTTGTGGTTTACATGGTTTAAAACGGAAGTTTCCGAATTCACAACTTATTATTTCAAAACTCAAATTTCGGCGAATTCTACGATGAATCAGCAGATGTGATACTTCAAGGTCACTCACACACGTAGCAACTTGCGGCCACTGGGGAATATATATGCTAACTGGTAATTCTGAGTAAAATTTTACTTCACAACCACGGCGGCATAATAGATGTTTAATGTTCTTTGAAAACTCAATCACATAGAATAAGAGGGAATAATTGTTCGTATTGATCGTAAAATAAACCATGTTGTTCCTGCTCTATGATCAACAACTTCTTGTAGGTATTCATGTGTAGTCAGAAAATTTATTATCCTCGTAAACTTAACATTTTGTTGCCAACATGTGTCTGACGCCAGAAGTAAAATTTAACAGTATTTCTGTTCAGGTAAGCTCTGTCAGTGCAACGAAAGTGATAAGTTCTTGCCTGTGAAAATTGAAAATTTGAACAGTATATTGTATATTGTTAAAGTCATTAAGTGATTTGAAAGTATGAAAAGTCTGTTATCTTGTCAAAGCCATTCCATATTTTCCATCCTTATTAATAAGGCATTAATTATGTATTTTAAAGCTGCTAATATGAAAATGAAAAAAGTGCTACAAAGGAATCATCGAGTTCAAAATTTACCTTTGAATGGCAGTATTAAAAAAAATTCAGTTTTATGAGTGGTTTATTGTTACACATTTGTTAAAGTGTCTCCGACTTTATCGTGAACGTAGGCTATGCTATACATCAATCTCATGCAACAAACTTGATTCAACATCCAGATTCACTGTCTTCAGTAATTCTCAACTGAGTTGTCACATTTCAGCCTCTTATAGTGAACACAACCAAAATTCCAAGATGTTGCAAAATGACTTTATAGTAAACCTGAGCCTTCAAAAGTGTCTGGAAAAATACAATGATACGAATTGTGAAACATTCAAACTTTGCGGTAAGCAAAAGGCTAATCCACAATGGCCGTCACTTCAAGTTGTACATTATGTCACATCAGATTACTTACACCTGTACCGAGCAATTGAAGTCGAGGTATGTCTACCATCTGTGATACACAATTTGGAATATATTGTCGGATTTGAGAAAATAACAACGATGAAGTTATTTAATGACCATAGTGAAGGTCATGTACTTGATCATTGTATGTGGGAAAGTACTAAGAAGAAAAACATTATTTATGATTATAGTTGTAAATTTTCTAGCGTAACCATTGACCAATATTCAAACACATAAACCAAAAACTCAGCTTTGCTCACCTCAGTAAGTTCTCATTGTGAGCTATCTGATATTCCGATATCGCTTCTAGCGCAATTGTAAAAAAATCATTTCGTAATTTTACATTTTCAGATCACCACGGAAAAAATCACAGTCATAAACTGAAAATTAAGAAACAACAAAAATACAAAATCAACTTCTGTCACAGTACAGAACCGGCGAAAACAAATTAAATTTAGATGTCACCAGACGACAACGTTGTTAAAACTTTGCTACCAAGAAATCCTAAGATGACGTGACTTAATGTATAGTGTGAATTAACGTAGAGCGTCGTCCCTAGATCACGTGACAATTCCAGCCTATTGTTGACAACATGTGCAGAATGCTATGCTCACTCCAGAGATATTTCTACTCTACCGAGTGAGCACAGCATTCTGCACATGTTGTCAACATTAAGGTGGAACTGTCACGTGATCTAGGGACGACGCTGTTCGTTAATTCACACTAAACATCACGTTACGTCAGAGGTCATGTTAGGGTTTCTCAGTACCGAAATTTTAACAATGTTGCCCTCTGGTGACATTAAAATTTAATTTACTTTCGTCGGGCTCTGTACTGTGATAGTAGCTGATTAGGTAAACTTCTGCGGAAACTTTTGAAGAGTTTGCAGACGAAAATTCGTATTGCGTAGACATTGCGTATGGTTAAAACTGCGGACGAAACGTAGGTAAAATATCCAAATTTTATTTAAGGTTGCGAGCACAACGATAACTCATTTCGTTCTCGAGATATAGAGCTTCTTATCCGACGGACAGACGGGGCAAAGAGCGCGCAGATTTGTCCATGCCGACTTGTCGTCTCTACGAAAATACAGTACTTGTCAGCCGGTCCTATATAAACAGTTTGGTTTGTGGCTTCACATCGAAAGAATTCAGCTATAAATTCAGACTAACCTATAGCGTAGCACATTATTCAAACTGTGGTGTCGCACAAGTATGAAGTGCGTGCCACGTACATACGCCACGCGCAGCCATGCACGCACGGCGCGGCGTTCTTACGACATCAGCCACGAGCGCCCACTGCTGCAACTCCGCTCGTGGCCAGCACTGAACGACATCGTTCACTTGGGACTGAGATAGGAACCAGTTAACACTTCGGAATCAGCGAGGCACCAGTTAAGACTTGGCTATCGGATAGGCACTAGGAATCATCAGTAGGCAGGCCTCTATCTAAACTATGTATCAGCATTCGGCAGTCAAGAACTATGTAAAAGTTAAGAATTACTAACTCTCTATGAAATATATATCTCGTCTTAATTTACTCTAGTGTTTCTAGTTTCTGCTGTCCCACTGGCTGGTCACCTCCGTACCTGCACACGCGTGCATCCTTTATTCCTGTGTCAGTCTCTTTCTACTCGGCCACTGACACCTACGACCATCGGCGGAAGCGAGACACAAAAGTGGCGACGAGGCTGGGATACAAAAGTGGCGACGAGGAGTGATAGAAGAACCGTGGACCAGCCCGCTAGCAGCAGCCAGACAGCAGCAGTCGGAGCACGCAGAAATTGCTCCCACCCACCTACCCTTATTATAATATTTTTGAGGGAAGACCTTTTGTTCCGTGTTTTGTGGACTTTTTTTGTTGCAGTGCGTCCTCATTTACTTTGCATTTGTGTTTTGTTATAATTTACTTGTACGCACGGCACCAAATCGGTCAGCATGGCCACTACCCCGAACCCGAACTTAATGGAAATTATTCAGTTACAGACGGCGCAAATCACGCAACTACTCCAAGCGGTGTCCCAGTTGACGGCAACTCAACTACAGCCGTCACATCAGCCACCCACATCTGCCGCCACGCCGCTTCCTACGTTTCGCCAGTAAAACGAACGTGAGGAAGAATGGAGCGACTACTTGGCGCAATTTCAAGAACTCGTCGCGGCTCATCAACTTACAGATCAGAGAGTGAAGCACCTTTTACTATCGGTTGTGGGCACCAACACTTTCGTCTTGCTGCAGAAACTTTTCCCCCACGCATCTCCTCGTGATCTAGAATTCGATCAAATTGTAGAAGCACTGAATGCTCATTATGAGAGAAAAGTTCTCGTAGCTGCGGCGCGGTACCGATTTTTCAGACTAAAAAAATCACCCCAGCAGTCACACCAGCAGTGGATTACGTAACTAACCCCCAAATGTAAATTTACTTGCTCTTGTGGACTTTCTTATAGTGACATGATGTTAAGAGATGCGATTATGCAGAACATTCAGGACCCCAGAATTAGGGCAGCAATTCTAAAACAGTCTGACCCTTCATTAGACAGTGTACTGCAGCTTATTGAAGCGCATGATACCTTTGACTTAGCAGATGTAGAAATGCAAAGTCACAGTGTTAATTCAGTGCGCCGCAACGGACGCTTTCCTACTCACAGTTCTCAGTGTAGCTCAAGTGATATTTATAATTCTACCGGTCATGCTGAACAGACAGTGCAGACACAAAGGTCGCCCCGTCGTGTTAGACAAAGTAATTTGAATAACGGGCGTCAACGCTCATTTTAGAAAAATGTTCACAAGTCTTGCCCCCAGGGTGTATCTCGCCATAAACGTGCACATTGTCCTTGTCGCAACGCAACCTGTTAACAATGTGAAAAATCAGGACACATACAAACAGTGTGTATGCAGAATAAACATTCTAAGAACAGTGCCGCTAGGAACAGTGCTTTGCAAAATGCAAGAACAATTCATACTGTAAATGTTATACACACTGTGTACTTGGACAGTGCTTCTCTTGATTCTCAAATGCAAGGTAGTTCTGCGCCTACGGCAAAACTGTGTAGTGCGCCACTTAGCAAGCGCCGACGAGCGCGTAAAACTGTGCAACGGAAACGGGTTCGGGACAAGCAAAATGATTATGTACAGTGCAATCCTGTAGTAAACCTAGTGCCTTCTGCAACTTCTCCTTGTAAAAGTGCCCAGTACTGTGTAGTTCGTGACAGTAGACATGATCCAGCTACTCACAGTAATTTTAGTGCAGTAGCCTCGCATTGTGCAGACGCCGATCCGGCGGTAGTGCCATCTAGGGACAGTGTTATTAATCTGATGTGTGCCGATTCTGCGCCGCTTCCTACCGTTCGCAGCCCGCGCATGCGCAACTGTAGCAAACAAACTGTAGGAGACGTTGCCCACATTTGCGCACCTGTCGAGCGCCACAAGGAAAAACTTTTTGTGACTCTTTACATAGAAAATAAGACTGTGCAATTTAAGCTCAACACTGGTTCCGCTGTGACATTAATTACTAAAGACACTTATGAACTTCTGGGTTCCCCAAAACTGTCGCCGTCTCAACATGTGCTAACAGCGTATAGAGGGCAAAACATTCCTGTGCTGGGAACGTGTAGCCTGCCCGCCTCTTTTCAAGGTGTAACAAAAACAGTTGCTTTTGATGTTCTTCAGGCCAAATCTACACAGAAAATTTTTGGACTAGATGCATTTGACTTGTTTGGCTTAAAAATTCAAAGAGATGTGCTTCAAATTTCGTCAGTAGTGCCTCAGGACAAAATCAATGCATTGTGTGAAAAATATAGTGACTTGTTTCCGCTGGAACTTGGTAGTGCAAAAGACTTCGTTGCACATGTAACTTTAAAAGAATCGGCTGTACCAAAATTTCGTAAAGCTAGACCAGTGCCTATCGCAATTCGTGATAAAGTAGCTGACGAACTTAAACGTTGGAAGGATAGTGGGGTGATTTTTCTTGTTTCTGTGAGTCAGTGGGCCTCGCCTTTAGTAATTATTACCAAGCCGTCATGAAAACTTCGTCTCTGTGCGGACTTCAAATCAACAGTGAACGGTCAAACAATTGTAGACACTTACGGACAAGTTTCTGATGAGTATGTTCGTACATATTGTGTACTTAAACCATACATGAACTACGAGAAATGCAAGGGGAGATCCACTACATTAATTTCAACAAAAACAGAGAAATTAAAATTGCCTATCCAATACCAATTATATTTGCCAATCTAATATTTTTCTTGCTTCATTTCTTTGTTTCCTGTAATAATACACCAAACACATGTACACGAATGAGAAAAACTTACTTCTGGAACAGTATATTAATTTCATATTCAACTGAGAATCTGCTTAATTTACTCAGTTATAAGTCAAAATATATGTGCGTTTTCAGCAATTAACTGCAAATAAAACCAACTACACGTCAATAATTTAACCTAACGACAAAAATGCAGGAATTTTCTTCACAAAATTTATTATAATTAACGAAATATAGGTATCTGCCGCATGATCCAACTGACAGTGAATCTTCAATCTATTAATTTTCACTATGAATTAAAAGTACCAAAGCACAGAATCGAAGGTCGCTTCAGGGTTCTTAGTTTTCTTTGACAATTTTCGTCTGTACGAACCTTTTTCCTGTGTTTCTGAATTCAGATGAAAGTACTATAAAGTTTACTTTCCTTCTTGGCTTGTAAAAAAACACCCTAAAGCGCAACCCTGCATTCAAAACGAAACATACGAACATCTACAAGACTTTTTACGGCAGGGATCAACGTATAGGACCAAAATGGCGGAAAAAATTACATGACTGGATTTCAGGCAACCACCAGTTGCAGAAGGCGGCAAGCGGCGCGGGAAAAGATGGCCATACTTTCCCTATACATAGTTTTATGAGCTGCTAGAGCCCTGTATCTACTGTTCGATGCTATATCTGCTATTTAGCTAGTATTCGCTGCTCTATCTGCTCTTCGCTAGTCAACCGTGACTGAAATCGCGGATTCAAGATATCCGCGACCGTGAAAACAGCGACTTCTCAATCAGCGTGATTTATAACGAATACGTGATTTCTTGTCCATCCCTACTGACTGGCGAGTCTGCACTAGCAGCGGCTCCCTGGCACAGGCACGGATTATCCAATGCCGACGGTCCAGGTTTGGCATGCCAAAATCGCTCGTCGTTTTGGGACTGCGTTACGTAAAGGTGCCCTCAGATGCTCAATATCCATTGCCCAACTAGCGTTAGTTCCCATTATTACCGGGATATGTACACTGCCGAAAATAAAAAATAGTGCAATGTCTTAGCCGGCCGCGGTGGCCGAGGGGACTGAGGCGCTCCAGTCCGGTCTGCACGGCCGCTACGGTCGGGGGTTCGAATGCCCCCTCGGGCATGGATATTTGTGCCGTCCTTAGTTGTAAGTAGTTCATAAGTAGTTTGTAAGTTTAGGGAGTGATAACCCAGTAGTTAAGTCCCATAGACTCTACAAACACTTTGAAATGTCTTAAAGATTTCCTGTTCACTCATGATACAGTGCATATGGAGTCAGTAGCGTATATAAGGAGGTGGGCAGGGCCCACAAAGAGAGAAAGCCGCGGCGCTCTCGTGTGACGTGACGCAGAGTAGACATCGTCCGGCATAGTGGGTCATGCCCCAGCGGTCACCCAGTAAGCTACGCGAAGGATGCCTACTCTGCGTCACGTCACACGGGAGCGCCGCGGCCTTCTCTCTAGGTGGTGTTGGCCCTGCCCCCTATATCCCTATATAGTTTAATATAAAAAAATTAAGTACGCTATTTTTTTTAAATCAGGGCAATCAGAGTACGCCTCTTCAGAAAATGACGCGACCAACAACTTTTTAGGCATCACTTTGAGATACGATGTTACAAAATTTTTAATCATGCCTCTCGTCCCCCCACACTCGAAAATATTTATGCTGTATTCGTCATTCGCAAATGGTTGTAAAATGTAATTGTAAAATGTAAACTTTCATGGCCGGTAAGGCAATGACGGATTAAAGAGGGGGGGGGGGGGGGGCAAGCGACCCGGGCCTCTCGTCTTGAGCGAGGGAGGGGAGGCTCCAAATGCTTCGAAGGCCAGTTCTCTCTCTCTCTCTCTCTCTCTCTCTCTCTCTCTCTCTCTCTTTTTAATTGAGCGCACTTGGTTTCTATTGTTATGGGGCCTCCAAATCGCGAGAGCTATTGTTTTTCTTAGACCTTCCCGTGCTTCTAGTCCTGAAGGGCCCCTCCAAATCTCAGTACTTTTTTTATAGTAATACCTATATTTCCAAGTGAATGGGGAGGCCTCATTTTGACTTGCCGCCGCCCGGGCCTCCGACAGCCTTAGTGCGCTAATGTGGAACGGCCAATATTACTAAAATTTTCCGGGCTATTATGCCATTGCGTTGTTACTGAAACCCACCGTTTCGTCTCCATCTGCGGAGGACATTCTTAAGGAGGATCGTGGCTCTCTTGTACGTCCGATACACACCCTGGCTCGTTACTGATTGCAGCCGAATTCCGTTTACGAGGGTTCGCGCGCAGAGGTGTGACGTCAGATGTTTTGGATAGGCGCGCGCAATTCGTCGTTGCCGTTTGCCGTTGTCCGTTGTTAATATCGTCCAATTGTGGAAGACTTAACATTTCTTCTTCAACACCGGAATCCATATTTCATTCAGTTTCACACCCTCCTCCAACTTATTGAAATTATTAGGTTGTACAGTCTTCCGTGATATCCATTTGTGGCTGCCAAAACCTGAGTCTTATCAAATTGAGTAAGGTGGTCTCCTGGTTGAAAAACGTGCTCAGTAACAGCTGATCTGCGAATCTCTCCCCTTCTACAGTTACCCTTGTACTCTTCTAATCGTTTTTTGACTGTTCTATTTGTGGTTCCCACGATACGTCGTCTCCATAGTTACACGGAATCCTATAAACTCCTGGTATTTAGAACGGTTTGAGAGCATCCTTCGACGATTTCAGGTGATCCTGAAGGTTTGTAAATAACGGCGCCATTCCATTCCGATAAAATTTTACCGAGGCGGTCGGTGGCGTCCTTAATAAAACGCAGAGAGACTTTAGACTTAACAGGAACCTTTTTCATTATTTTCAATTCCACATGGCGTTTCAACGCTTTCCTTATCTCTGTGGACGAGTAGCCATTCAGTGTTTTGATTCCGCGTCGAGTAGTTCCGGTTCGCAGATATTCCTTGCTCTGTCCTCCAACGTCTTTATTATGCTCTGCTTTTGTTGTGGGTGGTGGTTTGAATCCCGGTGCAGATAACGGTCTCTCTCTGTGTGTGTAGGCTTCCGATAAACTTTATGGGTTAAGCTGCCATTCCCCTTTCTGAAAAATGACTCGTTGAGAACATTCAGTTTTCCGTCTGCCTCCTTTTCCATGGCAAACGGAATTCTAGATTTTAGTAATATCTCGAAGGGTAACATTTAACTGCGTGGCCGTGTGGAGAACAGAGCGCAGTATCGAGCACAGCGATACTTGTAACCGGCTTCTCACTAGAAGCGACATATTTCGAGTGTTCTGTGAGATTCCTGCTTGCAAGATGAAAGCAGAGCTCACCATCTGTTGCATAGTTGACTGACTGTGGATCTCTGGTAGGGAGCCGAGTGGACGGTCTGAATCACAGGCTCAGGCGGTTCTGCGACGTGTAGACTGCAGATTTCTCCACTTTTGCCATCGGGTGGTGGGCTTCCGGGTTCCGCTGAATAGTCCACTACGCGCAGGAAGCGGCTATACCGGTAGCGAGAGCTGTCTGGCGTGGACTGTGCAGTTTTTTTAGGTTAGAGGTCCTCGGTAACACAAAGAAAGGGTTTCAGTCTCAAAGGGTGCAGGCCAAAGACAGTATGAACACAGATCTAAAAACCAATTGTCCAACAGTTGTAAATTGTCGTAGCTGTGTGGGGAAACAATCAGAGCTCCAAGCGCTAATAGGAAGTACCCAATCATTATAGGTTTCGACAGCCGATTAAAGCTGGAGATAAGCTGAAATTTTTACAAAGGGGAAAAGTGTGTCCAGAAAAGATACATTGAATACAACAGGTGGTGGCGTATTTGTTGCTGTCACAGGTGGCTTATCCTGTAGCGAAGTTGAAGTAGATTGCTACTGTGAATTGGTACGGGTAGAGATTATATCGGACAACCAAAATAAATGAATAATTGGTTATTTTTATCGACTCCCTGACTCAGACGATTCGATTGCAGAAATGTTGAAAGAAAGCTTGGATCAAATTTCGAAAACGTATCCACAAGACACAACTTTAGAATTGTTTATATGGTGTCTGTTCTTTTCGGACATGTCTGAGAGAACAGACACCATTGTTGACATTAACGGTCGTAATTTTACGAATTCGAAATATTTAAAAGTTTCGACTGCTTCAGGGCATTGAAATAAATGCAATGGCAAAAATGAAAATTTGTGCTGGACCAGCGTTCACCTTAACCAATTAGGCTATGCAGGCCCGCTTCCTTTCCAAACCAAATTCTAATCTTGTAGCACACTACGATGCTATTGCTCCCTGCCCATTTGATTCCACTTGCTCGCAGCCTATACTGATTTCCCGCAAGGAATCGAGCGTGCCGGCCGCGGTGGCCGAGGAGACTAAGGCGCTCCAGTCACGGTCTGCACGGCCACTACGGTCGGGGGTTCGAATCCCCCCTCGGGCATGGATATTTGTGCCGTCCTAGTTCATAAGTAGTTTGTAAGTTTAGGGACTGATGACCCCGTAGTTAAGTCCCATAGACTTTACAAACATTTGAACATTTTTTTTGAATCGAGCGTATTAATGCGTCCGCGTTGATGCTGTCAATTGCCTGTTGGGCCAGATATACAGTTATTTATATGGTGTCTGTTCTTTTCGGACATAGATCTAAGCAACTAAAGCTGAGTGGTAAAATATTGTGTAAATGGCGAAAAGAATTGTATGTCCCCAGGAATTCAGTGGTATAAAGAACATCTTCGTCATGAGCAAATACTTACGAATGTGTGTATATTTGAAGCTTATTCCGCTGAAACTAAGTAGAAAATAAACATAAGAGAATCGTGAATTTCTATGATGGTCTGTTCTTACTGTGACACAGTTTTTTTTACTCGTATCAATACGGCGTGGAGTAGGCTATGTTGTCTCGAAAGATTTTACACCTCATTCGTATGTCTTACACGCACAGATTTATATTATAGCAACTACTTTAGCTTAAAAAGCCAATGTTTTGATGACTCTTGCCGTTTGTGGTTAGCTGTACCAACAATTGTGGAATTGGGTTAATCTTTGTTGATAACCAGTTTGACTGCTTTTGCCGTTTTATTGCCACGACTGTGAAGTTTTTCCTTCAGCTACAACTGTGGCGCCTGATATGGTACGTTTAATAATGGACTTGTTGCATTGTATACACGTATCTTACGTTCCACCGTCACCGATTTTACTGAAATTGTAGTGAAGAAACCTTAACGCCCTGAGTACAAAAAGGCGAGTTTTCTCTTGTTTCCTAGTCATTTCTTATTTTTGATAGAAAGTGAAATTATTCAGTAAAAGCCTGTATGTTACAAGATAATTGTAAATAAACTGTGATGTAATGTACAGTTTCGAACCTTGTCATGGATCTTAGGAAACCTAAGAAAGACGAATGTGGAGCTATTTTTAAATTATTACTTATTTTTATTTCGTTACATACGAAGTGCGCTAGCATCTTTTCAGAGGAACTGGGGGAAAATGCAACTAAAACAAATCTCTTTTTGTCACTTTTCTATTTGTGTTTTAACATAAAATATTTACTTGTAAGAAAAATGTTCAAATGTTTGTTAACCTTATGGGACTCAACTGCGGGGTCATCAGTCCATAAACTTACAAACTTCTTATGATCTAACTTACACTAAAGACGGCTCAAACATCCATGTGCGAGGGGGGATTCGAATACCCGACGGGGAACGGCCTCGCGCATCGGGACATAGCGCCTCAATGCGCTCGGCCGCTCCGCCGCGGCTTACTAGTAAAAATAAGACTCTATAGCCCTTACAAAAAAATATTTCTAAAACAGCATATTTATGATAGTAGTGCATCTAACAAACATATATCTTTCAGAAGAAGCCTACTGTATATATGACAAGTATGCATGAACAATAGTAATAGAATCGAATATGGGTCACAAAATTACTTCGATTCGTGTTTTGGATATTTTCTAAAGCTTCGCGTAGTGACTCTGCCAAACAAACACTAATTGCTACCTAAACAGTAAACAGTTTGGTTGTTTTACCGTTCTTCGACCACATTACAGAGCTGCGCTTCCTCCGATACTTCGTTTACATCGGATCTCACCGCGGGACAGTCCAGCGCAGAGCAGTGCTGTGCGGTCTCCCTCTTTCCGCAGCTCTCTCTCTCTCTCTCTCCCGTTCCGTTGTCGACACTAGCGACACATGGTCGCGGCCGGGGCGGTGAACTACAGTGTACGCCTCCCGCGGGTCGCGGGCGCGCCCGCCAGGCGGAAATGTTGGCCATGCCTGGTTTAAGAGGTAATACGTCATAAACACTAAGACAAGTGGGAAACTGTCCCATCATGTTTGTTCGTGTTTTATGCGCAACCATACCGTTCATCCAATTGTAATGAAAATTTGCGTACTTGATCTTCAAAACAAGAGGAGATTCACAGTCTATGTAAAATTTTGTATGGTGCATGTTAGAGTGTACTTTACCTACGAACTTCACTAAATGTACGGTTTTACACCGAACGTGATGAAATTCTGTACTCTTAACTTTCAAAACAAGAGAAACATTGCCAGCTACCTACGTTTTCGTAAGGTGCATGACAGAGGGTACCTTGCAATGGAACGTAGACGCCACTTCACTGATCACCATGAAAGTTAACAGAGTTGTATAATGTTTCACAGACGGAGGAGGCAGTGACTCAGGAGGTGCAGGAGCTCGACAAAGACAAGGAAGTGATCGGCAGAGAAAGGGGAAGGTGCCGATAAGAAGAGAGAGTGGTAGGAAGAGAAGAACAGACAGAGAGAGAGAGAGAGAGGAGAGACGAAATGAACAGTGAGAGGGGAGAGGAAGAGACAGAGAGAAGGAAAGAGAACGTGGACAGGGAGAAAAGGTGGGAGATGGACTACCTTAAGACTGGAATAGAAAAGCGTCCTAGAGAAGCTAGGTTTTCAGCTAGTAGACATTATTTTGGCCCACTTTAGGTTACGGTAGTAACACTAAAAGTGGACCTTTGCGGTCGTCTTTTGACAGCTCGAAATTTAAATGAAAATAACGGCTTAATCATTTATCTGACACGAAAATTGAATAACCAAATTTGTAGAGGAGTAAATTCTCTACAACTTTGCTATCTTATGTTTTTTTCGTATCTCCTATCGTTTCAGAGATATTTGCAAAAATAACGGCGATTTTGGAATGTCTGTCTGCCCGTCTGTCTGTCTGTTCCCTGTTTTTAAGACGAACCGTTCAACCGATTAGCACCAAATTTTACAGACATAATTGTAGGCCGCCAGAGACCAGAACCCCCCTTTTTTCAAATTTTTCGGACAAAAAATACGGCAATAAAAAAAAGCCGTTTGTAATATAATTGTAATTGCAAACGAACCGTTTATGTGACACGAGAATTGAATAGCCTAATTGGTAGAGGGGAAATTCTCTACAACTTCGCTCTATTATCACGTGACATTTCTCGCCCAGAACTCTCTCTGGCATACGCCATTTTGCGTTGCGTAGTTGACGATTTCCTTGTTGTAACTTACACGTTGTCATTTCAAAGGAATGGCGCAATGAAGAATTAACAAAGTCACGTCGTTCCTCGTACGATAAACGATAATCTAGTGTCTACAAATGCCATATTAGCATCAGTTAACAACGGCCATCAATAGTATGAGATTAAGGAACGCAACTTCTAGTTGTTAGCCTTAGCGTAGTAGGCAGTGGTTTGGAACTCGCCACTACCTAATTTTTTTTCCCTAAAACGGTTTCAGACACTCTTATTAATTAATTTTTTATTACTTAGATTACTATTTTGGTCCAAAATGTTTGCAAAAACCTATAAAACTACAAATCTTAAGTGGGCCGTAGAACACGTCAGTGCGATTTTTTTTCTTAAATGGGTATTACACGACGATCCGTCGCGAAAGATGTTGGTCTAGCGTGACAGCCATCTAGCGGCAGGTCACATGGAACTATCACGGAACCGTGATTACTAGTCATGGAGGTAAAAAGAGGGAACAGGGCATGTCGTCACAAACTCGAAGCCATGTTTGAAGCTGACTAAACCTAGCTCCGCCATTACAGTTTGTTCAAAACATTAGTTTTTTGCTGAGCTGCTGTATAGATTTGTCGAAGAATTGCAATTGATAATACCTGTGTGTGTTGTTTATGGCTGTACTAACCATTTTGACAGTACTAATAAGTTGAAGGTAATGACGGCCATTCGGGCCTGTGAGTCTTCTGAACAAACAAAAATGGCTGCCGAACGACTTCAAACAGTAATACAGCTGACGCCTGTAGTGACATATCCCCCCCTTGTCACTCCATGTTATTAGCAGACACTGTATCCGAGTGCCGGAATAGAGACTAGTTCTAAACTCCCGTGAATTCGCTCATGCGCATTAGACAGTGCTAGCACGCGCATTAGCGAAAATAGCAGTAGTAAGTTTTCTGCTTGTTATTTATGTGCGACATCGTGGTTAGGACAGATTTCAGACTTTCGTATTTACGGATTTTGGGCGTTTTTTCCAGTTAGTAGATCTTCATAAATAAAGTAATTAAACAAAAAACAGTATTTGTTTGCCAGCAGACTTTTATACTAGGTGTTTATGAAAAGTAGTTCTTTATACTTTACAAATGAAATGAAATAGAGAGCCGTTGAGTCATAATTCAGGCGTATAGGGAGGAAAGTTGTTTGTATAACCGACACGATCCCTCTATCATAATAAGTTATGTCAGCAATCGTTTGTTCTTCATTGATATGCATACAGCTTTACAGACAGCAGCTCTTCAAAACAGGTCACGTTCTCCCTCGCGAAATTCCGAAATTGTTGCGGATCCGTGGGACTGAATGCCTTCATTAGCTGTGAGTATATTTCCCTGCCTTCCTTCTTTCCGGCCACAGTCGAACCCAACGATGGTTTTCGACGTTGTTGTGGCCTAATCTGAAGATTTACTACCACAGCTCCAAAAAATGTGTCCTATGTGCAAAATGCTGTGTAAATGTAAATATAGATAGACGATACTTCTGCTACCAAATGTCGTAATGTAAAACTGTCGCGCGTTCCACGTCACGAATTGCGCAGCCGCTGCCTCAGGAAGTTAAAAGAGTCCGCTCTCGGCTGTTTGTGTGCATGTTGTCATTGGCATAAAAGTTTATTTAATTAGTGTGTAAGTCTAGGGAGCGATAACGTTAGCAGTTTGGCCGTTAGTTACACAAACTTTGAATTTTAATATAAAACGAAAGCGATGAGTCTGTAATTCAGAGCAGTAGTCAATCAATTCCGTACTAACTACATAAGAAAAAAAGAAATACTTAATAGCAAATGACAACTGCACATTAAATAGGAACCTTGAATGACGTTCCAGGAAATCACAGTTTCCCTCGTGTTATTGTGTGGTATGAATGAACGACTAGAGCAGCTCAGTTTTCTTCGCGTTTCATGCGCGTTATTATTGTCTATTGCGCATGCGCGGATTCGCGCCAAGGAATATCTGCCGGGCATGGAGTTAATCATAGACTTCGTGAATAAAAACTAGACCGCTCGCTGGCGCTAGTGTCGCGCCCCACACTGTATGTGACAGAAGCCGCCATTTGCAGGAAAACATGGATCGTTCGTGTGCTGCTTTTAATTTAACAGTAAGAATGGAAGCAAAGACGAAGACGGAAACAATGTTACATTTCACAGATCAGTCATTACTTGTATACCGTATAGTACTTTCATGGAGAAATAATAAATCATGAGAGGCTGCTTTTCTTTAGATTTCCTCTTAGAAATGACTCTCTAAAAATGAGAAAAGTACTTTGTAGCATGTCAAGTACTTATAATTATGAAGCAGAAGCAGGTGGAATAATTGCTTTTAGACAGTTAACAGGTGCTGATTGTAATTCGTAAATGGTCATTATTTGATTGAATGTTGCATACTCAACCAGTTTGAGAAGTACTACCTCTGTTAAAAAGTAATGTGCGAATGAAATGTCTATTTAAAGTTGTATGGGCTATTAGACTTATTCATACCCAAATTCGAGGAAGTTTAAAGAAAAATTCTATATAATATGGACAGTAATGTAGCCAAAAATGTGCTATAGAAAAATAAGCGTGCAAAACGTGTTGACTTACTTGACTTAGTTCCTGCCGTTCCCTGTGGAACATAGGGACGCAACGAAATTTCTCCACCTGATGCGATTTCTGGTAAGTCTCTTCACTCCAGATTTTCCCATCCTCTGCAGCTTCTCTCTGAATCGTTCTTTCAGGGTTCAACGCCACCTTTTCAATAGCTTCATCAGGTTTTCTTAACTTTGCCCAATTCATTTCCATTTTCTTTCGTTGATTTGTTTGTTGATTGGTTGCTGATTTGCCTCTCCAAAGATCTTCATTCGTCATTATATTTGGCCATCTCACGTTTAAAATAAGCCGGAGACAACGGTTAATAAAAACTTGGAACTGGTTTTTTATGTGGTTAGTCACTTTCCTAGTTTCGCAACCATACATCAGAACTGCTTTCACTTTGCTATTGAAAAGCCGGAGTTTTGTGTTCCTTGAAATGTTCCTGTTTCTCCAAACTGGGTACAGCTGGACGAACGCACCATTTGCTTTGTGGATGCGACTACGGACATTCTCCTCGGTGCCTCCTGTAGTCATGACTATACTTCCGAGGTAGAGGAAAGACTGGACCTGTTCTGCATCCTCTCCATTAATGGTCAGCCTAGTGGTGGTGGTCGAGTTTATCCGCATTTCTTTGGTTTTGCGAACATTTATCTTGAGGCCTGCAGCTTCTCCTTCTCTCTTTAATCTGGCCAGTTTCTCTTCGATGTCTCGATATCGATGTGCCATTAAGCAGAGGTCGTCTGCGAAATCTAGATCTTCGAGCGTATCCCGCATCCCCCATTGCACACGTCTCTGCCGTCCCCTCATTACTCTCTTCATCACATGATCCAAAACCAAAAGAAATAATTTTGGCGGAAGAATAAAGCCTTGAAGTACTCCAGAATTAACCTGGAAAGGCTCTGTCAGTTCTCCATTATGCAGTACTTTGCATTCATAGTACTGATACATTTCCTTGATGATGTTACGTGTTGAGTAGTCGACAAATAGCAAACAGAAACTGACAGAAAATAAATAAATAATAATCACACTCTCTGCTACTTTACAAGTATCATGCAATCATCTTATGCAAATATCTGGATGCAAAATCGCTCCACCTTCTCAGAAAAGAGGCTTACATTCTTAAATTTCGTGTCTGTATGCAGATGTATTTCGGAAATTAGGAAACTTAATTGATTCAAGAATAGTTTTTAAACAGTCTTCAATAATCAGTATTTTTTAAAACAAACGTTCGTTTATTATGTGCGTTATTTTGCTCCTGTTGCGTCTCATACACATCAAATCACAATCTCAGTATTGGGATTCTTGCTTGTAAATGGCGGCGGTCAGCTACTTCAGCCGGCCGCGCTGGCCGATGGGACTGCGGCGTGCCAGTCACAGTCTGCACGGTCGCTACGGTCGGGGGTTCGAATCCCCCCCTCTGGCATGGATGTTTGTTGCGTCGTCTTTAGTATAATGTAGTTAGTTGATAGGTAGTTTGCAAGTTTAGGAACTGATGATCCCGCAGTTAAGTCCCTTAAGCTTAACAAACATTTGAACATTTTGGTCAGCTGCTTCAGTTCGGGGACAGTTGCCTCGCTTCTCCGCTACAGCGTGATAGGGGCTTGGTGTTAATGGGTCTGCGTGAAGCAGTACGTAGTTCGAGATAATGACACTTATGGCGTTTCTGCTTAGGTGTACGCATCAGGTGTATCGTGTAATACGGCTTTTAGCTTCTCAAAGAAAGGAGGCGTTACAGTCGGTACATCGTGACAGAAAGGTGAGCAGTATTCGAGACTAGAAGAAGATTGGCTTGTGGCGTATCTCCGCTGTGACACGGCCGTGGCGAACTGAAAGGGCGAACGGGTTCACGTGTGCGCAGGGCCGGCCCGTCCATATAGGCAAACTTGGCAATTGCCTAGGACGCTCCAATTTGGGGGGCGGCAAATTTATCGTCCGCGACGAACCCTCGTACGCTCGCGGTGCGCTTTACTTTGCTGTTGCGCTGCGGTTCCAGGAGCCATGAATTCCACATAGAGCGACAGGCAAGAGACAAGACGGAAGTCAATGTTATGCATACTCTTTGACTCTTCAGAGTTTTGCTAGTAAGCGTTTAGTGAATAGCCGAGCAGCAGTTTGCAACCAATCATAGCTGGCGTGCAGCCCATCGTGTCAGCTGGGACGCCTTTACAGCCCGTGCAGTCCGCTCTGCAGTCTCTCCAGTGTACGTACACACATCATCAGTGGCAAAAAAAGAGTAGAAGGCTTAGGGCGCAAATAACACATTTGTACATTTGTACATAAAGACAGGAGAAAATAATTTTTTTACTTATGCCCTCCTATATATTACTGTTGCATCAGATTGTGAGTTTCTTGGGAAAATATATCACTCAATTTGTTCATAACCCTCTGTAAATAATTATTCTTATGTGCAAGTATGGTTTTGTGATACACAAAGACATTGTGAGTTTGTGTTCAAATCAAATGTATAACTTATGGGACTTAACTACGAGGTCTTCAGTCCCTAAACCTACAAACTAGCTAATACTAAAGACGGCACAAACATGCATGCCCGAGGGGGGATTCGAACCCCCCGACGGGGAACGGCCTCGTGCATCGCAGAATAGAGCCTGAACGCGCTCGGCCGCTCCGCCGCGGAGAGAGTTTGTGCCTCTCTCATCAAGTGAAGCCGGCCGCGGTGGCCGAGCGTTCTGCGGCGCACCAGTCACAGTTTGCACGGCCGCTACGGTCGGGGGTTCGAATCCCCCCTCGGGCATGGATATTTGTGTCGTCCTTAGTATTAACTAGTTCATAAGTAGTTTGTATGTTTCGGGACTGATGACCACGTAATGAAGTCCCATAAGCTCTACAAACATTTGAAAATTTTGAACATCAAGTGAAGCAGGAGAGGGCTTTCCCAGCTATGTATCTTTGTTGCTGACGGAAACTACACGTCCACAGACTACAGGAACGGAACAGGACAAAGCATTTCAGTTTAGTTGAAGTAACGTGAGAGATGTCAACTACCCACACCGCCGTCATTTGAGCGCACCTTGCAGCAGTAAGTAGAGTTTGTTACACTATTGTTGTGGCTCTTTTTACTGGGGAAAACCCTAATTTAGTTACTGCACTGAGACTGTTGCTGACTCTTCCTGTGTCTGTAGCCTGTGGTGAGAGCAGCTTCTCGAAATTAAAACTCATAAAACATATCTGCTATGCATAATGACTCGAGAAAGACTTGTGGGTCTGTCAACTGAAAGAGAAGCAGCAGACACAATTGATTTAAAAGAGATAGTCTCAGATTTCGGAGAATTCAAGACAAGAAAACTGAAATTTGTGCGACTCTTTGTATAACAAACCAAAACCTTTTTTTTAAAAAAATGTAATAACGATAAAAAAGTAACATTGTTCTACAAAAGTGTGTGATGTGTCCTGTTGTAATGGGGCAATAGCATTATATAAATACGCTAACATGAAAATTGTGGTACAGATTACTAATTTATTCGTACAAGAAGGCCAATGAAAATTAGATAATTCGAAAGATTGTTTGTCGTAGATTTCACGAATATAAATATTATGTGTGCATTTAGCCATTAAAAGTGGTAAAAGGAACTAGAAATTTTCCTATCTACAGCTTTGGATCAAGTTCTACATTCTCCAACAATCAGCTCACTGATTGGCTATTCGCCTCGACCAAAGACGCTGTAATGCAGCGCATCTGCAGTATTAAAATAACATATTAAAATAAGTGAATATCGAAACATGGAGTGCTCCCAGCTCACTTTCTTGTGGCATTCAAATGCTTCATTTTCGCAGTGATTAAGAGTGGTTAAAGGAAATGTATGTTTTCATATGAATGCCGATATAAAGGATGATGCGCCGGGAGAGGCATCTAGCGGTGCTCGGGTGGAACTACGAATTGAGAATGCCGAATTAAATGATGATGCGCCGGGAGAGGCATGTAGCCGTGCACGGGTGGAACTACGAAGTCGATATGTTGTTAGCTCTGGAATTCTGAATATCGCAGTATCGAAATAACATTATTTCTTGGCGTTGTATAAATATACGAACACCGAAATTGTAGTTCCATTTCAAATATTACGCTAATGAAAGTTATATAATTCGAAAACGGCATGAGAAGTATATACATCCGCTTTTGTTTGTTGGTATTGTGTCAAGCATTTTCCTTAACATGTAAAATATACCGTTTCATACCTCCCAGTGCCGGTTAATTTTTACCAAATATCCCAGCGACCTCATATGATAATGTTGGCAACAGATGCTGAATAGTGAGAATCCTGTGAGTCTTCATTTTAGCCAATCGCTTGACAACGCTGATGTTTTCTCATGAAATCTGCGCTTTACCAGGGCAATTATTTTTACTGAGCGGACGAGGGTACATACTAGAACTTGTCAACCGTAAAGCAGGAACAGCACTATTTGTTTATTTCATGGTCTGTACGATACACTAATCGAGTCATTCTATGTGGTTCGAACAAATGGGCAAAGATTTTCTATCGTGTTGTTGATGTTGCCAACATAATCACGCGAGGCCGCCGACATGATACGTAAAATTTTTCCCCCAGTGACCATTGTAAACACAAAAAAATGTTCAAATGTTTGTTAAACTTATGGGACTTAACTACGGGGTCATCAGTCCCTAAACTTACAAACTACTTATGAACTACCGTATACTAAGGACGGCCAAATATCCATGCCTGAGGGGGTATTCGAACCCCCGACCGTAGTGGCCGTGCAGACCATGACTGGAGCGCCTCAGTCCCCTCGGCCAACGCGGCCGGCTTGTAAACACAGTTGGTCGATTTGAGCCCACAGGCAATACTGCGGCTCCGCTTACGTGTTGGTTATGATAGATAAGCTCTCTTTTAGTAGTGTGCTATGAGACTGATTTTGAATGATGAAATGAAATACAATACCTTATTTAGAAACAAATATTTTTAATCAACATTAAAAATAAAAAAATAAAATTATGTGAAGTGCTTATTGATTTACAATAAATAATACTACATTATTCCTTATAACCTGTGTTGCAATATGTCAACACGTATGGTGAGAGTAATGTCCAAATTAATTTTACTTTCATTTCAGAGCATTCTGATAAAGTATTTTATTTGTGTTAAAAGAAATTTCTTTTTTACTGCTTTATTTATTCTTATATTTTCTTATTCGTATGCTTATCTTTACAAAGAAAGAGCTGAAGACATTGTAGCACGCATTGACCAAAGATATGGTCTGTGGCATCACGTTTCGCTGTATATCAGGGCTGGGCAAACGCCGTTTGGCGAGCGCGAGCGCTCTCAGCGGCTCACCCGGCCCGCTCGCGGCTCCCCCCCCCCCCCCCCACTCCGCCAGCCAGCAGTGCCCCCCACTCACACTCGACTAGCCGCGCACCTCACTACACCACGCGGAACCACTCGTTCTCGATAACTTCGAGATATTGGTTCAAAATCGTTTAAAAAAAAAATCCAGAATGATGTATGCTTATTTCTTTTTTGTTCGTAGTACCTCTCCTCTGAAATGACAATTCTTTTATGTGTATGCCACCTTGTTTATATTGACAGGAAACTGCTAGGCTTGGTGATCATAGAGTTTCTTCCCCTTTATGTTTTCTATATATCATAGGAGTTAAGTTTAGTTGTCCCTTTTACTTCCTCCAACGAGGAGGTTTTTGTTTTACACTTGATAAATTATACTTATCTTAATAGTTCCTAGGTTTTTGCTTCCCGCAGCAGGGATATTTTATTTTCCTTTAGCTTACAAATTTTCCCATGTACTTATTTAGCTATTTTCGAGAAGTTCTTTATCGTACCAGGACAACTTCGTTGAGGTACCACTGACATAGGCAGGGAACTTTTTCCATTGCTCTCAGGTCTTGAGTTCTGGAATTTTTTCCCCTTCAGAATGGTGTCAGTTTTCATCCTTTCCCAAGGATGTAATGAACTTTAATAATGGTTACCTTCTGACCGACCACCCAGTTTCTCGCCATTGTAATGAAGCAGGTTTTTAGTTGCAGAAAGTTCAGTTTTGTTACATTTTGTTTAAAAAAAATCTACACAATTCTGTGGAAATACAACGTAAAATTTAGAATAAAAGTCTTATCTTAATTCTTTACGTCTATGTCCTATTTCTGGCCACAAAAGTAGCTTTTACAGTGGTTCGAAACTGTGTTTCATCCTTACATGAGCAACCGTTGCATGGTACAGGATACACAATTTTCGGGTAAGCGCTATTAACACTTGCTTCCCACTCAAACTTGCTGTGGCAGATATGATTGTACCGGTGCTCTTTTCACGGAAGCCGCATCAGATTGAAACGACCTCGTGTGTTTTCTACGTGCAGTAAGTACTTCAGCTTGTCCTCACTCAGCGCCCTGACAGCTGCACAGCTGCCCCCGTGCACTGTGCACAGCCCGCTGCCCGCACTGCTGGCTCTCAAGGCCGCTCAACGCTGCCCTCGCGGCTCTCGTGCCCACCCCTGCTGTATAGAGTCGCAAACGTCATCGCTGGCCTTCAGTCCGATTTTTTTTTTATAATTTGACGATTTTCAACCAACATATCCTCCACCCCGTTATTGCTATCGGCATGGACCTGCTATGGTGTACAACGGGAGACTTCGGACAACAATTACGCACACATACCATTCGTCTGCGTTCTTTAGTTTTCGCTGCAGAGCGAAATATTAACACACACACACCTATAATTTTATATACACCGATAACTTTCCATCCCAATATACTCCACCCTTTTATCATTATCAACCCTCAAGCAACAATGCAACCAATAAAACCATTTTCAAAGAGTAAATATAATTTTCAAAGTGTAATTATTGTTCCGAATTTCGAATTATATTCTTCATATTACTAAATATTTATCAGCTCGCTATAAAACTGTGCCTAAAACCTTTGTCGGGTATATATTAGTAACTGTACAAATATTTAAGTCTCTGCGTCTTGTCGTTCGGACGTGCTAAGCGTACACCGAACAGACATTCACACATATATCCGATCGACATAAAAACCGCGCCTAAAGCCTTCCCCGGGTAGACATTAGTAACTGTACAAATTTTCAGCTCTTTATGTGTTGTGGTTCAGACGTGATAAATGTACACCGAACAGACATTCACATTTATAGATATAGATTTGTTGTGATGATGTATTTCAATAAGAAAGATGCAATGTGTATTTTGCATTGATGTTTTATTGCGATTTCATTAATTGCGGCGCCATTAAAACAATTTGCCTAGGGCGCCGAATTTGTTGCGGCCGGCCCAGCGTGTGCCTTCAGCGAATCCCCACTTGACCGCCATTGGTGGGAGCTAGCGTGTGAGGTTGGCCGTGGCGGAGGACCAGTGCCGGCCACTGCTGCATCAGTCGGAAATACACGGCTGGCTAGCAGGGCGGCTGGCTGTGAGAGGCCGCCGTTTGACGCAGCTTGTTCACGCAGGGCTTCGGTGAAGTGGTCCGTTCCGCGCGCCTGCCGCAGTGTGAGAACGCCGAGTGCTCGCCTGTTTTGCATGCGGCTCTCCAGCTCTCCAGCTCTCCGCAGGCAGCCGCGCCTGTTGTACGGCTGCCTGTTGCGCGGGCCGTATTGTGTTTACAGCGAGCAGCCACAAGAACAGGGCGCCGTCCGTGTGCAATCGCTCTGTCCGAGTTTGACTACGCAGTTTACACTGTTGTCTGCTGAATTATGTCACTGATTTTGAGCACAAACTTATGGTGAATTCGGGGTCTATGTTACTGCGAGTAATGAATCAAGTTGTGTTTGTTTTCCTGGCCCCATAAATTACATTAATACACTGTTGGACATACCTCATGCATCTTGGTAATTGTGAAGAATTTTCTGTTTGTAATTCTGCAGGGCTGTGCGCACAATTAACTAAGGCTTAACTGTCACTGTGTTAGATAGTTTACGTAGTGCAATCTTATTTGGCACCCAATCTTTTTCTCCTAGAGTGTAATAATGTAAATTTATTCACAGCTTTTACTACTTTCATTATTACTACGTTTATTGGATTTGCATACCAGTGCGGCGTTCCACAGCGGCGGTTTCCGGAGTCACCATACGACGTGGCTAGCACTTCCAGAGAGCGCACTAAACCGGAAGTATATTCCTCCGCACAGTCACGTGAGACCAGCTCGACACTGCCACGTATCACGGCGCCCCGACTATTTAGGGGGGCCAGTGCAACACGACGGCAGTTCTCCGCCGACTGCCTACGAGAACCACAGCTGAGGGATCGCGACCGACGCCTCCGGGGAAGAGAAGAGTCCCTGCCAGCGACGCCGCGCCTCCAGGACTTCCCGCAACGGAATACGTCGTCCGGCTCCGTCTGCCTGGCCGTTCTCTCAAGGCTGTCGTTATCTCCCTAGCCTGGACCTAATTGGTGAAGAAGAAAACCCTTAGTTAATGTTTGTCGCTTTTGCCTTAGTTTCAGAAGTTGTTTGTTTTGTTTCCAGAAGATGATTAGTTTGTCTTGTCAATAAACATAATTTATGTATCAGACAGTGCCTTTCAGTTATTATCTCCTGAGGCGAGACATAGAAACAGACACTCTGTAAGACGTTGGAGAAATACTGTTGTTGATTCCTTGGGTTACGGGTTAGGACGCAGTGTCGTTCATTGAGAAAGTTCCAACATTATAGTACTGACTTCTTGGCAGAATCAAAAAGATATCGCATCGTGTGGCCACGAATCCAGTTTACCGAGTGTGTTTTGGTGGTGGGGTAAAAAGTCTTCCCCGGTAACGAGAGCATGTTTATGTCGATCTGGGCGGGTGTTTGGCGAATAAGGAACGCCGAAATTCGCCGCGCGAGCGTCCTGACATCGTTTGCCTGAGCACAGTGGAACCTGTGGCCGTCTGTGTCGTCCACTCCGCAGTGAATGCAGAGGGGCGAATCGGCGAGATGGATCCGATGCAGGCGATGCCGGTTGTTTGCCGATCACCGTGAGATACAAAGCTGATTGGACGTGTGATTCGAGAAAACGTTCGTGGACAGCTTTCCATGCGAAGATAAGATGGTAAAGCCAATAGAGAATCGGAGTCGTTCATCATAATTACAGTAAAATCAGCGATCTTACTTGAAACCTTTTGTTACAGTGAATAAAGATTTTTGAAGCAATCTTAGGTAACCCGTGTTTTTTTCTTTTTTTTCTTTTTTCAATAAAAAATAAAAAGAAATTACATTACCCCAGAAAGGCTGAGACTGACACAATGTCAGAAATATATGACTCACAACTGATTTTATTACATTCGTCACTTCAATCATGTTTTTCTTAAGTAGCCTGTTATCTTCCAAATAAATTTGGTAGTGATATCTCCGGTTCGTCTTTGTGCTGCTTTTTGGGTGGTCAGTAGTGTATTTCAAGAATGAAGTTGTTACTCTGCGACACAAAGAACAGAAGTGATCTATAACTTTCAGATTCTCATTTGCTAATGTCATTTCCGTAGCACCGCTTGATTTAGTTACAGTAGATTACATGTATATTAACTTTTTTTTCTTTTTCTTTTTTTTTTTTTTACTTTTGTAGATGTTAAATTATTTTTTCAAGACATTGACCATTCGTTTCAACAGATCTTTGAAACGCATTTCTGATTCGGACACAAGTACAATAATTTGCGTTCGCTTCTTCCTGAACATCAATTCCTTTTACAGAATATCTCCTTGATTTCCTTGACTGTTTGCTCCATATTGTATTCGAAAGTCATGGTGCATCGGAAACCAGCAACGCCTATGCGGTAATCCATATCATGTTAGACCATGATTCAGTCTTGACTTAACGCATTCATCTTAACAAGATGACATTATTTAAAAAAAAAAAAAAATGTAAAAGGACGACTTCGTCTGTTTTATACTAGTAGAAAGACAGTAACGCATTATGCTATGTGGACTAACAAATGGCCTGATGCAGCATACCTCAGTTGACAGACGACAGCAGTATTGCTTGCGACATGAACAAATTATTTTTATTGCTTCATTAGTCTGAAATTTCAGCTCTGCGAATGTGTCTGCGAAAGCGAAGTCCCATTTAGAACTGCGAAGTTGAGTTACAAGCGGTGGACGCCGCAGCAATGCAGCCATCGGCTTTTGAAGTGCCATTAAGGTTGACATCCGGCGCAGATGCAAATTTTTTGAGCTACAGTTACGTCAGTTCCCGGCGTTATCCTGCACGCCGCGGTGACGCACGACCAACTTGTGTTGGTTGCATTTTGTTCCTTTTTTTTTATTTTTAGATAGCGGTTGTTACTCGGGACGAACGATGTTCATAAAAAGTAATGTCCGACAGTTGTTAGCCATCAATAAATACGATTTACTTGCCATTTACGCCGGCTGCAGTACTTTAGAAAAATCGGATATCTGTAAAGCGGCGCTTCGGTGAATGAATGGGCCGTGGCGTTCTGGCGTTCTGAGGGGCCGAACCGCCGCCATAAAACTGGCAAAGGGGGGGGGGGGGACAGGTAAAGAGGAAGAGCTAAGCTACTCTGTGGCACAAAGTCTACCCTCTGCGATGTCGATTACAGGCCAAGAAATACACAAATACAGTTTTTTTAATAGGGAATTTAGCACTAGTGTTCGTGAGACTATGAATAGCCAAAACTAACCTATTTTCCTCCTTTTCAATAGTTTAAGTAGTTTACCTTGTAAGACTACACCTGTCGCTGTATCTTACAGTTTGATTTAACGTAATGTATATATTGTCTAAAATTTGTTCATTCCACGTATTTCCATTTCTTGTATGCTAAATAAATTTCTTATGTAACGTCACTTCCTATATTGAATCATTTAGTGTAAACAAGTACTGTATGTGTAAACCCGCATGAATGCACGGACATTCTTATGCTGTAAGTTTGCAATGCGCCAGAGAAAATGTTGAACCTCTTGTAAAGACTGTCCTTGGTACAGAAGTAGTAGCTGTGAGTGTCGCGCTGCTGAAGCAGTCGCGGAGCGGACTCGCCAAAGTAAACACATAAATGTTTTGTTTGATGGTGCAGAGGCACGGTAGGCGCAGTGTGGCGCGAGTTTAATGCAATTGCAATAAGCCTGAGAGGCGTGCTGTTTAATGTATTGAAGGAAGTGCGAAACAAGTTTATTTATACTCGAAAGTTCAAATGTTCAAATGTTTGTGTAGTCTATGGGACTTAACTACGGGGTCATCAGTCCCTAAACTTACAAACTACTTATGAACTACTTACGAACTAGGACGGCACAAATATCCATGCCCGAGGGGGGATTCGAACCCCCGACCGTAGTGGCCGTGCAGACCGTGACTGGAGCGCCTCAGTCTCCTCGGCCACCGCGGCCGGCTACTCGAAAGTGATCAGTGTAATGTTTTTCATGTGTGCAAGAAAAGTAATTGTTTGTTTATCAAGTCTATTGTCACCGAGAGTGATCCTCGCTGTAATTATGGAGATTAGAAGGTGTATCGAGGTGATATCAATGCATGGAGATTTCAGCCAGACGAGCTGAACAAAGAGTTGTCGATAAAAATATTTTTGAACCAGCAGTAAGAGTACCTACTGTAATCATATCTGTCTTGTATGGACTTCACGACGAAGACGACGAAAACAGATGAGTACTTTTGTAACATTTTATTTTGTATGCATGTAAATGTAGTGTCAACCGAATCAGAATTTTGGTTCAATTGTATATGACTTATTTTGAAACCAGTCTTAATTTTTGTAAGTAGTTGTAGTCACCCCATCATCACCATTATTAGATTATGTTGATTATGCAAGCTTGTACATTGACTAACAAGTTCAATCATTTTTCAAAGTAATTACGATCAGTTTTAAAGAAATTGCTAGACGAGTTAAAGAATTGCTAAACGTGTTACATTCACAGAGACTAGTAATTAAAGTGCAGTGCTGTTCTAAGTTTTGCAGTCAATTATTATGCCAAAGCTTTTAGCTTGCTAGAGAGTTTGCACGTAGAGTTGGTTTCATTTATATAGAAAGTAACCAGGCTAACAGTAGTCAAAGTATTATAGTTGTTTAACCAGACTTGAAGAAAGTAATTTTTATGAAATACGTTAACTGCCAGACTCTGCTTAGCCAGTTACACGCGTACGCTACCCAGGCCCTGGAACCAATTAATCAAAAATAGGTCACGTAAAGTTTTATAAGGAAGTTGAATGCTTTAAACAATATTATCAAAATTATTGGGAACTTTGACTGTAGTATTTGTGAAGCTCATTGCACCACGCAGTTTCACAGTACTGAGCTATTATCATTGCAATCAGAGTCTATCAGCTATTACGATTTTGATAATAACACGAACACGCCATCACCACTACATGAATTCTGACACATTTATTAGTGAAGCTGTGCTGTTCGTGAATCGTAAGAGGTGCTGGTTGGAGGCTGTAGTCAATGCTAAGTCAGATAGGGCCAAGCTTAATTAATTACCACAGTGACTGTTTCAAGTTAATTAATATCAATTTTTTATTTATTCAAAATTTTAACTTTCACTGCGAAAGTGTTGTTGCGGCCCATTAATTGTGATTTGTTGCAACATTCAGTAGCGAAATTATTATTACTACAGCATATCATTACGCATTCTGATTTTTGACATTTTTTTTGACGACTTCCAACAGGCAAATCTTTTACAACCTCTCCTACGATAAGTTTCAGCAGGAGGCTCTCTATAATGTCCCGTTCTGAGCTTCTTCCTTCATTTGCTTTCGTATTGGACATCCCCGGATTTCTTTCTGTGGGGAAAATTGAAAGTTATTTGTTATCGTGATTCGCCGTCAACGCCTGAGAACATGCGTCAGCACATTGTCAATGCATGTGAGGACATTACTGAAGGCGAACTACTCGCCGTTGAGACGAATTTCGTTACGCGTATTGCTAAATGCATTGAAGTTGAAGGACATCAGTTTGAGCATTTATTGAAGTCATGCGTTCTTATAATGTATGATAATTTCACAAAAGTACATGTATCACACTGGAACAACCGAAATAAAGTTCAAACGTACCTACGTCATGTGTTTTAATTTAACCCTCGAGCGGCAACGCCAGTGCAAATATGTTACCACTTTTCTTTAAATGATACTGTTGTCGCAATATTAGAGATTCCGTAATTCCGCTTTGGCTGTTCCTCAATTAAGCCTTGACAATGATGTCAGTGAAGGTTCTGAGTTCCTATTGCACGTCTGAATTAACCCAAAAAGGTTTCGTTAGGGAGTGCATCACTGGTAGCACATTTGCACCGCGCTGCCTGTCATGTGACCAGATTTTAATTCTTTCGTGTTACTTCTAGTTTCCTTACAAATGGATTTGTGGCAGTTTTAGTGTATATTTATTGCATAAATTTTACCCTGCATATTATAATGCTCAAAAATTTAAATTTATTTCGTAAATAGAAGTTAAACTCTCGATAAATTGTGCTCTAGTTTCTACTGATTAGCCACGGTGCAGTTTCCGTCAATCTCGTTTTTAACCCCTTTTAAGCCTTACAAAATGCGAAAAATGAATGGTATTCTACTACATAATTTACTCTTCAGGTCTTGTAGACGTGGTATGGCTCTAACAAATGAGAAATAGACTTCTTTCGATAGGTAATGAAGATCTTAGTAATTCTTGTCTGGATTCCTCATCAGATCATGAACAGGATACTACTATTCAAGTGTAAATCCTAGTTCCGATCCCGAACTAGATTTCAGACGCATTGACTCTGATATTGAAGACGGTACCACTGTTTGGAGTAAAACGCCATAAAAGCAGCACTCCAAAACACTGAAAAATCTTCCCTGGTTCAAAAGGAAACGCAAGGGGCGTGAGGTCTGACACGCAAGCTGTTTTATTCATGATAGATGATTGGTGAGGTAATTACGTGCACTTACTTCCACATAAGACAGAAAAGAGCTGACATTGATTACTGAAGAGACAGAAACTACAGGGAAGTAACGAAAGAGGAAATGATAGTACTATTATACATGATTATTGTTCAATTTAGGAATAATGTTACATTTCTTATATTTAAACACCGAAGGCAATTTATATACTAATTAAGATATTAAAAACGGTATAATTGTACCTGTAAATCAAACTATTGTTATCATTACGATCCCTTAGTACCTATATACTAGGTTTGTAACTCGTTATACACAGTGGTAGCAAGTCTGCACCGCGCTGCTGTTGAAGTTATAATAATTGGAGCTGCCACCTGAGGGTTAGAAACCTGCCTTTTACCCACTTTTAGTCTCAAAATGTGAGCAATATGTTTGTGATTATTACAGCGCTAACTGTCACGAACCGACAAAAGTATTCCAAATAAAATATTCATATTTATTGACGTACTACACGAATGTGTTATAAAAGCTGCGGTTCCTATTAAAAAAAAATGCTGTTGACATCCGTTTGACCTATGGCAGCGCCATCTAATGGGCCAACGATAGCGCTATCTGTTTTTCTCCCTTCAAGCTAGAAAAATTTTGTTCTTTGTAGTTTTTTCGTTTGATGCTTATTTCGTGAGATATTTGCCCCGGTCACTATCAATGGACCACCCTGTATAATTGTATTAATAATATTTTTTTTTGTCAAGAAGCTTGCGGACAATCCTTGCTAACGAACTTCATTATAGCACATGCAGTGTACGGCTTTCGTTCCACGTCAGTTTCTTGGCAAAGATATTTGTGATTGTGATTTAATTCAAAGTGCCGTTTTAAAGAGGTTGTACTACAAATTACTGTCCCGGAATATGACACACACACACACACACACACACACACGTACACACACACACACACACACACATACACACACCGCCTTGTTGCCTTTGCTGATCATGATGCTATATTTAGGTCTATCAGTCCATCATCTTTGAAAATCTCTCACACTCTCATTTTACACTACTTTTTCCCAAACTAGCCATATTTAATAATATCAACAAGTTGTAAATGTAGCTACCATACTTGCCCATAGGTAAATACAATGTGTAATCGCAACACAACGATGTAAGCGCACACTAACAGACAATACTGCTGTAGACGACGTATCTTCGCTCATATTCATTATCAGTAAAGACATTCTGAAACTTCCTGGTTACGCCGAAATTCATTATTGTATCCCGTAGGTTGGTTCCAACAATGATAACTTCCGACTTCTACCGACTCGCAGCATCCTCCGTAACAATGGTCCAAGTCGTCCCAACTTAACTGTAGTTCATTTTGCGAGCGCTCCGCTCCACAGCCATACCGGCCTACTCCTGTTACAACAAAAATTCTATAGGGTGTCTGCTAACCGGTGCTATATAAATTTTCCTTCCTCCTCCATGTTGCCATGGATTATGCACAGTTTGCGTTTGTACCGCAATAACAGTGTACGCGAAGGTTGTAGTTACTCCCCACTGCTCTGTGTGAAGAGTAGAAATTCGTAAGTACACCAACCTGACGTCTTCTAAAGCTGTTGTCCCCAGGCAGACTGAAACGCACCGTCGGAGTTCTTGAAGTGAGGCAGTAACTCGTCTAACTATGGGATAATACTGAATTTTCTGAGATGCCAGGTAATTTATTTAATGACTCTACAAAACTAGCAAGCATATAAATATACACTCGATACACATTGCCTTAACTGGAAGTTCAATGTTATGTCTTTTAGTATTGTCCTAAAGTGATCAATCTAAGTCTCACGATCGCCTATATAGGCGAGAGCTACACGTTACTCCTGCAAGTAAGTGTTCTGGACTGAAGTGAGGCGGCTCGATGCAAGGTTACCTTCGATCCACAGTTTGGAGCTCAAACATGGCCGCCGTGCATCGTCTATCTTATAGTAATTGTTTTGTTTATTACTTTTGCAAGAGTTAATATACGTTATCTAGTCAGAGCATAACTTGGCTTTGAGAGGATTCCTAACTTGAGTTTGACATGGAATAAATAAATAGTTTATTCAATATTTGCTGAAAACCCGGCGTTGCTGAGGTGTTTATTTATTTATTTCTGCCATTTTTCAGGTTTATATTCATTTGTATATGGGCTATATGTCTGTAAAATATCTTGGGAATACAATTAGTAGTAAAGAGGTAATAGATTGAAAATTGGTGCATGATGGGGCGGTTTTCCATGAACGTTACTGTTTGTGTTCATATCTCATGAACTACGTGTTGTGTTGTGATACTATTTATAAGGTACACTCAAGTATATACGTGTTTGCTGTTTGTAAAATTTCCTGCGCTTGCAATTTGTAATGTAGAAATTATAAATTATAACGTCATACCGAATGCTGTAGTTTTACTCCATAAAGAGCGGAAAAGTAGTAAGCGATAAACGTTTTTCTTTTCATCATTTTGCTATGGTTGTCAACGAGAAAAAGTTTAATAAATGTTTGAAATTATGTTTAAAGTTTGTTGCAACCCACTAAGTACTCTGATTCTCATATAATTTATTTATAAAGTCTCGCCGCAGTATGTGACAGTTTTTTTGCGGTTCCTATTGTTTATGACGTCATATCTTATGAACCATGTGTCATATGTGATTGTTAACCCTTCAGCAATTGTTACCTCTCGGTAAGGAATGGGTGTACCAAATTTGGTTGAAATCGATCCAGTGGTTTAGGAGAACATGAGCAGCATTGTCGCTAAATGCAGCGGTTTTTCGCGCATCTCATTGTTTATGGCGTCATATCTCGTGAAATATTCATCGTACGTGTTTCTTACACTTACGGGAAATGTCCTCATGGATTGAAGCTTACGTGTACGTAATTTCATAAAGATTGGAACAAAACATTAGATTTGCATGCAACACGTACAGACGAACACACAAACATAGGGACTCTCTGCTTTATATATTAGAACAGGCATTGCTAACATTTCCGCCCGGCGGGCGCGCCCGCGCCCCGCGGTTGGAGTACACTATAGTTGACCGCCCCGGCCGCTACTTTGTGTCGCTAGTGCCCCACACGACGCTGCGGACAGTCACAGACAAATATATACAGATGGGAAACATCCGTAAGGGCCCGGACCTACGCTCCGGGGTGCGGGGAGGGAGGATTTGTAGCAGTTCCGTAAGATGTCTCATTATGGCGCTGCGGTCAGAAGCAGCTCTTTAAACTGGCCAGAGCAGGCGGCAGGTAGCGGCTGTCCCCACCACCACCTCCCCTCAAACGCCAGCACGCCGGACACAGCCGTGGCCTCGTGGCAGGCGGTACGAGCTCTCCCCTCAGCCACCCCTCCACGCTACCCTCTGACGTGTGAGAGGCACCCTAAGCCAGCGAACCGCCTGACACCTGCTAGCATCTTACGGAACTACGAGGGGAGCGTAGGACAGTGGTTTAGGGTGGGCTGCTTCTCTGTATATGTTACTCTGTGGCACAGTGCGCGGGGCAGGGCCGCGGCAAAGGCCGCTCGCGGTGTTTGGCCATGCCTGTATTACAAGGAGGAGAAGAAAATAGTGGATTCGCGTTTTGGCGCGTGGCCACCAGTACTACAGCCAATCGGAGTTCAGTGCCTGCCGCTCTGGACTTCCCTAAAATTCGGGGGAACTCGCCAACACTCTTTCCCATGGGAAAGAAACTCACATCTTATATGATGGCTGTAAGCCAGAAATATTACACTGTATGGTCTAACATTCCAACGAAATCCATTCGTCAAGTGGAACTGGCGCCATTAAAGCGGCATTTATATCCCGTTGACGATGAACTTAGGTTCCATGTCTTCAAATGAGGAAAACAAATCATTTCAATTTGCCAGGTAAATAGTTAAAATTGAAGCGTGCTGAAATTATTTGGTCACGTGTCAGTATTTTAAATCAAACATACACATTTCGTACTGTTGCTGAAAAAGAAAGAACATTGATATACATTTAAACACTAGTTGTGGGTGGAGTACTGTGGCTCCCTGCGCCACGTGAACTTTCGCATATCTACTTTAACAAAGAAAAGTCACGGAAGAATTAACCCAGAAAATTACGGCTTGGCTCGCTGATTACAACACTATCAGAAGTTACTTTTTGAACATAACGAAATAATGGTCTAGTGCTACCTAGTCAAAGTTGCCTTTCTTCATAAGGAACAACGGCCTTGCAGAAATTTACAAGTCCCTAACGTGGTGATTTTATTGCAATTTTAATTATGAATTTACCGAGGGTGTCTACTCGTTGGGGAATTCTATGATAATTCCGGACATATTTACAAGAAGCCCACGGCAGTCGACGGATCCTCGACGACCAGTTACTTAGTATGACGACGGAGAGCAGCAGAGTGTCGAGCGCGTCCACCGGGGCGGAAGTCCCTGGCCCAGAGATAGTGGAGGGGGTGGGGGGGATAGAAGTCTCACAGTCGATCCTTAGCATAGATCGAAACACCCGCTACTCTTTGCATTGACCAGTGGCCAGCGAAATATATCTCTGCTCTCCAATTCACCTCTAAGTATTGTGGCACTAAACCAACTACAAAATGACAATGATTAGTCTAATTAGGAAAATCAAGAAGGAAGGGAAGTGCTTCAAGGAGGTTCTGGGTTTAATAATAGAATAAATAACACCGTTTTGCCCATCTTGCTTCACAAGTCGTTTGGTATTGCTAATATCTATGTATGGGCTGACCATTCGTCACCTGAATTATGTAGAATAGCAACTACCAAACTAGAGACCATGAGGGGTCACTAGAAGTGACCTCTCAACTTAAATTAAGGTAAACTAACCTAAGGACAAGACACACACCCATGCCCTTGCACACTTTCCTGCATACGATTTATTATTGTGTATGGCTACTGGTTCGCTATTCCAGGCCTACACCCTATTTCTGTTCAGCTTCCGTTTCATGTTATTCAACTTTCAAGGCATATAACGGCTTTTGCTTGCGATACTTTTTTCCCCTATTACGTTAACTGGCTATTGTTGTTACTTATTTTGATCAGATGTGTCTTTCTTATGTCTTCATTACATACTCTTCGCCCCTCCTGGCAATTCAACACTTGGGGTAGTTCCTATTTCATCTCGCAAACTTTTCTTAATCATTCACAAAGTTTCATTGGTATATATGTTTCTTAATCCTTCTAGAGGGACATGTATCTAACCGTCTACTATTTTCCTCATAAAGCTCAATTTCACAGTTATTCAGTACTTACGGAATATATTGTTTTGAATGTTATTAATGTTTCAGAACATATACTTGTGCGAATTTTATTTGCTTTTGTTTGTTTCATGTGTAACGACGGTGCTGCAGCAGTACGCAGTGTCGGTTCTCCGCCGACGTCAGCGAGAAAAAGCTGGTCGCTATCGTTGATTAGCCGAAGGTCGGCGCGCTGAACTTGAAGGCACTGCCTGCTGTTGCGGACTGTGATAAATTTTTTTTAGTATTAACAATGAATATGAAGGAAAAAATGTAAATGAAAAAGAGTTAGTCATGACTTGTATTCCGTATTCAGAGGAAGTCTCTTTGTAATCATTATTTGAATATACTGAATTGTGTGTGATTATTTACGTCAAATATATTGAAAATAAAAGTCTTAAAAGAAGTTACTGTTGATAGTCTACGATTTCTAAAAAAATGAATCAAGATGTGTAAATGATTTTTTCAGAAGAGAAGTTTGAATGTGGTCTGAAAGACTTACACAATAATTACGTGTCACTAAAGTTGCACGAAAGTTGATATGCTGATATATAAGAGTGCTGTGAAACAAAAAACTCTCGTGGAGCCTCAACTAAAATTTTATTCAGGGTTTACGAACTTATAAAATCAGATTGTAGAAAGCAATCCTAAAATATTTTAAATATTCAAGTCAAGAAATTTATTATGAATAATTTGGAAGCTAAAATTATCATCAGTGATACTTATTGTGAGTGGGTCTAATTAACTTCGGACACGAAGTCACGGTCACTTAAAGAGATGTTTGTTAATGAAATCAGAGTTAATTAAAGCTGGTACCACCACATCCTCTACGGTGAAACTGCTGACCTGATTTGAGTTAAATTTGAACCAGACGTAGCTTATACCCTGGATCACAGATCACTATTTCACCAAGCGCACCAGGAAAGCGACAGAAGACGAGTGCCCGGGAGTTGCAGAGATCAACCTTTCATGCCATCTATGAAATAAACGACACAACATGGACATCGTCCTCTTCGAAGAAAATTCAAAACAAACTATGGACTTGTACCATAAAACTGGATGTAAAATGGTGCGCCACAGTGATCACAAAGATTTTCACAATCAAGATGGGAGGCGAACTCCTCAGGAGTTGCAAACAGTGTAGGACGTTTAGCTAGGTATCCTCTCTTAAAGAATGCACGGATAACCACATTGGTAAAGTGAAGAACAATTAAACGGAACGGACAGTGTTTCGAAAGGAGCGTGTAAAATGAACGTTAAAAAGAGGAAAACAAGGGTAGGCGATGCTGAGAGATGTAATGAAACAATGAAGATGGTAATGAGTTTTGGTAGTTGGGCAGCGAAATAAAGTACGGTGGTCACTGTAAAAAGGATACAAAACGCATAATGAAAATGGGAAGGCAAGCGTTTCTTAAAAAGAGAAATTTGTTAATATCGAATATTAATTTAAGTGTTAGGAAGTCTTTTCTGAAGTTGTTTGTGTGGAGTGTTGCTTTGTAACGTAGTGAAACATGGACGATAATAACTCAGACAGGAAGAGGATAGAAGCTTTTTGAAATGTGGTTCTGCAGAAGAATGCTGAAGCTTAGTTGTGTAGATCTTGTAGCTAATGTGGAAGTGCTGAACAGAATTGGGCAATTAAGAAATTTCTGGCACGTATTGACTAATAGGAGGAATCGATTGGTGGGATACATTCTCAGACATCAACAAAAATTGAATTTTGGGATAAAAAAATTTTGGGATAAAAATCACAGAGGGAGCCCAAGAGACGAATATAGTAAGCAAGTAATTAAGTTTAAAAAGACGTAAGTTGCCGTCAGAGGCTTGCACAGGACAGGGTAGTCTGGCGAGTTGCATCAAACCAACCTCTGGACTGAAGGGAAAAAAAAATTCATGGAGAATCCAAATTTTCTGTAAAAATAGGGGTTCCTATTTAAGATTTGAATGTCACCCCTTATCCGACCCCCAGGGGTGGTGCAGGGGATTCAAGATATACATGGTGTTTCACTAAGTGTATTTGCCTCTGTAACTTATAAAATAGTAGGTGACGGGAAATTTTAATGTCGTAGGTCAACACAAGAAATGTTACACTTTCTGCGGAGCTATGAACATGGTTTATTGTATAATTTTCCAAAGAGTTACAGCACAAAGATATAATTTTTAAAATGGAACAATAGTTTCTTCTGACGTGCATCGGATTCGTTGAAACCAGCTGCGTCCAAATCAATTTAAACTACATTCCTATCACTGTTAGTTTGGGAGCTACAACCCTTCAAAGTTTCAGGGGCAGATACCACACGATGTACATAATACATGGCTCTGTGGTGGGTGACGGATGTTATGGCGGTGGTATGTTGATTTACATGAGATGTTCAAATGTGTGTAGATGTTCCTCCATGCATAATGCAATGCCCCTTCGAAAGGATCTGCGGTCGAGATGTAACATCGCCGGTGTGACAAAGCGACATACGTGCCGGCCACGGTGGCCGAGGAGAATGAGGCGCTCCAGTCACGGACTGCACGGCCACTACGGTCGGGGGTTCGAATCCCCCGCCGAGCATGGATATTTGTGCCGTCCTAGTTCGTAAGTAGTTCATAAGTAGTTTGTAAGTTTAGGGACTGATGACCCCATAGTTAAGTCCCATAAACTATACAAACATTAGAACATTTGAACATTCGACATGCGTCCTCGATGCACCGTTTTAGATCATCTGGTGATGTGGGCTCAGTGACATAAACACGACCCTTTAGATATCGCCACAAAAAGAAATCTACTGTTGTTAAATCGGGCGCGCCGGCCGCGGTGGCCAAGGTGACTGAGGCGCTCGAGTCACGGTCAGCACGGCCACCACGGTCGGGGCTTCGAATCCCCCCTTGGGCATGGATATTTGTGCCGTCCTAGTTCGTAAGTAGTTGATAAGTAGTTTGTAAGTTTAGGGACTGATGACTCCGTAGTTAAGTCCCATAAGCTTAACAAACATTTGAACAAACATTTGAAATCGGGCGACCTTGCGGGACATGAATGAGGACCATGGCGCCCCAGCCATCTTCCTGCAAACCTGTTGTTTAGTTCTTCCACAACAACACGCGCAGACTGGGCTGCGTGACCATCATGCTGTATCTCGTGTGTAGACACACATGTTCAAGGAGACCACCCAAACATTCGTCTATAAAAGCGCGATATAACTCACCTATCAGTGTACCTGGGAAGTAGTGTGGACCGATGATGTCATCCCCAAGGATTCCACACCACACGTTAATAGACCACCTACGTTGACGGTCGACAGGGTTGTCTACGGCCCAGTAGTGCATGTTATGGCGATTCACTGCACCATAATTTGTGAACGTGGACTCCTCAGAGAACATAACACTTTGTAAAGACTCCAGCGTGAAATTACGCATGGCCCACTCATAGACTATCACTCTTGCACGGAAATCGTTCCCATGCAGCTTCTGGGTCAGTGATAGGCGGTACGGGTGAAAACTGTGGCCGTGTACTATACGCCACACAGATGTGAGACTGACACCAGCGACTGCAGCAACGGCTCGTAAGCTGACATGAGGATCGTGGTGTAGTGCAGCTAAAACAAACACCTCCGTCGTCTCACTTCTTGCAGTTCTTCGTCTGTTGCTGCGGCGCATTACCAAGCTGCCTGTTTCCCGAAGTCGTTGTTCGGCACGTAAGAACGTAATGGCTGCCGGGGCTCTTCGCCTAGGATATCTCACGGCATACGCCGTGGCTGCTTCAGTGGCATCGTGTCGGCACTCGCCGAGCATCAGAAACATGTCAACGTAATCGTTGTTCGTGTATGCCATCGTCATCCGATGTCAGTAACTGTGGTATATTGAGCCCCGGTTGTTTATGTGGCTCCAACTGTCGGGTATACGGCCGTGTGCGGCGACAGTCGGCAGTCTAACAGCGCATCGAGGAAACTTCTCGCTCCGTGACACCGATGACGTTACAACTCGGCCGCACCACATTTAGAAGATGCATTGCATTATGCGCAGCGTTTGTGGTATCTGCCCCTGAAACTTTGAAGGGTTGTAGCTCCCAAACTAACAGTGATAGGAATGTAGTTTAAATTGATTTGGACGCAGCTGGTTTCAACGAATCCGATGCACGTCAGAAGAAACTATTGTTCCATTTTAAAAATTATATCTTTGTGCTGTAACTCTTTGGAAAATTATACAATAAACTATGTTCATAGCTTCGCAGAAAGTGTAACATTTCTTGTGATGACCTACCGCATTAAAATTTCCCGTCACCTATTATTTTATAAGTTACAGAGGCAACCACACTTAGTGAAACACCCTGTATGTTAATGAATGTCCCTCTTCGAGGTGAACAACTTTTATTAGAACCTTTTTTAAAAAAATCCGATTTGTATTTTTCCAAATATTCCGATAAATATATATGTAAATAAGTGCTCTGTCTATTTGTAGGTCATACAAATCTACATTTTTAGTCCCCTATTGACGAAATTTTTGAATATTTGACCTTAAAAACAGAAAAAGGAACAGCTCTGTAAACTTCGACAACAATGTAAGGAGGTTTATATCGATAGTGACAAAATTTTGCACACTTTCAAAAAAATGTTCAAATGTTTGTAAATCTATCGGACCAAATTGCGTGGTCATCAGTCAGTAGCTTATAAACTACTTGTGAGCTTACCGTTCTTTGTGAGATTGAGCATGCCACCTAAAGTCTATGCTGTTACTGTATTTGTTGCCATATGTTACTCTATCCTTTGCTTGTTATTAGAGTGCTACTGTACCCACTACACAGTTCTGATGTGTAGACCGTCATAGTGGCGAGTGCGCTAGCCACACTACCCTACTCGGGTAATAGTAAATGGCCCAAAAATGACGGTTCAAATGCGCAACGGAAACAATTTTAATCTGAGCTTACAGGGGCGCCTATTATCATTGGGACTAAGCATCAGCTACAACAGCCTCTTTTATTCTTTAAACAGTGAAATCTTAGTCAATTTAGTTAGCATGTGCCTTCATTTATGGAGGAGAGGTTTGAGGTATGAAATTAGAGCACGTATTTAATTATTGTCTCATATTTATTAGAGTCACAGCCCTCTTACTATTTCCAACATGTTACAATCAACATTAAAAAAAAAACCTCGGTTCTATGTCCGTTATTAATTTTAACATTTGAACAAACTCGGTTCTCAGACCGATATCAGAATTAGCATAATGTGGCCTCGTAACGAGGTCTCCTTGAAGCACGGGAAAGGGAAATTATTCAGGGCTCTAACGTCACCACGGTTAGTATGGTGCTACTGATTGACTATTGCCACTTTACAGTTAAGCTCGAACTGCGAATAAGATCTTTTAAAAATAATGGGGCAGTTAAATGGGTAACCAGACAGGAATATCAAAAATGCATGCAACACTTCTTAAATCTAAACATCCTACTCTCTTCATACGTTTCTTTTGAGCCTATTATTTACAGTACACTCAGGACGGACGCTCTTGCTTATCGATTAATTCTGCGTCCGCAAGGCTTTCAAATAACTCACCTTATTGTCCGCCCTGGTACTCACCAAGTCCATCACACGATATCCTATCTGAATTTACATTTAGAACCTTTGAAGCATTTTTGTGGGTATCAAATCAGTTACCACGTTGCTTGCCCGTAGCATTTTTTACTTCTATTTGTGGTTAATTATAACACGCATTTTTGTTAAAAGAATGAAATTAGGATGTGCGTTGGGGTCATTGCGTCTGCCAACAGATCTGGCTGAAGTACCGATCTACTGCAACGCCCAACAAAAATTGTGAAAAATTTGATTCACACGTTAATTAAAATCAAACATACGCATTTCGTACTGTTGCTGAAAAAGAAAGAACATTGATATACATTTAAACACTAGTTGTAGGTGGAGTACTGTGGCTCCCTGAGCCACGTGAACTTTCCCATATCTACTTTAACAAAGAAAAGTCGCGGAAGAATTAACCCAGAAAATTACGGCTTAGCTCGCTGATTACAACACTATTAGAAGTTACTTTTTGAACATAACGAAATAATGATCTAGTGCTACCTAGTCAAAGTTGCCTTTCTTCATAAGGAACAACGGCCTTGCAGAAATTTACAAGTCCCTAACGTGGTGATTTTATTGCAATTTTAATTATGAATTTACCGAGGGTGTCTACTCGTTGGGGAATTCTATGAGAATTCCGGACATATTTACCAAGAAGCCCACGGCAGTCGACGGATCCTCGACGACCAGTTACTTAGTATGACGACGGAGAGCAGCAGAGTGCCGAGCGCGTCCACCGGGGCGGAAGTCCCTGGCCCAGAGATAGTGGAGGGGGTGGGGGGGGATATAAGTCTCACAGTCGATCCTTAGCACAGATCGAAACACCCGCTACTCTTTGCATTGACCAGTGGCCAGCGAAATATATCTCTGTTCTACAATTCACCTCTAAGTATTGTGGCACTAAACAAACTACAAAATGACAATGATTAGTCTAATTAGGAAAATAAAGAAGGAAGGGAAGTGCTTCAAGGAGGTCCTGGGTTTAATAATAGAATAAATAACACCGTTTTGCCCATCTTGCTTCACAAGTCGTTTGGTATTGCTAATATCTATATATGGGCTGACCATTCGTCACCTGAATTATGTAGAATAGCAACTACCAAACTAGAGACCATGAGGGGTCACTAGAAGTGACCTCTCAACTTAAATTAAGGTAAACTAACCTAAGGACAACACACACACCCATGCCCTTGCACACTTTCCTGCATACGATTTATTATTGTGTATGGCGGATACCTTGGAATAAATGTCAACACCGACTCATAAATCGCAATGAAAGTCGGACGATATGTGTAGTTTTTTCACAGACGAAGAAGGAGGAGATGTACTGGGACAATCAAATCGTGAGATGGAGATGGTCAGAGGGGGGGGGGAGGGGGGAGGAGTTGGGAAGAAAGGCAACAGAAGTAGAATGACAGGACAAGTGAGAGGAACAGGTTAAAAGAGAGGAGAAGGAACAGTTGAATAGAGAGAGTGGGAAGGAGGAGATGAGCTAATGGAAAATTGTAATACACATAATGAAATAATTGTAATATACATAATGTTACTGTGTAGTACATCTGCCATCGTTTATATCAGAAGGAAGGGTGGAGATGGACAGAGAGAGGGAGCGAAGAAGAGGTTAGACAGAGAGACGAGAGAAGGACAGATGGCTCAACAGAAAATTGGAATACATAAATAGCTGGGAAACGCCAGGATTTCAGCTAATTGAAAAAATATATCTTGTCAGGACATTTGAGGCTTCACCCAGTTCTTACCAGAAAAGGTATTAGGAGATGTCCACCCCAAATTAACTGAATAACTTACAAGTGTGCATTCCTGGGATTCCACGATTTGAAAAGAATGTTAGGTTACATTCTGCATTGGTTGAAATCACTGCGTGTTAATGAAACGTAAAATTCTTTACAGTATATAAAGCAGACGTTATCGTGTTCAACATGAAATGTTTTCAATTCATATGCTAAGTGACATTTCAACAAGTCGTAAAATGAAACGCGTCAGCAAGATTCTCTCGATGTAGTTTCCAATTTCACCTCTAATTTCACAGAAAATTGTCGTACATAGAACTTGTACTTTAAGTTATTTTTAGTGGAATGACATAAAATAAATTAAAAATATATAGGATGAAAATCTCATGAATGGGAGTTGGGGGTGGCTGTACATCTCACCAAAGGAGAGGACAGATCGAAATTAAAAGAAAAAGAATCTTGACGCACAAAATTTAGATGTTGGATGGGAGAAACTGAAACAGAGAAGCTGGAAACAAACAAGTATCAGCGCCAAAAGGAACACCTAGATTCAAAGCGGAAATTTTTAAGACTTCACATAATCGGCAATTCTTACATGTTTACAGCGATTCCCAGGGGAATTCTGATGAACCACAGAACTGTTTTACGCATATCGATTGAACGCTGATCGGAGGCCTTCGGGAGCCGAAAATTGTTTACACCCGTTCGTCGTTAACAGATGACCTGAAACCATTGATTCTGTTACTTCCCGCCTGACTGATAGGAAATTTCCATAATGGAGCAATTACGTAATTCTGTTTCTCGCTGGACGGGTAGGCCGCTGACTGCTCTTCCCATTATCTGTGGTTTGTGATTAACGGAGCTGTTTGGAGATTCATCATTAATAGCGTGGACTGCCACCAACAACATCACTATTCGACCGCTGTCTTCTGCCATGCGGCTAATCGATCTCAAGCATAGACAATTCTTCGAGGTTCTGGACTATTAATAGCCCTTGTTCAGAAATTGCTGATTGTCAGAATATTTCACTGCATATTATTTTTCAGACCTTCGTCAAATTTGCTTCAAATTGACTTCTGCTGTCCAGTAACCAGTATTAAAGATCAGTTCGAGAGGAACATAAAGGACTTTTTCGTGGCCACTTTCTCGTACTCTGTTGATGCATTTTTAAGCAGAACTAGCTACTGTGTGAACGTAACAAATAAAACCAAATATTGAGAGTATTTGTAAACTCTGATTTCTGTACAAATTCAGTGCAGTAATGCGACCATTCTAAGTAAGTGTTGTAAAATAATATTTCTACCTGATGATGCATGGACTTTATAGATTCTAAAAAGGCATTTGATCAAGCCACAGAGCAGTGATTGAACATATATAACACAACAAGGAATTATCAAAATCTTGCATTACAGATTCAAAACGTCCACGGACATTGCCAGCGTTGTTGAAGATAAATACGAGTGTTGTTACAAGGTAAATCGTTTATTAAATAGCTACTTGGTATATACAGACAATTGATAGTCATCTCTGTATTGTTTGACTATTGCTGTGTACATGAAGCACCATGGTGAAAAGCTGCTCAAGTTTAAATGCTTAAGTCAATTTAAGAAAGGAATGAAAATAACGAATACTCTTTCCCATTTATATTTCCCAGGAATATATGTAGCCCTACTCGTATTCAGAGATAGTTACTCATGCTTAGCAGTGTTAGTCAAGACAATAAAAGATTGAATGAAATAAATAACTGGCTTTTACGATACTGGTAAGCTTTTATAAAGGGGCTACTTTAGGCAGTACTGGCGGACAGGAAGTTCAAAAAGTTTCATTTTATGTTTGTGTAAAATAACTATTAGGGTCATGAGATTAGTTGCCTCACTGCAGTTAGAATTTTTGTTTATGAAAATAATATTAGGAACTTGTAACACAGAACTTAAAGGTAATCTGCATTACATATAGGTATAAGAACTGAAAGGGGTTCGCAGAACTGTGTATAGTTTCATATATGAATGAGACATACCCACACTGGATGCACTTTGTGACGTTGAACCCTATGACAATACTTGTTGACTTTTGAACAGTTGACGCTACTGTGGTGTATTTAGCTTACAGCATTAAAATGGTAATATTCTTGCTAGATACCCTAATGCTAATGTAAGATGCATTAGTTAATAAAAAGTTATGGCCTACTTCATGTTCTTAAAAGAATTTGGTAGTGGCTGGTTGTTGTATTAACAAGTAACAGCTATTTTACAGTTATGTATCTGATGGCATAATTCACTTACACAGTCGATTTTAAACATTAGCTGTTTCAGGCAGCCCTATTCATTTTTTGATGCTATGAAATATCTAAATAGGCCTATTGGAGAATACAGCACTAAAGCAAAGACGTAAAGTGTGAAACTCTTCCGAAATTAATGTTTGTACAAAAGTTTCACCATCGTAGAATATACTGAGAAAGTGCCAAAACATCGTGTCTGACGATAAATTCCGTTCATATGCTGCACTTAGAACGCTAAAAAACTAAATATCATAGTTCGGTTTCGTTAGGAGGAAGAAGCGTCGTTGGCCAATTTCTACACCGTATGTGGAATAAATTTACACACAACCGATAGTTGCTGTATATTCAAGGAGCCTGAAGTTGTTTTGTAGTTATATATTTCAATTAGACATAGTTTTCGCGTGTTAAATCAAATGAATACTCTCTCTAATCAAAAGAGTCTTACGCACATTTAAAGTTCTCGCGAAGTTTGCCACCACAATGGCCGGCGAGTCGATCTTCAATTTGTCCGCTTTTCGGAATTGTGGGGGCTTGGTACTGACTGTTCCATGCGAGAGCCCGGAGGGAGGTGCGCTGGAATGTAACATGTGGCCGTTGGTGGTTGTGAAGCACGAAAGGGGTTATTCCGTCGCTTTGAACTTTGGATGGAGGCTTTCGTGAGTTGCGAGCTACGAAAATTCGCGAAGAGCTCCGAGCGGTGTCGACTGGAATGCTGGATAGCGAGCCGGAACGCTGGGGTGACGGTCGCAGCATGTCCTGCTGTAATGCCTGCTAGCGGCGCGAACGTCGACTGCAAGTACTTGCTGAATCGGCAGCAATACTGAAGTATTACTTCTTCCTTCTGGCATCGTAATCCTGCGGAGTTGTAAGTGCTTCTCGTAGTGGGTTAGACAGAGTCTTAAAAAGGGTAAAGCAGTCAACAATCCGAAGATGGGTTTGAACACAACATTGCTATAGTAGGCATGGTCCTGTTTCGAGGTGGTATGCCCTTGCCTTCCTCTGACCTTCAAAATGACTTAGCCAGCCAGTTATAGGATATACAGTTTAACGTGGATTCCGAACCATGGTGCTACTCGATATTTTTCACATCATCAACACTGCCAGAGGAGAAAGAAGTGGAAAGTGACAGATAAAAATCCTAGGACATGGTGGGGATCGAACCCGGGACTTTTGGAGTTATAGTCTGGCACTCTAACACTGTGCTACCGAGCCATTGTCACTTACTTCGCTCTCACATGCGTCGTATTGCTATATGCAAGGTTATTACAGTATTTATTGCTATTTACGAATTGTTCAAATGTTTGTAGAGCTTATGGGGTCATCAGTCTCTAAACTTACAAACTACTTATGAACTAGTTAATACTAAGGACGGCACAAATATCCCTAGGGGGATTCGAACCCCCGACAGTAGTGGCCGTGTAGACTGTGACTGATGCGCCGCAGAACGCTCGGCCACCGCGGTCGGCTGCGAGTTGTTGTTTGGCCCCTTGGGCACTTAAGCAATCCAGCGGTTTCTTCTGCCTTGTGGCAGTCCACGCTGCCGTAGCTATCCCGGATCATGGACGTATTCAAAGGTAAGCTGTTATATTTGGGTAATCCTTTCATTGCGTGGCTAGTAACCCCCATTTGCTCGCATGTTGTTCTTAGCGGCGTTGCTGCATGACGTCACGGACTGCTGGGGCTCCACCTACACCATGCTACGTAAGAAGTAGGAAACTTTGAACTGAGATACGACCCTCCCTTCGATAATGACCTTTGTTTCTGTACAACTGATTTGTTTTATTATAACGTTATTGATCTTTTCTAAGCCTCTGGTCTTGTCTGAAGAAGGCCCGTCGTCTAGGGGGCGTTGTTAGAGACTTTACGTGTTTCGACATTGGATCATACAATTATGGATGACTGTTCTTGTTGTGTACCTCCAGGTTAGGTTCAAAACCATTTACCGGGAGGGTGTAATATTTAAATGTAACTGACTGAAAAACTTAATCGGGTTTACGTTCTTCCTCCTTATCTAGGTCTAACGTAGCTGCTCTAACTTGAAGGATATCAACACACTTAACCAAACGATCCACCAACTGTGCTACATCTTCTTCTAACTGAACAGACATCAAATATCCAACTCGATTATAAAAAATGGACTTACCGAGCCTTCAACCTACCAAGCTGTTTAGAAGTAGGGGTACAACCCTAAAAAATGACATCTAAAAGTTTGTGTAACATATAAACTTACCGTTTGTTGACAGGAGTGGTTATGACAGTCTCAGGTACATTTGAAGTGCAACGTATATAAGATTATTAACAAAGATTAAGGTACGGCGTGATGCCAGCAGTTTGTCCTAACACAAAATCATGAGCGCCCTCAATGTGGGCGTGCTATAAAAAGTTTAAATTAATGTTTATAGTAAAACAATTTGACACAATATAAATAAGGACATAAAAATATATCAAACTAGAGAATCCGACAATGTTTCGTAATTGCTAAATATGCTGATCCTAATTTCCTTTACTTAATCTGTCTGATCATCAGTTCCCCATTGTCTGTGCCTATTTCTTACCTATTTGCTCTCTCACTGTGTTAGCTACCCGAAATCCGGCGATGCCCGTGTATTTCTTTATTCAAAAATTGAATTAGTTCATGTACTCCTGCCTTCTCTCTATTTCTTCCTCCCTTCTGTCTCCGTCTGTCTACCTCTTCATCGACCTCGTCCTCATCCTCCTACATTCTGTATCCACGCATCCATTCTCCCATCTTTATCATTACTTCCCTCAGTTGTATCACTCTCCTACTGTCTTCTCTCTGTGTTCGTCATCCGACCTCCTTGTGCACGAAATATTACAATGCCTGCCAAACTCATGGTGATTGCTGAAACTATGTTCAAATGTTTGTTAAGCCTAATGGACTTAAATGCGGGGTCATCAGTCCATAAACTTACAAACTACTTATAAACTACCTTATGCTAGCCATGGTAGAGTAGCCAAGCGGTCTAAGGCGCCTCGCTGCGAATCGAGCGGCTGCTCGCCGTCGGAGATTCGAGTGCTCCCTGGGGCATGGGTGTGTGTGTTGTCCTTAGGTTAGTTTACCTAAGTTTAAGTAGTTTGTAAGCTACGGACTGATGAACACGCCGTTTGGTCCAATAGATTTACAAACATTCGAACCTTATGCTAAAGGCGACACAAACATCAATGCCTGAGGGGGGATTCGAACCCCCAACGGGGAACGGCCTAGCGCCTCAATGCGCTCGGCCGCTCCGCCGCGGTTTGAAAACGATGCCGAGTTTGGGAGTAATGTATCCTACGTCAAGCAGCGTACGAAATCTTGTGTAGGCGTTTCTCTCGTTTTGAAGGGCAAGCGTGCAAAATTTCCTAAATATAGGAATAAAACTGTAGATTAGTGTTGATATCTGTTGTAAAGTCCCCCCTCAATGCTTCGTGCGAATTATTGTGGATGCAAAGCCTTTTGTGTTGAAAACTCCTGTAGGGAAAATTTTACTGCAGTCGGGTGAACGGCAAGGCAGTACATTAAATACGAATCTGGAAGTAGTGATGGCCACAATACAAAATTAACAATTTACATTTTTTCGATTTTTAGTTGTTCTTTAGATTTTCCTTTCTTTCTTTCTCTCTCTCTCTCTCTCTCTCTCTCTCTCTCTCTCTCTGAACACCCATGATTAAAGCGAACAAAAGAAAACAAAACGTTATTCGCATCAGTGGAGCCATTGCTGAGTTTTAGCGAGACTGACGCACAGCGATTGATACATCTTTATAAACAGGGTGTGGCACTTAAAACTGTTTTTCGGAAAATTTGGAAAAATACAAATCAGATTTATAAAAGGTGCAATTAAAGTTGTTCATCTGTGGAGAGGCCAGACAAACGTGTGATTCCTGAAGAGGGGCAGCAGCCTTTTCAGTAGTTACAGGGGCAACAGTCTGGATGATTGACTGAGCTGGCCTTGTAACATCAGCTAATGTGGCTTTGCCACACAGTTACTGCGAACGGCTGAAAGCAAGGGGAAACTACAGCCGTTACTTTTCCCGAGGACATGCAGCTCTACTGTATGAACATATGATGATGGCATCCTCTCGGGCAAAATATTCCGGAGGTAAAATAGTCCCCCGTTCGGATCTCCGGGCGGGGACTACTCAGGAGGATGTGATCATCATGAAAGACAATACTGGCATTCTACGGGCCGGAGCGTGGAATGTTAGATCCCTTAATCGAGTAGGTAAATCAGAAAATTTAAAAAGGGAAATTGATAGGTTGAAGTTAGATATAGTGGGGATTAGTGAAGTTCGGTGGCAGGATGAACATGATTTCTGGTCAGGTGAGCACAGGATTATAAATACAAAATCAGTTGGGGGTATCACAGGAGTTGGATTGATAATGAATAAGAAAATAGGAATGCGGGTAAACTACTATGAGCAACACAATGATCGCATTATTATTGTCAAGATAGATACGAAGCCAACACCGACTACAGTAGTACAGGTTTATATACCAACTAGCTCTGCCGATGATGAGGAAATCGAAGAAATATATCAGGAGCTAAAGAAAGTTATTCAGACAATTAAGGGAGAGGAAAACTTAATTGTTATGGGAGACTGGAATTCGGTAGTAGGACAAGGAAGGGAAGGGAAGATAGTAGGTGAATATGGTCTGGGCAAAAGGAATGATAGAGGAAGCCGCCTGGTAGAATTTTGCACGGAACATAATTTAGTTATAACAAACACCTGGTTTAAGAATCACAAAAGAAGGCGGTATACGTGGAAGAGAACAGGAGACACCGGGAGATACCAGATAGATTTTATAATGGTAAGACATAGATTTTGGTACCAAGTTTTAAACTGTAAAACTTACCCAGGGGCAGATGTGGACTCTGACCATAACTTGTTGGTTATGAACTGTAGGCTGAAACTGAAGAAACTACAAAAAGGTAGGAAAATAAGGAGATGGGACCTGGATAAATTGAAGGAACCTGAAGTTCTTAAGAATTTCAGAGGGAGATTTAGGCAACAATTGACAGAAACAGGGGAAAATAAAACAGTAGAAGAGGAATGGGTAGCATTGAGAGATGAAATAGTGAAGGCAACAGAGGACAAAATAGGTAGGAAGACAAGACCTACAAAAAATCCTTGGATATCACAGGAGATACTAAATTTAATCGATGAAAGGAGAAAATATAAAAATGCAGTAAATGAAACAGGCAAAATGGAGTACAGACGACTAAGAAATGAGATTGACAGGAAGTGCAAAATGGCTAAGCAGGAGTAGCTAGAAGGCAAATGCAAGGATGTAGAAGAATGTATAAATAGGGGAAAAATATATACAGCCTACAGGAAAATAAAAGAAACATTTGGAGATAAGAAAAACAGCTCTATGAATATCAAGAACACAGTTCTCAGCAAAGAAGGGAAAGCTGAAAGGTGGAAATAGTATATAGAGGGGCTCTACAAAGGAAATGAACTTCGAGACAATATTGTAGGAAGGGAAGAGGATGTAGATAAAGATGAAATAGGAGGTACTGTACTGAGAGAAGAATTTGACAGAGCCCTGAAAGACCTAAGTCGAAACAAGGCCCCTGGAGTAGATGATATTCCCTCAGAGCTACTGAAGTCTCTGGGAGGCATGACGAGCCATGACGAGCCATGACGAGCCATGACGAGCCATGACGAACCTGTTTCACCTGGTGTGTAAGATGTATGAGACAGGCGAAGTACCCTCAGACTTTATGAAAAATGTTATAATCCCCATTCCAAAGAAAGTATGTGCAGACAGGTGTGAAAACTACAGAACCATCAGTTTAATGAGTCATGGTTGCAAAATATTAACACGAATTATTTACAGAAGGATGGAAAAGCTGGTAGAAGCCGACCTCAGGGAAGATCAGTTTGAGGCCAGGAGAAATGTAGGAACACGAGAGGCAATACTCACTTTACGGCTTATCCTAGAAGATAGATTAAGGAAACGCAAACCTACATTTCTAGCTTTTGTAGATTTAGAGAAGGCTTCTGACAATGTTGATTGGAATAAGCTCTTTCAATTTCTCAAGCAAGCAGGAGTAAAATATAGCGAGCGTAAGGTTATTTACAACTTGTACAAAAACTAGACAGCGGATGTCAGAGTTGAAGGGCATGAAAGGGATGCAGTTGTTGGGAAGGGAGTGAGACAGGGTTGTAGCCTTTCTCCAATGTTATTCAATTTATACATTGAGCAAGCTATAAAGGAAAGCAAGGAGAAATTTGGAGAAGGGATTAAAGTTCAGGGGGAAGAATTAAAAACATTGCGTTTTGCCGACGACATAGTAATTCTGTCAGGTACAGCAAAGGACCTGGAAGAGCAATTGAACGGAATGGACAGTGTGCTGAAAGGTGCATATAAGATGAACATTAACAAGAACAAAACTAGGGTAATGGAGTGCAGTGTAAGGAAATCAGGTGATGCTGAAGGAATTAGATTAGGTAACGAAGCAATAAAGTAGGTAGATGAGTTTTGTTACTTGGGCAGTAAAATAGCAAATGATGGTCGCAGTACAGAGGATATAAAATGCAGAATGGCAATGGGTAGAAAAGCGTTCTTGAAAAAGAGAAATTTGTTAACATCGAATATTGATTTAAGCCTAAGGAAGTCCTTTCTGAAGGCATTTGTATGGAGTGTTGCCTTGTATGGGAGAGAGTCATGGACGATAAACAGTGCTGACAGGAAGAGGATTGAGGCTTTTGAAATATTGTGCTACAGAACAATGTTGAAGATTAGGTGGGTGGATCGCGTAACTAATGATGAGATACTGAACAGAATTGGGGAGAAAAGAAATTTCTGGCATACCTTGACAAAAAGAAGGGATAGTTTGGTAGGACACATTCTTAGACACCAAGGAATTGTGAATTTAGCGTTAGAGGGAAGTGTGTGGGGTAAAAACCGCAGAGAAAGACCAAGAGATGGATACGGTAAGCAGATTCAGACAGATGTAGGTTGTCGCTCTTATGTGGAGATGAAGAGGCTTGCTCAGGATAGAGTAGGGTGGAGAGCTGCATCAAACCAGTCTTCGGACTGAAGACCACAACAACAACAACATCATCTTCAAGAGGGCTATCTATTATGAAAATAAAATATTATTGAATGCAAAAGTTACATATTTTTTCCTGCAGAATCGAAATCTACAATAAAACAATAGGGTTTCCTATTTAAGATTTCAAAGTCACCCCCTCCCGCCCGCGAGGGTGATGCGGGAGGTCCAGCTTTGTGTTAGTGGATGTCACTCTTGGAGGAGAACAGCTTTTATTGCTACTTATTAAAAATCCAATTTGTATTTTTCCAATATTCCGAAAAATGTTTTAAGTGCCTTACCCTGTATATAGAGCAAAATTAGAATAAAATGAATCACACGAAAAATTTGAATCGTATGGTTATGTCTTACGTAAAGTTGGAAAAATGTGCTACTCGAAATAAACTGTAACATCAAGGAGATGCCCTAAATCGAATAAAACCGCGTGGACTCGGTGCCCTGGTACAAGTCTTTCGTTTGGACGTCACTTTGGCGCCTATCATGTAGCTAGTGTACCCCGGTTATCAAATATTTGTGAATCTATGGGACTAAACTACTTTGGTTATTAGTGCGTAGGCTTACAAACTACTTAAACTAAGGTAAGCTAACCTAACGACAAAACACACACACACACACACACACACACACACACACACACACACACACACACACGTGCTCGAGGGAGGACTCGAACCTCCGACGGCGAGAAACCGTGCGCCCCGCAGCGAGGTGCCTTAGACCACTCCACCGCGGCACCCCAGTTATCCAGCCAGGAAAAAATGAGGTACAGTTTTCTGACAACTCCTTGCATCGTTTAGAGGTGAAAGATTCGTTAAAACGGAAGGGGAAAAATTATGTGATCGCAGCAAGCTTAAAACCCGTGACCTTTACTTTCGAACCAAGCACTTTGCCGCTATCCCCGACTTCTCCTTGCAGAACGGAGCCGATTTTTGGAATCTTCCCTAACCTATATAACAAAACTTAATTTGCAATAAAAATAATATCGGGTTATTGACGGATATACGAACTATCCAATCTCTCAAGTTGGATCAAATCACGAAAACTGTGGAAAATATCATTAACATCAGTTGCGTAGTTTCGGAGTTCATTGCGGACAAACATAGTGACACTGTATTAACCATTACAGAAATGTATCTGAAACTCTGAAGATAGCTAGGAACTAGCAGTAACGTATTTGTAATAAACGAGTTATTTTGGGACCGCTCGCACGTTTCTTCTCACAAATTTTCAACGGTCGCTGCTGCCATTCATCTGGCAGGCACAACCTGGTCGGTGTGACGTGACATGGGTTGTTGTAAGGCCTTGTCTCTAGGCGGTGTTGCTCCTTGCCGAAAGTTTGGCCAGCTTGGCCGGCCGCGGTGGCCGAGGGGACTGAGGCGCTTCAGTCACGGTCTGCACGGCCACTACGGTCGGGGGTTCGAATCCCCCCTCGGGCATGGATATTTGTGCCGTCCTAGTTTGTAAGTAGTTCATAAGTAGTTTGTAAGTTTAGGGACTGATGACCCCGTAGTTAAGTCCCTTAAGCTTAACAAACATTTGAACATTTGGCCAGCTTGCTTGCGGCGGCCACGCTGTGCCCATCCCGCTGCTGCTGATGTGTCTAATGCTACAGCGTTATAGCCGCCACTGAATACCGTTCAACAGTTTCTGTAAAAACTATTCAGTGAAAAAAAAATCTGTTTTGGATGTCTTACGAGAGTTTGATACTTTGATACTGTTCTGGTTCAAATTCAGTAAACTGTTGCGCAAAATTTTAAGATTATTGCAGACGTCGAGCGTATAGTTGCTCTTAGCTCATACATAGCAGCGTTGAAAAGTAGGTAAAACATAGAAATTTTATTTAAAACAGAGAGGGGAGCAGTATCTCATTTCGTTCTCGAGGTGAAAAATAGTGTATTCGACGGAAGATCGCGCGTAGTGTGCCCAGTTCTACAAAATCAAATGTTTCTAGAACTGATGGGACTTAACTACGGGGTTATCAGTCCCTAAGCTTACAAACTACTTATGAACTAGCTAAGATTAAGGATGGCACAAATATCCATGCCCGAGGGGGGATTCGAACCTCCGACCGTAATGGCCATGCAGACCGTGACTGAAGCGCTTCTGTCCCCTCGGCCACCGCGGCCGGCCCAGTTGTACACATTCGGATTTGGCAACTACGATAAAATTCTTACCGATTGATATTCAGAAAAGAGTTAGGTTAAAATCTGTTATTTTTGCACAAGATACAAACGCTCGATGTAAAACTGAATTTACGATCGGTATTCGCCATGGTTACTGTGCAGCTTCAGCATAAGTACTCCACATCGAAAATTATTAAAGAAGTCATCTTGTTGCCCCAGGTATTTTTAAGATATAGCACAACCTTCAAACCGTACGTCTCAACTTTTAAGCAATAAAAAAATAAAATTGTAATGTGACGCAAAATTTTTACCTATATGAACTCCTTTAGTTAAGTATTCAAGGTATACTTTCACTACCTTCTTCGATTCATAAGGAAGCCGATAAATTTTTCACCCCTTCTTGCTGTAAAAGTACAGCGGTAATCACAGCACTGTTGCATTATGGACAGGGAAACATACGAAAATACCCAGCTATTTCTGTACTACCGAAGCAAGGTGAAGGACCAAGACGGTGTTAAATGTCATGTGACTGAATTTCAGCCAATCAAGAAGTGCAGACGGCGGGAACCGGCGGGGAAAATAGTAGCCATACTTTCCTGATCCAGATATGTGTATATGACGATAAGGTAGCTATTACCAGTAGAAGAAGAATTTCACTGTAAATAATTACACTACAGGCCATTAAAATTGCTACACCAAGAAGAAATGCAGATGATAAACGGGTATTCATTGGACAAATATGTTATATTAGAACTGACATGTGATTTCATTTTCACGCAATTTCGGTGCATAGTTCCTGAGGAATCAAATACCCAGAACAACCAACTCTGGCAGAGTGTTCATCGAACCGCTTTTATGATTCTTCTGTAGACTTCCATTCTCAAAGAGCTCGCGGGAAAAAACACCTAAACCTCCCCGTTTTCCTTCTGATTCTTCTTATTTTATTTTCATGATCACGTCTTCCTATGTAGGTGTGTGCTAACAAAATATGTTCGCATTCGGAAGGGAAAGTTGGTGAAACGAATTTCGCAAATAGATCTTGTCGCAACAAATAACGCCTTTCTTTTAATCATTTCCACACCAACTCGTACATCATTTCTGTGACACTCTCTCCCCTATATCGCGATGGTACAAAACGAACTGCCCTTCTCTGAACTTTCTCTAAATCGTCTGTCAGTCCCACGTGTTGGGGATCCAACAATGCGCAACGATACTCCAAAATAGGACGCACAAGTGTAGTGTTGGCAGTGTCTTTAGTAGTACTGTTGCATCTTGTAAGTGATCTGCCAACGAAACGTACTCTTTGGTTCGCTTTCCCTACAATACTTTCAACGCATTCTTTCCAATTTAAGTTGTTTGTAATTGTTAAACAGTGCGCCTCGGTTGCACAGTGGTAGTGTGCCAGACTACAAATCCAGAGGTCGCCGGTTCGATCCCCGCCAGGTCCTACGATTTTTATCTGTCACTTTCCACTTCTTTCCCTTCTGGCAGTATTGCTTATGTGAAAAATACCGAGTAGCACCATGGTTCGGAACCCACGTTAAACTGTAGGTCCCCCTATAACTGGCTGGGTAAGTCAGTTCGACGGTCGGAGGAAGGCAACGGCATACCACCTCCAAACAGGACCATGCCTAGTAAAGCGCTGTGGTGTTCAAACCAATATTCGGATTGTTGACTGCTTTACCTTAATTGTTAAACCTAGGTATTTAGTTGAATTTACGGCCTATAGTTTTGACTTATCATTTAAATGAAGTTTAACGGCCTTCTTTTAGTAGTCATATGGACAACTTCACACTTATGATTATTAATGCTCAATTGCCATTTTTTGCACCATGCAGATAGCTTATCTAAATGATTTTGCAGTCTTTTTGATCTTCTGATGACTTTACTAATCGATAAGTGACAGCATCATCCGCGAACAACCTAAGAGAGCAACTCAGATTGTCTTTTAAATCGTTTATAAAAATAAGGAACAGTAGTGGCTAGATGTCACTTCAGTTTTACTCGATGACTTTCCGTCAGTTACAACTTACTGTGTCCTGTCTGACAGGAAGCCTCTAAATATGCCTTTTCTCATCGTCAGTCAAGTGATGTAGCAAAAGACAACACGTTTTCCTCTTCCATAACTTCTGGGTACGGATCTGTCGCGCGGATTCACGGTTAATCTGCAGTTTATCTGCCATTATGCGTTCAGTTAATCGACGATCGTTTGTGATAATGTCCACACTTTCTCAATTTTTCTTCACTGACGATGGTCGCCGGTAGTCCCATACGGGAATTGTCAGAAATGCTTTCCTGACCCTCGTGGACACACTTCATGATTGGTGCTTGATCTCCATAAACACGCACCAGCATCGGATGAGTTACTTTACGTGTTTCGTCAAGCTTAAAACAGAACTTTAAATTTATCCTTTGCTCATTCATTGTCCTCATTTCACAACCAACACACTAAACAAGCCCTTTGTCCATCAGGCCTAACACGTAACACGCGATGCTCAACTGAACTAGGTTGGGGGCAGGCAGTCAAAACCGGCCGCCTGGGTTGCCCGATCGATCGCACTGACTTCATTATTGACAAAAGTTGTGCAGCCATACTAATGGATTAAGCGGACTCGTTGCTATTTTAGTGACCATTGAGGCTTCTCTATACTCTTGTATTAATTGATAATGCTTTTAGGAAGTAACATCTTTTTCTTTCAATCAAGGGAATTAAAATTAAGTGCCGAGCACAGATGTAAATGGAATCCAGTCCGCCGTTCTGGCGAGTCTGCTGCATTAATCCTATCCTCTTACTATTAATACATGTAATTGACAATAAGTGCGCAGTAAGTACGTCCAAATAATCTGCTTTCGTGGACAAACACCTATCATCAGACATTTGAAAACTTAATTTTTAAGCCTAAATTCATTCTTTTAACGAGGTGTACATCAGGACAAAACCACCTGACGTTCTAGTGACATGAAACATCAGCATTACAATAAGAACCCTTTTCTAAGACTCAGCAATCTGACGGAGCCTGGCTTAAATTTTTTCAGCGTAAGGACGTCTCCGTGTATTCGAACCTCCTTGGATAAATTTCAACATTTCAAGCTCTTACTATTAGCCTAGTTGGCGGCCATGTAATGCGAGGATTCGCAAATGTTTAGATGGAATTATTTTTAATCTTTGACGTGCGCATTATTCAGTAACAATGTGAATTTTCAGGCTGCAGATAATTCATCCAGATCTTATCCACACGCCTAGTTTGTACAAAATATATAAAGCGAAATGATATCAGTATCCTGTTTACGACAAGAAGGATCCAGCCTGCTAAACTTATTCCTCCTGCGAGCTTTTGCACACAGGCAGTTCGATTGCGGTGCTATTCGCCGAATTGGGGCTCGCCTGAAAAGTCGATATTGTCGCTGGGCACACAATGCTGCTGTATAGCACCTCTCTCTGCTGCCGCGTTTCGGGAAGGCGTCGTAACAGTCAATGGCGCTCCAGTACTCCCCGTGCGGAAGCTTATCTTACTCGAAACAAGCCCATTGCCTCCATCCAAGTATGTAACGTAGCTATACCACCTACACACACGAGCAGACGATATCTTTATCGTCTCGAATGCTAGTCATCTGTGGTCATTTATATCCCAAATAACGTCGAATATGGCTCTCTTGTATCCATTCATTCCGTATTTGCATGACACCTGAAGCGTGCAGCAATATTGTAGAACGATACATCACTGCTTTTCCATTTCACATGAGCAGTACTGCCAAAGGTGAAAGAAGTGGACAGTGACAAAAATATCTTAGGACTTGGCGGGGATCGATCTAGCTGCTCTTTTAGCAAGGTTGTCCGCTAGTTCATTTCCCCATATCCCTTGATGTGCCTTAACCCATTCGAAATGCACCAGACAGTTGTGTGTCTGCAACCTTCTGATTTTACATCTTATTTCTTCAATCAACAAGTTGTGGTTCTTCGGATTTCGAAAATATGTAATGGGGCATGTTAAATAATAAATAAATAATAAAATAACCTACGACCTTCGGATTTGTAGTCTGGGACTCTACCACTGCGCAACCGAGGCGCACTATTAAAATATATAGGGCATTACCATAAAAATGTCCGACAGTTGGAAAGATGGTAGTACTCTCGAAACAAGAAAAACAAGTACAATGAAGATAGGTACGAAACGCATACTTTCAGGGTTAAACACGTCTTTATAGACGTTTCACGTGGCAGTCATTCATGAAAATGCACTGCTCAGCCCTTCGGCATAAGGAATAACGCACCCTTTCAAGTATACCCGGATTCTGTCGTAGTACTTGCTGAAGACGTGACCCTGTAGTGTCAGCACCTAGCTGATTGTAGTTGCATAGACGACTTTCTTCAAGTGTTCCAAAGTATAGGGGGTTGAGGTCTGGGGAACGAAGAGCCCAAGGTGTGGAGTGTCCCCGATCAATCCAGAGCACGTGAAATGTATGCGTAACATGTTCACGTACATTCTGACGCATGTGTGCCGGTCGCCATCATGCACACCTTAAATCGAAGCCGATATTTCACTGCCTTCTTAAGGTAATACATTTATGAGAAAGTTCAGATTATGCGCCTCATTTAACCTTTGTGGTAGCACTTATGGCTCTATTAAACTATCGCCAAGTATGCTAGTGTCTGAACTCAAGCGTCGATCAGCCCTTGCTGTAAACACATGTTTATATGAGAACATGTGCGGTTTCGGCCCGATAATTATTGGACGTATATTTCTTGTTTTGATGAGTAGTGCCACTTCTCAAAGCACTTGCCACATTTCTGAACACGCTGTATAGTGCACATGTTGTTGCAGTTCATAATTTTTGTATTTTCCCCAGTGACAGGTTTTCAGTGGTACCTCTGAACGCTGTCCTGTTATCTGCCATCTTCCTGAGGTCACTTAACCCCCACTTACTGTTGTGTCTCCTAGCAACTTGCGTCTCTTTCGCGACCGGAGCCGTTACTTCTCAATCAAGTAGCTCCTCAGTTGGCATGAAAAGGGCTGAATGCACCCCGGTTGCCAACTGCGCTCGGCAGACCCGGACGGTACTAGCCAAGCACGACAGTGCTTAACTACGGTGATCTAACGGGAACCGATATTTCCACTGCATCGCGGCAGTTGGCTCAAACAAACGACTAGTTTCAAAACCTCTGTCAAAACTTTCGCCTGATCGAATGTCCCATTCAGTTCTTCTTCCTTTTTCCTTATAACTTGCAGTTTCTCCACACCTTTATCGCGTTTCCTATAGAATAATCTTACTAAATGCCTCCTTTGTTTCTTTTTGCAATCTCAAGTCTTCAGTGATCGTACTTCTATGATATTTAAATATTCTCACTCGACTTAAGACAATTTTTCCGATCTTAATTTTTTACCAGTCTCCTTCTTGGACCGATCACCATACCCTTAACTTCCTGTGTTGACAAGGAGAGGCAACAACCTTGACTAACACTTGTTTCCTTCAGACATTTTATTTCAATTTTTAAATTTCTGTTGTAAATATAGTCTTTTCTCCTTCCAATCTACTCCCCCCTTCTTTCACATATCCAACAGCTTTTCCTGTCAAACTTATTGAAAGCTTTTTCCAAATTAATAAAAATAGCTTAATGTCTCTACCTTCCTCAATATATATTTTCCCTATGATTCTCAACAGCCCAATAGCGTCTCTGAATCCTTTTCCTCTTCTTGACGATCTGATTAACTAGAAATTATGGACATCATATTAGCTGACAGCTACAGAATATTTTGGGTAAATGCCAAGAATATGTACGATATCTCTATAAGATGAATCAAACACCGGGTTTTATTAAGGTTAAAGAGGAGAAATGTGTCGGAAGATGGAAGAGGGTACGTTGTCTTGGAAGCACAAATAGAAGATGTGCTGCAGGATATGAGGAATCGTAAAGCTTGTGGAATCGATCTAACCAACAAAACTGTTCAGTGTTTTGGGAAAGAGGGGAAGGAAGAAAATAGTCTAGCTTTGTAAAGAGATAGGAAGGGAATGACCTGATGACTTTGTAACATCTGTTATACAACCACTTGAAGAAAAACAAAATACAAGAAAAGGTGAAGAGCAGCTAAAGTATCCCTAAGAGTTCCGACTACAGGGCTGTACGGAAAGTTGTTGTAGTTATGAACTGCAGAAATTTAAACAACGACAAAGACGAAATTCGCAAGACTATACACTGCGAGTAGCCACTTTCATAAAACGATGTGATTTATAATCTGTTAATGCTACATCTCTGAGCAAAAAGGTAATTTCCAGATAAACCTATACACTGATACCCTGAAATAGAAGAGAGCGTAACGTGGCTGGATAATATAAAGAAACGGCAGGGGAAAGCAGAGTTTTCTTTTGCATAAAAGAATAAAACGTATACTTTGCCGGATAGTGCAATAAACATCATACATCATGTAACTTCCGCACACATAATTAGTTCGGATTTTTTAAAAATTTTTAATATGTAATTTTCAATCTAAATATTCATTTTATTAAAACAATTATCAGCTTGTACAGTAAAAAAACGCCTGAAGATGCAACTGTAGGTTGCGAAACCGGTAGTGCGGGTCTTCACGACTCCAATAAAATAACAGCTCAAGTGGACCAAGGACTTTCATTCAGACTCTTACAATTTTAACACTTAATTTTTAACTGTATGAAAGTTTCTTAATTATGTATCATTTGGATGATTTGCCTTCAACGATTTAGAGAAATGTTGTTGTTGTTGTGGTCTTCAGTCCGCAGACTGGTTTTATGCAGCTCTCCACGCTACCCTGTCCTGTGCAAGTCTCTTCGTCTGATAATACGTTCGGCAACCTACATCCTTTTGAATCTGCTTACTATATTCGTCCCTGTGTCTCGCTCTACGAATTTTACCCCACACGCTTTCTTCTAATGCTAAGTTCACAATTCCTTGATGTCTCAGAATGTGACCAAGCAATCTATCCCTTCTCTTAGGATATGCCAGAAACTCCTTTTCTCCCCGATTCGGTTAAGCACCTCCTCATTAGTTACGTGATCTACCCATCTAATTTTCAACATTCCTCTGTATCACCACATTTCAAAAGCTTCTATCATCTTTTTATCTGAACTCCTTATCGTCCACGTTTCACTCCCATACAATGCTACACATCAGACAAATGCTTTCAGAAAGGACTTCCTAACATTTAAATTAATATTGGATGTTAACAAGTTTCGCTTCTTTAGAAACGCTTTTCTTCTCATAGTCATTCTGCATTTTATATCTACTTTACTTCGGCCATCAGAAGTTATCTTGCTACCCAAATAACAAAATTAATCTACTACTTTTATTGTCTCATTATCTAATCTAATTCCTTCAGCATCGCCTGATTTTCAGCCAATCCTTGCCTAATGCTCCCTCTGAAATTCTCAACCACCTCTGGTTCCTTCAATTTTTCCAGGTTCCATCTTCTAACTTTTCTACCTTTCTGCAATCTCTTAAGTTTTAATCTGCAGTTCATAACCAATAAGTTATGGTCAGAATCTATATCTGCCGCTGGATATGTCTTACAGTTTAGAACCTGGTTTCTAAATCTATCCCTTACCATTATAAAGTCAATCTGGTACCTTCCAGTGTCTCCGGTCTTTTCCATGTATACAGCCTTCTTTCATGATGTTAGAACCAATTGTTGGTGATCATTAAATTGTGCTCTGCGCAAAATTCTACCAAGCAATCTACTCTTTCATCCCTTTTTCCCAGTCCATATTCACCTACTACATTTCCTTCTCTTCCCTTTCCGAGTTCCAGTCCCCCATCACAATCAATTTTTCGTCTCCCTTAACTTTCTGAATGATTTCTCTTATCTGCTCATGCATTTTTTGATATCCTCATCATCGTCCGAGCTAGTTGGCATATGAACTTGCACTACTGTGGTCGGTATTGGCTTCGTGTCTATCTTTACTACGATAATGCGTTCACTATGCTGTTCATAGTAACTTACCCGCATTCCTATTTTCTTATTCATTATCAGACCTACTCCTGCGTTACCACCAACTAATTTTGTATTGATGACCAGACCCGAAATCCTGTTTATCCTGCCACCGAACTTCACTAATCCCTACCATATCTAACTTTAACCTATCCATTTCTCTTTTCAAATTTTCTAGCTTACCTATGCGATTAAGGGTTAGAACATAGCACTCTCCGACCCGTAGAATGCCTGATTTGTTTTTCTTGATGACGACATCCTCCTGAGTAGTCTCCGCCCGGAGATCCGAATGGGGGACTATTTTACCTCCGGAATATTTTACCCAAGAAGACGCCACCATCGTATAATCATACAGTAGAGCTGCATGTCCTCGGGAGAAGTAAGTTCTGTAGTTTCCCCTTGCTTTCAGCCATTCGCAGTAACTGTGTGGCAAAGCCACGTTAGCTGATGTTGCAAGGCCAGCTCAGTCAATCATCCAGACTGTTGCCCCTCTTCAGGAACCACACGATTGTCCTCTCCACATATACCCCTCCACTGTGGTTGCACCTATGGTACAGCTATCTGCAACGTTGAGGCACGCAAGCCACCCCACCTCGGCAATGTCTGTGGTTCATGGTTCATAACCAACAACCCTAGACTTACAAACTTCTTAAACTAACCTAAGGACAACACACATCTATGTGGTTAGAGAAATGACAAATTTAAATTTGAATGGCCGTACTGGTATTTCAATGACAGTTCTCCAGAATGCGACTGCTGTGGGCTAACTACTGCGCCACTTACCCGATAAAAGTGTTAAACTGCAGTTTATGAGTTGGCGGCTGGTGTTTGATGTGTGGACGTTGGCAACGACGCAATGAATAACGGAAGTCGCGTTCGAGCGGCGAATAAGAATGGGTGTTTCATTGTCTAGTAAATTTGGCGTCAGTTATAAATTTCGTTCTGGCGTTTGAGTGAAGCGTTTTTGGCAATGTAATTCACTTATAATACGCACTAATTGTGATTTTTATACTGGCTTTTACGTTATATACGGAAGGTACGATTGTGACGGAGTGACGCATCCTACCGACGATTGATATTGCCGCAAGTCTTCAGTCAGATCACTTGGAGCAGTGGTTAGCATCTCAGGTCGCTGTGCTTGCGGTCCCCACTTCAAATCCCGCCACGGGCAGGAGAAAATATATTTCTTTGTATTTACTATTTATAGAATGTTCTACATGTTTCTTATGTTTGATGTAAGTTCCAGAACATTCTTTGTATGTATTAATAGTGGAGTACCCCAAGTAGGAGTCAGTCTGTACTATGTGTCCGCTTGTGTTAGCAATATACGTGATCTAAGGGTAAAGTGTTGTGCTCTATTAACGACCAGCCTTCGAATTCTGGGCCACCTGCAGTTTTCAACGTGACAATATGTAATATTTTCGAGGATAACTAATTGACTCACTTGAACAAAGGTACATCAACAACCTTGAATCATAGAGCAGGAACAGCATTAATTATTTATTTTTTGGTGAACAGAGAACCTTCATGCTCTTTCAAAACTCATTGACGGAGAATGAGGGAAATAATCTTTTGTGTCCACTATGAAATAAATAAACAATGCTGTTTCTACCCTATGGTACATAGGTTCTTGATGTACCCTTGTCCGATGAGTATATTAATATTATTATCGTAAGTACTATTTATTTACAAACCATAAAGACTAAAGCTATTTCTTATTGGCCGCTCGAATGTGACTCCTGTCATCCGTCGCGCCGTTGCCAATGTCGACACGTCAAACACCAGTTTCACTTTAAACGATGAAAGTGTAACCCACTCCTGCTGACACTGTGGATCATATCTTTGTGACCCGGTATAACTTCTTAGTCTTCACTCGGCGGCATGCGACCCGCAGAATAACCATTTACTCGAATCTGGATTATTACATAGGGACTGATAACCTAACCGTTTAGCCCACTTTAAAAAACCCAACCCTATTACACAGGGCAAAATATTTGTGTGAAATATTCTATGCATGCCTCACGTTTTATACTCCTATATTCGCTCGCTTTTAAATATAACACCCTCTTTGTATGCAAATACCATTACTAGACTAACTAGAAATTACGTACGCAAAACCAATTACCGTAGCAAGTATCGGTTTGCATAGTAATATGAACTATATATTGGTCTTTGAAAGAAACAAAATAGAAAAAGTGAATATTTTTATTATTAGATTTCTTTACCTCAGGATGAAATTTACAACCTTCATTTTTACAGTGGGAAACTGTGGCTATTATTTCCAGAATATAAAACATACAGAACAGTTTCGAGTAACTTTTACTGCATTGACTAAAAGGAAGAAGGAAGGAATATTTGGGTTTAACGTCCCGACGACAGCGTGGTCTGGATAAGACTGGCGAAGAAAATCGGCCGAACCCTTTTAAAGCAACCATTCCGGAATAATATTTTCCTCGAGTTGTCTTATGGAAATCGCGTAAAACCTCAATTTTGATAGCCGGAGGTGGGTTCGAACCACCGTCCTCGCGACTGCGAATCCAGTGTGCTATCAATGCGCTACTTCTCTAGGTTTTATACTGACAGGAAACTCTCCGTATCCGAGGTTTCTTTATCATGACACAGTAGGTCTCGTAGGTATACTGCGATCACAATCTTTAAAAATATCTGCTGGAGTGAACCAAAAATCACGTTGGTTCAAGGAAGCCACCGTAAATGAGACATTTAGAAACGAATTTAACGCTGGACTCCTGTATCTTGTGTATGTTAATATTAATTACATACATTAAAAATTATGTCTTCTGTTCACTTACAAACAGGCACTGTAGTGAATAACTATCGTGCACTTAACGCAATAAACTTGTTATTAAATATATAACTGCCAAACGAATAGGTTTATTTCACCGGGGTCTATACTGATCTTTGTTTTAGTTAAAAACTGTTTATGGTCCTCAGACAAGTTATTAACTAAATTCAAATGTAATGAAAACGGCATAGAAAACGTGAAAATTTAAAATAATAAATGCTGGATTATTGTAATAATGTCAGCACTGGGCTCGTCAACGCAATGAAAAAGCAAGATTAAGTCGAAATATGTATCCAAAAGTCAACAAAATTTCAGCCGACCAGTTGTATAAAAATGGTTTATTTGCATAAACCTTGACCCAGGTTTCTGCAAAAGTAATTTTGCCTTCTTTAGAAGTATTTCATTTAGCTCACATTAAAATAGTTGTTAAATAAAATGTGGCTGACTCCATGTCGTGGAATAAAATATAAAATTTGAAACGTGTCTACCACATAAAATTGTGGAGCACGGCCACACACATGTCGAGTGAGCACTGCGTGCTGGTAGAGGCGTAGGAACACTAGGACTTTTGGATCGTTTTCCACCGTTGCTGAACTGCAGCCATGTTGACAAGTTCGAAATATGTATCTTATGACTGGAACGAGAATAGAAATAGTCTAAAATACAGTTGAAAGAATAATCACCGGAAGATTTGATAGAAGGCTGTGTTGCACGAAGCAATATCATATTAGCGAACGTGGGAGGAAATAAGCAAGAGAGTGATATAGGCGAAGAAGCAAATAATCAGCAGTATCTATTGCAGTGCACCAGAGACTGCTGGTTGTTTGACTCATTTAGCACGTTCGCTGCACCAGCCACCACCATGGAATGCAATGAAATGTATAGGCGAAGATATACCCTGCTCCAAACATTTAGGTAGACTTTTCAGTTTCGTACATTTGGAGTTTACAGCTGTCTGGGCGTATAGTAGAGTAGGTTGCAAAGGAAAGCTGAATTGTGATGCTAGATAAGACTGCAATAAGTAAGTGAATACATACATACAGGGTGTTTGCCTCTGTAACGTATAAAATAATAGGGGACGGGAAATTTTAATGCGGTAGGTCAACACAAGAAATGTTACACTTTCTGCGGAGCTATGAACGTAGTTTATTGTATCATTTTACAGCACAAAGATATAAGTTTTTAAATGGAACAATAGTTTTTTTCTATCGTGCATTGGAATCATTGAAACCAGCTGCGTCCAAATCAATTTAAACTACACTCCTATCACTGTTAGTTTGGGAGCTACAACCCCTTTCAGGGGCAGATACCACACGCTGTACATAATTCATGGCTGTGTGGTGGGTGATGGATGTTCTGGCGATGGGAAGTTGATTTACACGAGATGTTCAAATGTGTGTCCATGTTCCTCAATGCATAATGCAATGCGCCGTCGAAAGGATCTGCGGACGAGATGTAACATCGCGGGTGTGATGGAGCGACATGCGTCCTCGATTCGCCGTTTTAGATCATCTGGCATCTGGAGATGTGGGCTCAGTGACATAAACACGATCCTTCAGATATCCCCACAAAAAGAAATCTGCTGGTTTTAAATCGGGCGACCTTGTGGGCCATGAATGAGGACCATGGCGCCCCAACCATCTTCCTGCAAACCTGTTGTTTAGTTCTTCCACAACAGCACGCGCAGAGTGGGCTGGGTGACCATCATGCTGTATCTCGTGTGTAGACACACATGTTCAAGGAGACCACCCAAACCATCGTGCTGCATCCACATGTGGACTCTCGTGTGTAGACACACATGTTCAAGGAGACAACCCAAATTGTCGGCTATAAAAGCGCGATATAACTCACCTGTCAGTGTACTTGGAAAGTAGTGTGGACCGATGATTTCATCCCCAAGGATTCCACACCACACATTAATAGACCACCTACGTTGACGATCGACAGGTCGTACCCACCGAGGATTGTCTGCGGCCAAGTAGTGCATGTTATGGCGATTCACTGCACCATAATTTGTGAACGTGGACTCATCAGAGAACATAAAGACTTCAGCGTGAAATTACGCATGGCCCACTCACAGAATGTCACTCATGTACGGAAATCGTCCCCATGCAGCTCCTGGGTCAGTGACAGGCGGTACGGGTGAAACCTGTGGCCGTGTACTATACGCCACACTGGTGAGACTGACACCAGCGACTGCAGCAACGGCTCGTAAGCTGACATAAGGATCGTGGTGTAGTGCAGCTAAAACAAACACCTCCGTCTCCTCACTTCTTGCGGGTCTGTTACTGCGGCGCATTACCAAGCTGCCTGTTTCCCGAAGTCGTTGTTCGGCACGTAAGAACGTAATGGCTGCCGGGGCTCTTCGCCTAGGATATCTCACGGCATACGCCATGGCTGCTTCAGTGGCATCGTGTCGGCACTCGCCGAGCATCAGCAACATGTCAACGTACTCGTCGTTCGTGTATGACATCGCCATCCGATGTCAGTAACTGTAGTATATTGAGCCCCGGTTGTTTGTGTGGCTCCAACTTTCGGGTATACGGCCGTGTGCCGTATGCGGCAGTCTAACAGCGCATCGAGGAAGCTTCTCGCTCCATGACACGTTACAACTCGGCCGCACCACATTTAGAAGGCGCATTGCATTATGCGCAGCATTTGTGGTATCTGCCCCTGAAACTTTGAAGGGTTGTAGCTCCTAAACTAACAGTGATAGGAATGTAGTTTAAATTGATTTGGACGCAGCTGGTTTCAACGAATCCAATGCACGATAGAAAAAAACTATTGTTCCATTTAAAAAATTATATCTTTGTGCTGTAACGCTTTGGAAAATGGTACAATAAACTATGTTCATAGCTCCGCAGAAAGTGTAACATTTCTCGTGTTGACCTACCGCATTAAACTTTCCCGTCACCTATTATTTTATAAGTTACAGAGGCAACCACACTTAGTGAAACACCCTGTATATAAAATGGAGCTGCCTGAAGAAGTACGGACTTAAAAAGTTATGGTATAAGAGAACTGTATGTATGTACGGTGGACTTGCTGTCAATAAGTTTCTAAAATGAAGTGCCATGAAGCTCCCGGCGTCTCAACACCTGTGAGAGTCAGATCGACTCTCTAAATGCTGCCAAAAATCCACAGTTTAACTTAATGTCAAGTGAAGATTAAATTTTAGATTTTAAAGCAATGTCTGAGTACTGTTAATTCAATAGTTTGTAACCTCTCCAATCGAAAACTGTGAATTCGCAGTATTGGCTGAATTCGTAGTGATAAGTTTTTATACTTTTATAGCTTATTACTGTCCGTAAAACGAATCCACATGTATGATAAAAATGTACGTATGTACGTATATGTGTGTGTTCCTCATCTCCTAAACTACTGGGCCGATTTCGATCGAAGTTGGTACACACATTGCTTACTGGCAGGCAACAATCGTTGTGCAGGTACGAACCACCTGCGACAGATAGTTGCATAAACAATAAAATTCGCGAAAAACTGCCACATCATGCGACAATGTACCACAACGGCTCATAAATTAATGTACCGATTTCAACCATATTTTGTTCAAATATTTTTTCCATTAAAGAAATAATCGCTATGGGGAGTGTGTCCAATTCCACCTACCCAACACATAGTTTAGGAAATATGACGTCATAAACAGTGGGAGTCACAAATAAGTGCCTCATCATAAGACGTAACCTTTCTCATTTACTATTTGAGAATGAAAGCATTAGCGACTGGGAACAAACTTTACACATAATTTCAAACCTTTATGAAACTTTCTCTGAAAACTTCAGCAAAATGATGAATCGGAAGAAGTTCATCGCTTTTCGTTCTGCACTATTAATTGCATTCTCGAGACATTTTACAGACAATATACACACGTATTACTCAATGTAATTTGTCACTGTACGACTCTAATTTCATGAGATATGAGGCCATAAACAATTACGTTCACGAAAAACCGTCCCTTGACGCATGAAGCTTCGATGTATTACGTCTTTACTACAAACTATGTTCGCAACATATTTTCACATACTCTACTGATTGTACCTTTAAAATTACGGTATATCATAGTTCAGGGAATATTACGTCAAAAACAAAGAAATGAATTATAATCCGCCCCATCACATACAACGTTGTAATTTATTATTTACTACAAATTCTATTAGCAACACATTTTGTAAACAGTTTCCTAATATTCCAGTCTACGAACCTGGAAAAATATACTGTTTTAGGACACATAGCTCCGGATATACGATGCCATGAGGACTGAGCTGCATGAAAGAGAAGCTTAAATGGATGGGGCGGAAACCGATTGTCAGTGAGAGGAGGGGACTTGGACTAACATAAGAAAGGAATAAATACTCACCTGAGGAACGGCGACAGCTAATGCTATTTTACTTGTATGGTTGTTCCGTAAATAACCGGATGTTCAGATGTTGTAGAGCTTATGGGACTTAACTACAGGGTCATCAGTACCTAAACTTACAAACTACTTATGAACTAGCTTATACTAAGGACGGCAGAAATATCCATGCCCGAGGGGGGGATTAGAACCCCCCCCCCCCCCCCGTAAATAACTCAGTTCACAGAAAAAAAGAGTTTACTTACATAGATAAATTTAATTAAGTATTCACTTTCTTCTAACATTGATTTCAGTTAATGCGCTTTTATAATATTTATGATGCCAAACTCGAGAAAATGAATGATTAATATATGTGAAAGTTAAGTAATGCAATTGTTAATTTCATGTGTGAAATAATAGTAATAGAACTAGTTCAAAAATGTTCAAATGCTTGTAAATCTATGTGACGTAACTGTTTGGTAATTAGTCCGTAGCTTACAAACTACTTTAGTTACCTAACCTAAGGAGAACACACAGCCATACCCGAGGGGGGACTCGAACCCCCGACGGCGAACGGCCGCGCGCACCGCAGCACGGCGCCTCAGTGCGCACGGCTATTCTGCCGCGTCACTAGAACTAGTACTAGAAAGAGTAGCGAGTACTAGAACTGGTTCGATTGGTGTCTGCAAACCTAACAGTTTTAACACTGAGCAATGATAAGCTCATGACTCTCTTCCTTCAGGAAATGACAGGTAAGGATATTTGGATTATAATTTTATTTTTCTGTTAACTTGCGGAATTATTTAAACAACTTTGGTTGGCTGAATAGAAAAACAAGCTGATTTTATGAGAGCAGGTAAAATTATAGTGACCGACCTGCACAGTCGTTGTCGGTGTTAGAAACGAGAAGCCTCCATGTTCTGGAAATTCAGATAACTTGGGTATGCTGCGGTGAGGAAAGGAGTCAAACGATAGCTTCTGAATGGTAGTGATGTGTCCCCTAGTTATCTCTAAAGAGAAGTATTTTCTTTCATGTGTTGTGCATGAAATATCGTCTATAGAGATATAGCAATTGGTGGATTTAACAGCACAGTTACTTGAATCTGTGACGTCCCCTGGGGTGGCCCAAAAGAAAAACTTAGTATATAACGATGTTTCTGTCGTAGATAAAAATTATTCGCGTTTAAGTCAGTGTCAAAGTATACATATACTCTGGTGAATTAATAATTATCAATAGTTATATTGTTCATAAAGAAATACTCTAATCAATTATAAAAGAGCACGCCTCTTGTAACGATTGTCTTTTTTTTACTGTCTGATCGTATGGTTTGTGGTTGTCGGCATATGTTTTTTTACAGATTGCATTTTTCCTCTTGTTCTGTGGCCGTTATTACTGATGTATATGCTGCGTAATGTAAATGTTAAATCGTAGTAATACATGATATTTCAGCATAAAAGAAAATGTTTTGTTTTAATATGTAGTTATCTGATGTACCATTAGACCCGCAGTTACCCTAGATGATCAATTTTAATGAACGTAATATTTAATTGTTGGCAGCCATCTTGCCCCAAAAATTATTTTCCTAAATTACTGTGACCAATTTAGCTTGTAAATTTACTGGTGATTTTCATTTATTATGCATACAACTTTGTGTCATGATGAAATATTTTTAGCACTATTTACCGAAATAGTAGCTTTTTTTGCCCAAACCAGATTTGTGTAGGCTCTGACGCCATAACGTAACGATGTATTTTTTATTATCAATATTAATAACGATTTCCTGGCTATTGTAGTAACAACAGGCATATAGAACCCGCCTGAGAATGCCGTGCTCCTTAAAAGTTAATTTGTGGCATTTTAAAAATTTTATATGTGTGACGTTAAGATAACTTACTTCAAATGTTCAAATGTTTGTAGAACTTATGGGACTTAACTACGGGGTCATCAGTCCCTAAGCTTACAAACAACTTAAGAACTACCTAAGACTAAGGACGGCACAAATATCCATGGCCGAGGGGGGATTCGAACCCCCGACCGCAGTGGCCGTGCAGACCGTGACTGGAGCGCCTCAGTCCCCTCGGCCACCGCGGCCGGCTAACTAACTACAATCAAAGAAACTACATAACACTATTTCAGACGATAGCTCCAAGTCGTATTTATGAAAGTAATTCTCACATTAATTATTAAGTAATTAAAAGAAACATTAGTATTTTTTAATATTTTTAACGTCATAAATCACAAGTGGCAAAAATAAATCACCATACATTAGATATATATACAGGATTCAATAGTTCGTAAATGATGGTCAATTGAAGAATTTGGGGTAGTTAACCCAACAATCACGTTACTGTGAATAGTGGAGGAATGTTTATTCAGATCCAGTGTTTTTGTACTACTCGTAAGTCTTTTCTACTCCAAGATTTTTGCCCACGATTGCACTACATCAGTTATATACCATAATGATGTCATCAGTTTCCTCCCTCCCTTGTCCACTCACGGAAACGGGGTAACGTTTAGAGGGGTAGGACGATGTCATAACACGCTTAGCTACAGCAATCCGGTACATTATCCGCCATGCGTGCTTTACGCCCACACAACCTCAGTATGGGTACGATTATACAGGCCGACTGCCTGGTCTCCAGGTGTCTGCTCCTATCTACTGACACTTAATACTACTTCTGTCAGAACATTACATTTATTAGGAGACCTTTTAAAAGAATTTGTTTTCCTTATATTTCTTAAAAGGCAAGGAATAAATCTAAGATGAATTAAAAAAATCAAAACTGGCAACTTGAGCGCAACACCAAAGAAATTCCCTTGTTCCTGTACCTGTACCTGTATCTTTCTATTAACATGATAGTAGATAATTATTTTTATGGTTAACCAGTCACGTATTACGTATGGACAATTAAGCGCTCTGTATGGTAACAGCTTTTGTCACTCTTTAGCTTCTGTGCCACGTGAAATGGTCAACAATGTATTACTGCGTGATGTAGCGCGAGTCGTTGCGTAGCATCATTGCGATTCATAATTAGCTTCGAAGTCATCGTGTCGGTATCTCGCTGTGCTTTGTGCGTTTAGAAAAGTTACTCTCAAGAAGTTTTTCGGAAGATTTTATTTTTTGAGAATCTTCTTATCATCTAAAAAATGTTCAAATGTTTGTTAAGCTTAAGGGACTTAACTACGGGGTCATCAGTCCCTAAACTTACAAACTACTTATGAACTACCTACAACTAAGGACGGCACAAATATCCATGCCAGAGGGGGGGATTCGAACCCCCGACCGTAGTGGCCGTGCAGACCGTGACTGAAGCGCCTCAGTCCCCTCGGCTTCTTATCATCTCAGAAGACATTTAACATGAAGCCTTAGTGGAACGCTTGAGAAAGCGTCAGTAAACCAGTCAACAACTCTGGGTCAGTACTTGGAACACTAACATCCTTTACAGTTGACTTCAGCTACAAACTACTACTGCTTAACAATGTTGCCCCAAGTATCAAATGAGATATATGCAGCTTTATTTAGATGTGCATTCATTCCAGATTTCAAGATACATTTTATCCAAGGAACTAAGCCCATCTCTTGATAGTAGTCGGTGTACAAGCAACGAGATTAGTGAAAATTCATCGTAATGATGGTTTAGGGTCAGCAACTGGGGATATTTTGTAAAACAACATATTTTGTCAGTTGCAGTTGCACAATTTTGAAGTCAGTGACTAATTTCGGACTCTATCGTCCATTATCAAACCGTTAGGCTTTTCAAACCGTGATAATCCAATGCATGTTACAAATGGCTGCTAAAATCTTGTACATTATCCTCTGTTAATACAAGTTACAAGTTTCATTAAAATTTAAAATAGCAGTTAAAACAAGTGATACATCAACTGACCTCTATCTACATACATATATACTCTGCAAATCACCTTTAAGTGCCTGGCAGAGGCCCATGGATGTTTTAATTGCTATTTTTAATTTCATTGTTACTAGTGATATGTATTAACAGAGGATAATGTACAAGATTTTTGCCAGTGGCGTAACTATGGGGGGGGGGTGGATTAGGGGGATAGAACCCCCCCAGAACCCTAAAAAAAAGATAATAATAATGAAAGAAATTGTATAACAGCAATCTGGTAAAGGTAAAGATTGGAAACTCGGTGTGTTTTACCATAAGCTTCCATTGGATAGAAGTGAATTAATCTTCAGCGGGAGTGGTCGATGGTAGTCTGTCTCGAAACTGACTAAAATTTTGCTCATCAAGCTGAACTATAGATCTATCCCCCCCCCCCTAAAGCCAAGTCCTAGTTACGCCACTGATTTTTGCAGCCATTTGTAAGATGCAATGGATTATTACGGTTCGAAAAAGGCTAACGGTTTGATAATGAACGGTAGAGACCGAAACAAGTCACTGACTTCAAAATTGTGTAACTGCGACGGACAAGATAAATTGTTTTACAATGAGATTAGTACTAGAAAATTCGTCAGATGAGGTTGCCATTTTGGTGTACCAACCTTTAACGTCCTACACAGGTGGATATATTTATGTTCCTATCACGTAACGGGTTTAACGCTGTGCATGTCTTAAGGCTGAGGCTCCAGATGGCGAATCAGATGCAACAAGCTTTAATTAGATGTTCAGTCATGCCACGTACTGTACATTATCGAAGAAATGGGTCCCATCTATCGTTTCTAGTTACGTAAAAGCTACGAGAGTATTTTTAGAAAATTACTCGGATTTGGGTGGCATTTTGATGCACCTAGCTTTGTTTTATAATTCTGTACATTCGGATATCTTGTTATTCCCATAATGTATCATATAGCGTCTATGCATGACTTCAGTTCTGTGTGTTATTATCAGATTGCATCTGTTATCGTACTAATTCGCGTCCTACCTATCTAGGTGGACTACCTACTATTAACCGTGAAAACAATCCTAATTAACTACACTGATCAAAACTATTAGGGTATTAGTTGAGATATCTATATTATGAAGTGTTCTCATTGGCAGAATAAACTGAAGTGGTTCGTCGTTATTCTGTGGGTTCTACAGAGTGGAGACAACAACATTATGGCAACAGAGATAGTGGTAATAACAGAGAGTTGCTGCAGAGAGTGTTGATGTTGACTTGTGTTTACTCCACCAAACAAATTATTCAAGCAGTTGGATTCAGATAGCGTAGTGAGCTGGAACTGCAATGTAACAACAACGTGACTTACACTAAGCTCTGGCGTGGAGAGCCACAGGAATGTTGGAAGCGGGACAGACACAGCTATTTGAGCGTTCGAAATTTCCAGGACCTGGACGCGATTTCAGACAACAGAAACCGGTAAAAGAAGGCAAGGCCAAGTTCATCCACGTGTAACATCAGCAAGTGGTGACCGTTATCTCCGGTTAACAGCCCGTCGAGACAGGAGGCTGAATGCAACTCTGCTGCAGCGGACCCTCCAGGCAGCGACAGACCGAAACCGCCTTCGGGAATGTGGCCTCTACGCACGGAAGTCTATGGTGTCTGTTCCATTAAAACCGCGACACCGTTTAGCCCGCAGAAACTGGGCGGAAGTACATTATGATTGGAGTTGTAACAAATGGTGCCTGGTTTTGTTCATGGATGAGTCAGGAGTTTGTGTTCAGCCAGACAATAGTCGTTCCCTCATGTGGAGAGATCTTGGAACTCGGAAATATCCTGCTTATGTGCAGGAAACATCACCATATCGTGGTGGTGGACTAACGGTGTGGGCAAGAGTCAGTGTCGGCGGAAGAGCGGACTCTGTGTCGTTCAGAATGGCGCTTTGCTAAGCGGTATAGAGATGAGATCTTTCGACCTTTTGTTGTGCCTTACGATGATGCCATAGGAGATGGGTTCCTTGTTGTCGACGATAACGTTTGTCTCCACAGAGCTGCACCGATGGAAAACATGCTTGAAGACGAGGGAATTGAGCGAATGGTGTGGCCAACTTGTTCACCGGACTTAAACCCGACTGAGCATGTCTGGGATGTACTTGGCACACGCATTGCAACCAGACCAGCTCCTCACACAACGGTTGCAGAGCTGGACATTACACTCATGGAAGAATGGCCAAATATCCCTCGAGAGCTGATTGATAACCTCATACTGGCAATGCCATGCAGGTGTTCAACTGTTCTGGCCGTATGAGGTGATCACACACCGTATTAGAGGGCAACGATAATGACTTTTTCACTATTATGGCAGTCCCATAGAGCCTCACTCTAAGTAAACGCCACGCAAACCTCAAGTAAAGAGCTGAGACAGCAAAATGTATTGTATCACACACCAGTTACAATTGTAACCAATATATGAAAAAAATACGTTGCCGTGTGTATTGCTTACGATATCTCACCTGATCCCTGAATTGTTTTTAGCAGTGTAATAATGTATTGAGCTACTATTAGTGTCTTCTTCACACTCTCCATTCCCAACTCCTAACCTGGCTACGCTCTTGGTCTGTAACTTAAATAATCACTAGTTAACACGTAGTTCCATGTCTGATCTAGTTAAAACGAAAATATTATGTAGTTCTTTAACAGTGACTCAGTATTAAAATAATGACTGTGGAAAGGTAAAAGGCTGTAACTCTCATTTTCTCCAAAACTGAGCTTACAGAATGTTCAAATGCTTATAAATCTGTGGGACTCAACTGCTTGGTTATCAGTCCCTAGCTTACAAACTACTTAACCTAAGGTAAACTAAACTAAGGACAACACAAACACTCATTCTCGAGGGAGGAATCGAACCCCCGACGGCGGACGGCCACGCGCACCGCAACACGGCGCTCCAGTACGCGCGGCTAATCGCCGCGGCTACTAAGGTTACAAGGTATATGTTATTGTACTCGAATTCTGGCTGGACTGGTAAAAGGTTGTAATCTCAACAAGACGGGAAACGACTATTTTTGTGATTTTTATATTATTGTAACCCACAGTGGGTATGCATATATTTTTCCAAATACTGTGAACTCGTAATTTGAGGGTCACAACTCTTTACATTTGTACTATTAACTTCTGCGTCCACCTCAGTAACGGTTATATGACGCTGCAATTGTGTGAATTTTGAGCGGAATTGACACTATTTGATCTGACGCTTTCGCCAGCTGAGCCACCCGAGTACGCCATGCAGTCAGCAGTCATCTGGATTTGAATATTGCGCCAGCGCCTAGTCTTAATTTGTTTACATTTTCGGGGTGTTAAATTATTCTGCACATGACTGTGGAAAGGTTGATGTGAGATTACTCAATAAGCGTCGCCCAAAATGCCTCAATTTCTTTCTCCAAACGGCAGCCGCTTCCGCTATCGTAATGGCTAGGTAGAGGAGCTCTACTCACCTACATCTACAGCTAAATGTACGTACCGGAAGCCACCTTACACTGTGAGGTGCAGGGTATGTTTCCCAAAGTCTTGTTCCAGTAGAGAATAAGGAAAGAGAAGAATTTCTGCCGGTAAAACTCTAAGATCTCTGACTTCTCCATCATTTTGGATGTGCAGCTCTTGTGACTTCTGTGCTTGCAATAAAAAATTCTGGGTATGAGGTCCGCCTGATATGCCAAACCCTATTTTTACTTTTCACACAATTTCAGCACCTATGAGGCATCATCAGTGCTTTTTTATTATTTATTTATTTATTTATGACTGTGAAAATCAAAATACATTGTTTTAGCACTACCTATGAGTGGATATTAGCCCTAAAAGTCGTATCTCTTATTTTTGGTTATTACCTTGCTTTTACGTTTGTGGACATTTACATTTGTCTTTTTACATAGACAATGGTAGCGTTGCAACTAAATAATCTGTGTGAACATTGTGACGAGTTAACACGCTACTTCTATTGTGAAACATACATTTTGTGAGCAGATATATTTGGATCATCAGCCTGTATTGTCTATTATTTACGGTTTGGTTTGGAGCACACTATCCCTTCCTCGTTTCTGTGGACAATACACATGCAATACACATATTTTGCTGACTGCTTTTTTCTTTTACCATCATTTCACACTTTGCCAAAATCGACTGTATACGCTTTGTTGTTATGCGCACATACTAATCGGCATTCATTTGTTCTCAGATGGGAATTGCGGTGGATTTGAATTTTGTTTATTCTCTCTCTTCTCTTTGTGCCGCGCGGCGCGTGTGCGTGTGTGTATACCTTTTAATTGCCTGCTCTAACTTCTCTGATATTTTCGTGTTGTAGTCAAATCGTGAGAGGTATTTGGGAGGAGGTGTTACGTTGCTTGACTTTTACGTACTCTCTCGGAACTTCAATAGTAAACCCCGCGCGAGGCACGTCGACGCTTTTTATAGCGCCTGCCTCTGGTGTTGTTAAGCATCTCCGTTACACTCTCGCGCCTTTAAACTATCTTGCGAAGAGTCCTGCAGGGGCTTCGTTGGATTTTCACTACTTTTTTTAAGGAGCAACACGAAACCGTGAAAGAGGATCTCGTCTGTCTGCTTCTTCTTCGTGTTAGCCGTGGTGGAATGGCCGACCGTTCTAAGGCACCTTATTGCGGAGCGCGCGGTTTCTCGCCATCTGAGATTCGAGTCCTCACTCGGCATGTGTGTGTGTTGTCCTTAGCATAAGTTAGTTTGCGGGAGAACTACCACACCTAAATTGTAGAAGACCTGCTCACACAAACGGGGCTCTGTCTGGACGAACTGTTTGTTCCATAGATGCTCACACAAGCGGGTTGGACATTTTTTAACACCCAGGAGAAAGGTGTAAGTAAGCCCACGGGGATAGCTGCGCAGTCTTGGGAGTCATGCTACGGATTGTGCGGCCGCTTCCGTCGATGGTTCGACGCCCCCCCCCCCCCCTCGGTAATCGGTATTTGTGTTGTCCTTGGCATATGTTAGTTTAAGTAATTTGTGAGTTTATGGACCGATGACCCTGGCAGTTTGATCCCTTAGAATGACACACATTTGAACATTTGTAGGAGTGTACCGTTGGTAGGTAGCAACACACAAATTAAGAAAAAGACTCTTTAACAAATCCTTTTCTTGCAGGAATTAACCACAACCGCGGTGGACTGGTTGAGCGTTCTAAGACGCCTTGCTGCGGAGCATGCGGTCGCTCGCTGTGGAAGGTTCGTGTCCTCCCTCGGGCATGGGTGTGTGTGTTGTACTCAGTATAAGTTAGTTAAAGCAGTTCTGAGGACAACACACACACCCATGCCCGAGGGAGGACTCGAACCTCCCACTGCGAGCGACCGCGTGCTTAGCAGCAAGGAGTCTTAGAACATAGTCCTCAGTATAAGTTAGTTAAAGTAGTTTTCCACCCTCATGAACCACGGACATTACCAAGGTGGGGTGGCTTGCGTGCTTCAACGATACTGATAGCCGTACCGTAGGTGCAACCACAGCGGGGGGGTATGTGTGGAGAAGCCAGACAAACGTGTGGTCCTTAAAGAGTGGCAGCAGCCTTTTCATTAGTTACAGGGGCAACAGTCTGGATGATTGAGTGAGATGGTGGAGTGGCCGAGCGTTCTAAGACGCCTTGCTGTGGATGATGTTACGTCGGGTAACGTGGATTTCAAATCAAATGTTTGTAAATCTATCGGACCTAACTGCGTGGTCATCAGTCCGTAGCCTACAAACTACTTAAACCTAGGTAAACTACCCTAAGGACAAACACACATACCCATGCCCCAGGGAGGAATTCGAACCTCCACGGCGAGCAACCGCGCGCTCCGCAGCGAGACGCTTTAGACCGCTCGGCTACTCCCCCGCGGCAACGTGGCTTTGCCATGCAGTTACTGCGAGCGGCTGAAAGCAAGGGGAAACTACAGTCGTCACTTTTCCCGAGGACATGCAGCTGTACTGTGTGAATATATGATGATGGCGTCTTCTTGGGTAAAATATTTAGGAGGTAAAATAGTCCCCCATTCGGATCTCCGAGGGAGGGGGGAGGCTACCCAGGAGGATGACGTCATCAAGGAAATCAAAGCAGGCATTCTACGAGTCGGAACGTGGAATGTTCTAACCCTTAATCGCGTAGGTAAATTGGAAAATTTGAAAAGAGTAATGGGTAGGTTAATGTTAGATGTGGTAGGGATTAGTGAAGTTCGGTGGCAGGAAGAACAGGATTTCTGGTCAGGTGAGGACAGAGTTATAAACGGGAGTAGGGCTGATAATGAATAAAAAATGGGAATGCAGTTAAGTTACCATGAACAGCATAGTGAACGCATTATCATAGCAAAGATAGACACAAAATCAACATCAACCACAGTAGTACCAGTTTATATGCCAACTAGCTCTGCCGATGATGAGGACATCGAAGAAATGTATGAGGATATAAAAGAAATTATGCAGAAAATTAAGGGAGACAAAAACTTGATTCTGTTGGGTGACTGGAAATATGTAGTACGAAAAGGAAGAGAAGGGGAAAAGAAATGGACTGGGGGAAAGAAATGAAAGAGGAGATCGATTGGTAAGATTTTTTGCAGAGCACAATTTAATGATCACCAGCACTTGGACTAATCATCATGAAAGAAGGCTGTATACGTGGAGGAGACCTAGAGACACTGGATACCAGATAGACACTGGATACCAGATAGACACTGGATACCAGATAGACACTGGATACCAGATAGACTTTATAATGGTAAGGTGTAGATTTAGAAACCAGGTTTTAAACTGTAAGACATACCCATGGGCAGATATAGACTCTGACCATAACTTATTGGTTATGAACTGCAGATTAAAACTCAAGAGAGATAGAGTAGATAGAAATCCCTGGATAACACAGGATATACTGGACTGATGAGAGGGGAAACTACAAAAATGCAGCATCAAGTGAAGCTGGCAAAAGGGACTACAAACGTGTAAAGAATGAGATTGACAGGAAGCGCAGACTGGCTAGGCAGGAGTGTCCAAAGGACAAATACAGAGAAGAATGTATAACTAGGGGAAATATAGATATCGCCTACAGGAAATTAAAAGAGATATTTGGAGACAAGAAAAGCAGCTGTATGAACATCAAGATCTCAGACGGGAAACCAGTACTAAGTGAAGAGGGAAAAACTGAAATGTGGAAAGAATATATAGAGGGCCTGTACAAAGGAAATCAAGGTAGTATTCTAGAAATGGAAGACGAAGTGAAGGAAGAGCAGATAGGAGATAAGATACTACGAGAAGAAGTTGACAGAGCGCTGAAGAATGGAGTCGAAACAAGGCCCGTGGAATAGATGATATTCCGTATGAACTGCTGATATCGTTAGGAGAAGCTACAAATGAGCGCAAGGAACATGTAGAACATTCTGGAAATGATAATTACAAAGAAATAAATTGTTGCCGTTAGACAGGATTGAACCGGCGACCTTCAGCACCGCAATCGGTGATGCTATCCATTGCGCCACGCAGGCAGTTGATAAACTGGGAGTCTCACGGCAATATCATAGCCCTGGAAATTACGTTGTACCTTTTGTTACGCAACCATGGCTGAAGAAAAATACCAATAGTTTCAGTCACTTTAAAAAATAACAGTATCATGAGCTGGAAGCTATTTATTTTATTTTCTCGTCATAAATGCGAAGTAATATAAAGGCTCGTCGTATTTTCGAAACAAACGCAGTTTTAGTTTGCCGCCTTTTCTTTATAAAATAATCCGGCACCACCGAACAATAGGCTAATAACGCCCCCCACTGTATAATTTTGGATTATTCGATCACAGAATCGCAAAAGCGAACGATTTATGAAGTCCGGAATTTGAATTAAGCTCTTTCGTCAGTTGTATCGGCTTAAAAAAGTTCCACTAGGCCCACAATAACCGCATTAGAGCATCTGAGCGGCACCCAGAAGCGCGCCAAGTGGTGGCATTGCCTCTGCGGCTTACTGGCGCGCGCTCAAAAGCCTCCGGTTTTTGTGTGTCGGCCGCATTAATCGGCCCGGGCCTGCGCTAATTGGAGGCGCATTGTGCGCGGGCCTCATAAGGCGTGCCCGCCGCCAGATTCGATCAGCCATTATTCAGCCACTTGTGTCGCGACACCGACTAACGCTGGCCATTGTCTCGCCGGGCGTATCGTCAGCGGCCAGCTAGTGGCACGCCGTCCTACGCAACGCTGCTTAACACGTTCGCTGCCGTTCAGGCTCTGGCGCGTGTAAACGTTACTCAAGTCAGGTGCCGCTCACGCCGTGGCGCGTGCTGCGACCTGGCATCCCATTAAGGGTTGTTGTAAACTGGCATCGTCTAATAAAGCTGTATACTCTGATAGGCACTCAGGGAAGAGTATAAGTGATATGCACCCTTACGTGGTTCCAGATTTCCGCGTTTGCATTACCGGCTACGAGCCACACACCCTTCTCATGATGTCATGATAGATTTATTGGATTCTTCATCCACATACATACTCCGCAATTCACCGTAAGGTGCGTGGCGGAGGGTACACTGTACCACTACTTCCTTTCCTATTCCACTCCCAAATTGAACGAGGAAAAAAAGAATGCCTATATGCCTCCGTACGAGCCCTAATTTCTCTTATCTTGTCTTTGTGATCTTTACGCGAAATGTATGTAGGCGGCAGCAATATCGTATTACACTCAGCTTCAAATTCCGACCCTCTAAATTTACTTAACAGAAATTCACGAAAAGAACGTCGTCTTTCTTCCAGCGATCCCCAATTGAGTTGCTGGAGCATTTCCGTGACACTCGCGCATTGGTCGAACCTACCGGTAACAAATCTAGCTGCTCGTCTCTAAACCGCCTCTATCTCTTCTTTTAAACTGATCTGCTGCGAGTCCCAAACACTTGAGCAATACTCAAGACGTGGTCGTACAAGCGTTTTATACTCGGTCTCCTTTACAGGTGAAGTACATCTTCCCAAAATTCTCCCAATAAACCGAAGTCGGCTGTCCGCCTTACTCACAACTGTCCTTACATGCTCGTTCCATTTCATATCGCTCTGCAATGTTACGCCTAGATATTTGAACTACGTGACAGCATCAAGAAGCTCACTACTAATGCTGTATTCGAACATTATGGGATTGTTTTTTCTACTCATGCGCATCACCTTACATTTTTCTACATTGAGAGCTAGTTGCCATTCTTCGCACCAACTAGAAATTTTGTCTAAGTCATCCTGTATGCTATTACAGTCAGTTACAGACGACACCCTCCTATACACCACAGCATCATCAGCAAACAGCCGCAAATTACAACTTACTCTGTCCATCAGATCATTTATATTGATAGAAAATAATAGCGGTCCTATCACATTCCCCTGGGGCACGCCTGACGATACACTCGTCTCTGATGAACACTCGCCGTCGAGAACAACGTACTGCGTTCTATTACTTAGGAAGTCTTCCAGCCAGTCACAAATCTGTGAACCTATTCCATAAGCTCGTATCTTCGTTAGCAGTCTGCAGTGTGGCATCGCATCGAACGCCTTTTTGAAGTCGAGAAAAACACAATCCGCCTGTTGCCCTTCGTCCATGGCTCGCAAGATGTCCTGCGAGAAAAGGGCAAGCTGAGTTTCACATGAACGATGTTTCTTAAACCCGTGTTGATTCATGGAAAGAAGCTTTTCCGTTTCAAGAAATTTTACTATATTCGAACTGAGAATATGCTCCAAAATTCTACATGAAAGTGACGTCAACGTATGTAAACAAGCAAGTAAGCTTTTGATTATTGTAATTTTATTTCGATTAGTTACCAGTTTATAAAAAAATACTTCTTGGTTTTGATATAATTCGTACTTATATTGATGATGATATAGAAATAAGCATATGTTTTACGAAATACCTTGTTGTACTGTTTATATTGTTCATTTGTTGTTTTCACAAATATACAAATGCAAATAAAAACCATATAAAAAAACTGAAAACTAAAACCAAAACAGTGACTCAAAACTATGAAGAGATACTGTCAAAATACGATCACGCGCCAGAGCGTGAAGTGGCACCTAGCATCATCGCGCTAGAGCGTGAACGGCAGCGAACGTGTTAACCCTGTTTTGTCACAGGGAGAGATAATCGGTGGATCAACGACATTTTGCTGTTGTAATGTTGGTAAATGTTTCGCTGCAGTCAAGTATCAACCATTTCTTAATCTAAGTAATGCCAAAATACTGCTTTATAGATGTTAAAAACTGTTTAGCCCTATTTCGGCACTGTGGTCATCATCAGGCTATCTACGGAAAAATGTTTAAGGTTAAAATGAGTAAAATAAATATACTTACAATTTTGATACATTTTTCGTGACATTATTCCAGACTTGAGTCCATATGGCATCGTGGAGATATAATTTATTATAATAACCAGTGGCGTAACCAGGACTTGGCTTTGGGAGGGGGGGGGGGGGGGAATAGATCTGCTTCACGAGCAAAATTTTAGTCAGTTTCCAGACAGACTACCATCTACCACTCCCATTGAAGAAACTAATTCACTTCCTTACATTGAAAGCTTATGGTAAAACACCCCAAGTTTCCAATCTTTACCTTTACCAGATTGCTGTTATACGATTTTTTCCCTCTCTCTATTGTTTTTCTTTTCTTTTCGGGTTCTTGGGGCGGGGGAGGGGGATTCTATCCCCCTCATTCCCCCCCCTCCCCCCATAGTTACGCCACTGATAATAACTGCATATAATTGCAGTATAAATGTTCTTTAGATAGTATATATATTATTTTATGCTTATCAGGTATTAATTCATTACTGCTATTCTGTCAGTTTGACATATCCTCCAGCGATCCTCTATGGTTACAGTTTGTTCATTACTGCATATAGTGGGATCTTTGGTAGTGTGGTGTGATCTTTATTATGTTATGGTATTACGATGCATATCTTTGTTTTAACTCGTTTCGAAAATTTTGATAGAGCTGTCTAGATAATGTTTGTATTTTAGTTCGGTTTGTTCATTTAAAATTTCGTCAGGGCTTTCCTTCAAATGTGTATAAATTGTATCTCTTCGAGGATGTTCATATGAGAACCTTTTAGTGTGATATGTAATATTTTCATTGCGTCTGTAATTCGATCGCTTTCGTGATTTTCCGTTTTCAAGTGGTTAAAGAATGCTCAAAGATTTTTGTCGGAATTTCTTGAATGTTCTTTGTATTGAATTTCGAAATTTCTGCCAGTTTGTCCTATATAAAATTTCTGACAATACTTACAATTAATTTTATATATGCCTGGTAATTAGTATATTTGTATTTGTCTGCAGATAGCCTGATGATGGCCACACTGCTGAAATAGGCCTATTGCTATATTAATAAACAGTTTTTAACATCTATAAAGTAAAGCAGCATTTTGGCATTACTTAGATTAATAAAATGTCCTTAAAAGATATACACAATGCTGCAGGCCCAAATGAAATGAAATTATTAACCATTTATTTGACGCACACAGAAACTGTGCTAAGATAAAATACGAGAGTCATCCATAAAGTAAGTTACTTTTCTATTTCCATCCACGGCAGCGCTACAAAAATGAAATGTTCAAATGTTTGTATAGCTTATGGGACTTAACAGCGGGGCCATCAATCCCTATTCAGTCCCCTCGGCCACCGCGGCCGGCGCAGCGCTACAATCGCAGTTCCGAGCATGCGCGGCATACGGTTACCAGATCGATGAATGCAAAAATGAGGACTTTTAAACATTTTGGGTTAAAATGAGGATACTTTCTATATTTTAGGGTGAAAAATGAGGACACTTTTTATACTTTAATTTTATCGCGTAACAAATAAAATAACATGATACCAATCAAACATCTGAGCCCTTGTCAGATGAGATTGCATCTATATGTTTTTAAAAAGTTCACTCTCTGACAAATATTTAAAGACGTTTTTACAGTTAAAATGTCTGAAATTAAATTCAGTCATCACAATCTCTCTTACTGAGTCAATAGACAATCTGTTTTTCATTTTGTTCATTGTGCCTGCATCAACGAGAAAAATCTTTCAAATGAAGCATTACTGGCTGGGACTGCAAAAAAGAAGTGGGCAATTTTAACGAGATCACGAAATTGTTCCTCACTGTTATACGATTCAATTAACTTCCACCATTTGTTTCGACTAACTTCAGATTACGCGTCATTTCTTGGAATGAATTACTTTAAATCTGAGCCGGCCGCGGTGGCCGAGGGGATTGAGGCGCTCCAGTCACGGTCTGCATAGCCACTACGGTCGGGGGTTCGAATCCCCCCTCGGGCATGGATTTTGTGCCGTCCTTAGTTGTAGGTAGTTCATAAGTAGTTTGTAAGTTTAGGGACTGATGACCCCGTAGTTAAGTCCCTTAAGCTTAACAAACACTTGAACTTGAACTTTAAATCTGAAAACTGATCGAAACACTTTTCATTATCAATTTGAATATTTTTTTCTTCCATGACGAAAACTTTGTTATTTTTGTCAGAGTTTTTCCGATAATGCGCATTTCCATTTCGCTACGACGAAAAATTCCAAATTATCTTAAACTAAATGGAAAAATGAATTATCAAACGCATTGTTCAGCTACGAAAACGTTAACTTGTTCTGTGCTCTTGTGTCACAGGCTATGTTTCGAAAATCACGAAAATTATCCAATAAGACGATTCGATGAGAAAGGAATAGAATGTAATTTGAAAAACTTGGAGTTTATATATAACATACATAGTCCCTAAAATCAGTATACTACATAAAATAGCACTGTAGGCCTGATAACTGAAAACATGTGCACAACACAAAAACAAACTGTTAGCAGCTCAGCATGTTACATTAACGTAGCGAAAGAATTTACACATCACATACATAACTTCGATTATAAGCAATATAAAACGATATTATCCCTTTTTCATGTTGGTCTGCAGTGTTACAAGTATACCAAATCGATAAGTAAATAAAAAACTTGTTTATATAAATAAATGTCATAAAAAATTATAATTTTTTATGGATATGAGTTGAAAACAATAGTCGGCAGTTCTTAATTACCAAAGTTTAAAAATGCGGACATTTCCAGAAATCGTAAAAATATATGCGAACGTTCCATTTAACGTCGAAAATGCGGACATGTCAACATAAATGCGGACGTCTGGTATCCCTAGCGCGGCAGTTACTCTAAATCTAGGAGAAGACATGTACGCCATTTTCAGATCGCTGCTACCGACGTGTGCTTTATAGTGCTTCTTTATGTCTGCCGTAATTGAAAATGCCACAGCGTCCGAAATCAGATCTGTGATTCGTTTTCTAAATGCAAATAAAGTTAAACCAAAGGAAATTCATCGGCAAATCTGCGAGGTATACGGAAAAAGTGATATGAGCGATTCAATTGTAGAAGATGGGTCAGACTGTTCAATGAAGGCCGTGATCAAGTGCACAATGAAGAACAAAGTGGACGCCCGTCTGTGGTTACTGATGAACTGGTTCACACAGTTGAAGACAAGATTAAGCACAACCATAAGTTTACACTTAGTGTTCTTGGTATGGAAGTTCCGCAAATCTCACGATCACTAATTCCTGAAATTGTTACTCAAAAACTGAAATTTCAATAACTTTACTCACGTTGGGTACCAAAAATTCTTCCTTAACAACATAAAAACAATGTATGGGCAGTGTACTTCAGTTTTTGACACGCTACAATGAAGAAGGCGATAGTCACGGGGGATGAAACTTGGGTATCGTTCGACACACCAGGAAAAAAAAAAAAAAAAAAGAAAGTGGGAGGGGGGGGACCGCCAATCAGTGGAATGGAGGCACACTTCATCGCCAACGAAGGTTAAGCCTAAGCAAATCTTGACACCTCGAAAATTCATGTGCACCACTTCTTGGGACACAAAACGCATTTTGCTGATTTATTTCTTACCACGTAGCCAAATAATCACTGCACATGGTTACTGCGAGACCATTAAGAAATTGCGACGCACAGTACAGAACAAGCACCGAGGATTACTGTCAAACTCACACGGAGAATGTTACCAAACAACTCTTACTGGAATTTCACTGGGACGTGTTTGATCATCCTCCGTACAGCCCGGACATCGCTCCTTGCGACTTTCATTTCTTCATACACCTAAAATCTGTCCTTGGTGATTAACACTTCAACGATGATGACGAGTTGAAAGAAAGAACATGTTGTCACATGGTTGAATACACGGCTCCCTTCTATGAAGACGGCATACAATAACTTGTGCTACGCTATGACAAGTGCCTACAAAATTTCTGAAGCTATGTAGAAAAGTATTTAACAGTTGTAGATTTTTGTACAGTAAACATTTTTTTCTGTAGCTGTAGACGTTTGTTATATATAACCAAACGGAACTTACTTTGTAGAAATGTTCAAATGTTTGTAATTCTATCGGACCAAACTGCGTGGTCATCAGTCCGTAGCTTACAAACTACTTAAACCTAGGTAAACTAACCTAAGGACAACACACACACCCATGCCCCAGGACTCTAACCTCCACGGCAACGCTTTAGACCGCTAGGCTACTCCACCGCGGCTACTTTGTAGACATTCTTCGTGTTCAGTAGCTTAAATTAGACATATATGGCCACGTGAAGAATTTCACGTGGTTGTTTTTCCTCATCTTCTTTTTTCCAAACATTAGTTTCTTGTCTGTAAATAACAGAGTAAAAAAAACATGTTTTACAATAGAAATACTACAGTTTTGTCCATGTGATTGTAAAAGTATTAGTACTTTGCACTATTCCATGTGAAGTGTCTGAAAAAAGTCCTTTTTGGTATAAAGCTCAGAAAAATCAAGCAATTTCCTTGTATTACAGTCAAGTACCCATCTGTAGAGGTCAATCCAAGGATTGGTTTGCAACAGCTACAATGGCAGCTTGTCTCCGATCTGTACGTCTTTCCGATTTTCTCTTCATTTCTTTATAGCTCTTACATCCCACATGTTTCACGATTTGATCCTTGTATCTCAGGCGTGGTCTTCCTCTTGATCTTTTTCCCTCGACATATCTCTCTATGATTGTGTTCAGGAGTCCTTTATGTCTTGATAGAAGGCCAGTAAATTGCACTCTTCTTTTAACAACGAAACTGCAGAGGCCTTTCTTCTGACCTGCTCTTTCCAGAACCACTTCGTTTGTGACCTTGTCGATCCATTTTATTTTGACCATGTGTCTATAGCACCACATTTAAAAAGAATTTAGCTTCTTCTCTTCCTCTGTACCGAGAGTCCATGTTTCACACCCATAGCATGCCACACTCCGTACATATGACTTCAAAAATCTTTCCTCATTTCAAGGCTGATGCTTTTTCATGTTAAGATGTTTTTTCTTCTTGTTAAAATCAGCCTTTGCTTGAGCAATTCTCCTTCTCACTTCTGCCTAGCTCCTTCCATCCCCGATAATCGTACTGTCCAGATAAGGAAATTTATTAACTTGTTCAGTTCATTGCCTACATGAACTTGGAGTTTCGCTTGGTCTTTTTTGTCGCATGCCATTACTTGTGTTTCTGCTTTATAAATTCTCATATTATATTCTTCACCCATAACTTTATCCATTCTAGCCAGTAGGGCTACAAGATCTTCTTCACTTCCAGCTAGGACAACTATGTCATCGGCATGTCTTATCACATCTGTTCGTTGGCCGTGAGTTACTACACCTCTCTGTGAATTTTTAAGCGCATCTTGAATGTGTAGATTAAAGGTAACTGGGGATAGTGCACATCCTTGTCGGACACCTTTCCGTATCTGCACCTCTTCTTGGTATGTCTGTCCACGGATAACCGCTGTTTTGTTTTTGTACAGGTACCATATCATTTATCATTATCCTGTGAAGCTAAAGCCTCCAATCTCCTCGCTCTAATATAATATTACTATACAGAGCTTAACATTAACTCACGTATATTCGTAGATGGTCTTACATCAAAGGCGACTGTATATTGACTGTCAAAATTTTTCTATATTTTTAATATTTATTTGGAATTCTAACAATTATATCTACGATGTCGTATTTTTACAAAGCATGTAAACATCATATATAGATTATTATGGTTTTGTAATCTTTCGAAATATTTTAAGAGTGATTAGAATTTACATATGCTACCTTGGGATACTACTCTAATTACAAGCCATCTTTGAGCTAAGCTACTTTACCATCTTTGCTTCTGATAGCAATCATCTCAAAGTTTGTAGGCCATCACAAACACGCCACATTCCCTCACAGAAGGAAATGAAAGAGGAAGGGTGACACTGCAGGTAAATGTAAATGAACGAGACGCTGTTGCCACTTTCCACATCCAGTAATTGGCAACCTTCATGATCGAAGCAATGAAAGTGGTTTTGCACCTTCTAATGCTGCTGTGTGTAATGTAAATATACTGATTACAGTGTTACTTTGGTTAAAGTGTATAATGCCTACCTAGAGCACCGCTTCACGCTTAACACCTTAATAACTGCGAGGCAAATTGCAAATTGAACGTGGTCTTCGAAAATGTCCCCCTGGAACATAGCCCATACCCGAAATACTTGAGGGTCGTTTTAGATCGGTTTCTTACCTTTACGAACCGTCTAGAATACGTAGAAAAAAGTGAACACCAGAATCGACATTGTCAGAAAACTGGCTGGGTCAGGATGGGATGCAAATGCAAATACTCTTCGTACTGCTATATTACCATTAGTTTGCTCCACGGCAGAATACTGTGCTCCAGTATGGAAAAATAGCACACATGTAAGTAAAGTCCAAGTCAAACTGTCACAAATCAGAATAATCAAACAGAATAATCAGTGTGACTACAAAGACTACACCACTTCCATGGCTGTCTGTGTTGTGTAATATTCCACCTCCATCAATAAGGTGAGAAGTAGCAGCAATAATAGAGTTCCACTAGAGCTCCACTCAACATAACTCACTTCTGTACAATCACCTGCAGATTATACCTACCAGCAGACTAATATCCAGGAAACCACCATGGCCAATGCAAGATGCGCCCCTTGTGTATCATATCTCTCATGAATGGAAAGAGGTTTGGCAAAAGTTTCTTCCGACTAACTCTCATCTTATAATTGACCCTAACAAACGTGTGAATGAGTTCGGTCTTCCCATAAAACTATGAACGTCCCTGAACCGATACCGCATGGGGCATGGAAGATGTAGTGCGTGCTATGAATGGGGATACAAAGATGTCCAGCGTGTGACTGTGGTGACCCTGAGCAAACTGTGGAGCACACTTCGAAAAATTCGGGTGATGACGAACTGTGTTTTATAACAAACACTATAATTAATCGCGGATTAATTTGGAACTGCAATATTCGATGAACTTCATTAATTTATGAGTGATAATTTGGAACTTTTACTCTCGAGTGCGTGTGATATTTATTGTGCCTCTCATGAACAATAGTTGGGGAAATATTCAGTTATTTACCGATGTATAAAGTAGGACCACCTCCGCATTTTCATGCCCATAAAGAATAATAAACTCCATTTATAAAAATAAATAAATAAAATAAAAAAAATCTTCGTACGTGCATCTCTTCTGAATATTGTCTTACAATCCATTTTGTTGGTTTTTCGGAGCTTTAGTTTATGTTTGTTTAAATATATTTGTCGCGTCATCATATGCAGATTGATACAAATTAATTATTGATCGCCGGCCGCGGTGGCCAAGCGCTCTGCGGCGCGCCAGTCACAGTCTGCACGGCCACTACGGTCGGGGGTTCGAATCCCCCCTCGGGCATGGATATTTGTGCCGTCCTTAATATTAGCTACTTCATAAGTAGTTTTTAATTTTAGGGAGTGATGACTCCTTAGTTAAGTGCCATAGGCTCTACAAACATTTGAACATTTGAATTATTGATCTTGTTTAAACAAATTGGGTAGCTGTTTAGGGCATAGAAGCTGACATGCATAACTTATCCTATGAACAGAGACAACGAGCCATAAACCTTATGTAGTGCCCAATTTTTATTGTTGAATACCGATAGGAAGGTCACAAGCGCGCCATCTTTTGTTATCTGAGCTGTTGTGATTATTGTGGATGATTGTAAGTAATTGGTGTGAGACTGGGCTTTTCAGTAACCTTCCATGTTTTCTTACCTTAAACAAAATGGCCAGTCTTTTCCTACTACTAACATCATCAGCCATTGTCATTACCTAAAATAGGTGCTGAATTTTTCATTTTCCGCCTCAAGACCAGGCATCAAGTGGTGGTATTCGCCATGCTATTGATTGGATTCTCCCATTTGTTTCTTGAAGCCAAAGAATACCAGCTCATCGTCACTACTGCAGCTGCTGGTGGTGTCATCAAACCAAGGTAAGCCACACCAATATCGAGACTGACACCACGGAACCGTCGGAGTTGACATGTTTCTGCATACTGGCACAAGACGTGGCTGGTACAGCATCGCAGCTGTCTCCGCTGTGTGGACTGGTACGTGGCTAGCGTGGCCGGCGTGGCGTGCATCCAGATAGGCATAGGCAGGCGACGTGCAGCGTGTGGTACGGCATGGCGGCAGTGGTTTGTTGCGGCAGCCAGCGCGCTGCCTGGCGAGTAATTGAGCCGCACCGCTTCTTGCGCCTCCGCCTCCAGCAGCAAAAACAGAGCGGGGGCGGCGCGGTGCGTGCTGCGCTGTGTTCTGTTCTTGCCGCGAGCAGCGGCTACTTGCCGCGCCCTGGGGGAGCCCACAGTATCAGCAGCACGCTCACTACTCACACAGTGTGACACTGGGCACGCAAACGCGTAACGCTCCGCTGGCCAACACACGGCGCGCGCGCGCCTGATCGGGCCTACTGTTCAATCCGCCGGAAAGAGAGAGAGAGAGAGAGAGAGAGAGAGAGAGAGAGAGAGAGAGAGAGAGAGAGAGAGAGAGAGAGAGAGAGAAGGAAATAAAGAATAAAAAAAGACAACTCTCTGGCATATTTTACGACCCGCTTTACATTTTTCCCATGCTTTTATGATTTTTGCAAACATTTTGGACAAAAATAATCAAAACATAAATAATAAAAAAATATGGATGATACGATCACCACTCTAGTATTGTGACAGTATCAATGCACTCAAAAGGTAATATTCTCTTTAATACGTTGCTTGCAGTGGCCATTCGAGCAGCAGCTGAATATTATGTATTTCACTGTAATGTTTTTAAAGGAAATCCCTTTTGCTACTGCAATGAAGGATTTTATTTTTATAAGACAGCCATACGCGTTTCGCCTTTGTGACATCAGTGGGTGTCCTGAAATATTTGCATGTGTATGTTTAACATGAAGGTTAGGTTTCTTACATATGTACAAAACATTTCGTTTCTGATTTAAATCAGTTCGTTGTTTGCTATAAAATAGTGTACTTACAGCACTTGCTACTCCACATCAGTCTCTTTCTGGCAATAAGGTCGAAAGGTTCCACTATTTTCTAAAAAAACAACTTTCCATTTTTCTGGGTCCACTGTCATCTGCAGCCATACTGTGTTCACTGCACATAACAGTGGAACCAGAAAAATGCAAAGTTATCTTAAACAGAAACATGTAAATATTTCAGGACACCCACTGATGATGCCTTGTCACAAAGGCGAAACGCGTATGGGTGTCTTATAAAAATAAAACCCTTCATTACAGTAGCAAAAAGGAGTTTCCTTTAAAAACATTACAGTGAAATACATAATATTCTCTTTGTCCGTATTTTAACATGCAGCCAAAATTATTTGACAATTGAGTTTAGCTTTAACAAAGAAGCTCTTTGTTTTGAACTTTTACCTCTTTAAACTATCGCTGCAATATCTCTCTTTTAACATTACAATATTATCACCTATTTTGCCTTGGTATTTTGTCCTATTTTACAGGTTTATTTTCTTTGCCTATACTAGTTTACGCAAAATCAAGTGACAATGTCAAATCGCCGTTACTTTTGCAAATATATCTAAAATAGTGTGCGATATGAAAAACATATACGAGGGAGACTTGCAAAAAGTTTTCCCTGTCGACTGTGGTCAGAGTTGCGTATGAAAGGAAAAAATAGAATGAGACATTAAAGATAAGACAAATCTTTATTTTTCTACATAATTTCCAAGTACATTGAGACATTTGTCAGGAAATAATCAGGGCGTTGCATACGGAAGAAGCGTTCAACAAAAATGTTCAAATGTTTGTTAAGCTTATCCATTTTAACTGCGGGGTCATCAGTTCCTAAACTTACAAACTACGTTATACTAAAGACAACACAAACATCCATACCCAAGGGAGGATTCGAACCTCCGACGCGACAGGCCGCGCCATCCGCAACGTGCCACTCCAGACCGCCCGACTACTACCGCGCGGCGAAGCGTTCAACGCTTGTTGGACGTCAGCATTGTTTCCTTTTCTTTTGCATATGATGACGGTAAGTCATCTCTCCAAACATCGAAGTTTGGTTACACTGCCACTCGCCTGGAAATCGTAGAACTTTTCATCAACTGTGTAAGCAGGACTAGTGTAAGAGTTATATATACTATGAAATTGACGTACATTACTGACTCCCATTTATAAGAAAGGTAAAAGAAATTACCACCTCAATACAGGCCAATGCCGTTGACAACATTTCTCTGTAGAATTTTGGAGCATATTCTTAGCTCGAATACAATTAATTTCCTTGACATTCTTTCTGTGAACCAGCACGGATTTAGGAAACATCGTTCGCGTGAAAACTCAGATTGCCCTTTTCTCACATGACAGCTTGCGACCCATGGATGAAGGGCAACAGGCTGGTAGTGTTTTCTCGGTTTCAAAAAGGCGTTTGACGCGGTGCCGCACTGCAGACTGCTAACGAAGATACGCGCATATGGAATAGGTTCACAGATTTGTGACTGGCTGGAAGACTTCTTAAGTGGTAGAAAGCAGTAAGTTGATCTCGATGGTGAGTGTTCATCAGAGACTAGGGTGTCGTCAGGCGTGCCACAGGGTAGTTTGATAGAACCGCTATTATTTTGTATCTATAAAAATAATCTGATGGACAGAGAAAGTTGTAATTTGCGGCTCTTTGCTGATGATGCTGTGGTGTATGGGAGGGTGTCGTCTTTAACTGACTGTAATAGCTTACAGGATGACTTAGACAAAATTTCTAGTTGGTGCGAAGAATGGCAACTAGTTCTCAATGTAGAAAAATGTTAGGTGATGCGCATGAGTAGGTAAAGCAATCCTATAGTGTTCGAATACAGCATTAGTAGTGAGCTTCTCGATGCTGTCGCGTCGTTCAAATATCTAGGCGTAACATTGCAGAGCGATATGAAATGGAACGAACATGTAAGGACAGTTGTGAGTAAAGCGGACAGCCGACTTCGGTTTATTGGGAGAATTTTGTTACTGGTAGGTTTGATCAATGCGGAAATATCACATAAATGCTCCGGGAACTCAAATGGAAATCGCTGGAGAAAAGACGACGTTCTTTTCGTGAATTTCTGTTGAGGAAATTTAGAGGGCCGGAATTTGAAGGTGAGTGTAGTACGATCTTTCTGCTACCTACTTACATTTCGCGTAGTGAGCACAATGACAAGAGAAATTAGGAAGCGTATAGACAATCTTTTTTGTCTCGTTCTATTTGGGAGTGGAATAGGAAAGAAAATGCCTAGTAGTGGTACAGTGTACCCTCCGCCACGAACCTTACGGTGGATTTTGGAGTATATATGTAGAAGTAGAACAAAATATTGTCAGTATTACCAATATGTAATGGAAGGGACCTGGAAGAGCGGTTGAACGGAACGGACAGTGTATTGAAAGGAGAGTGTAAGACGAAGATTAACAAGAGCAAAACAAAGCTAATGAAATACAGTCTTAGAAATCAAGCGATGCTGAAGGAATTACATGAGGTAACGAAACAATAAAGTCGGTACATGAGTTTTCTTACTTGGGTAGTAGAATAATATATAGCGGTCGCAGTACAGAGGATATAAAATGCAGAATTCCAATGGGAAGAAAAGCGTTTTTGAAAAAAAGAAATTTGCTAACGTCAAATATTAATTTAAGTGTAAGGAATTCGTTTCTGAAGGCATTTGCGTGGAGTGTTGCCTTGTACGGGAGTGAAACTTGGACAATAAATAGTATAGATAGGAAGAGGATAGAGGGTTTTGAAAAGTGGTGCTACAGAAAAATTCTGGAATTTAGGTGTGTAGGTCGCGTAACTAATGAAGAAGTACTGAACAGAATAGGGGAGAAAAGGAATTTCTGGCATACCTTGACTAAAAGAAGGGATCGACTGATAGGGCAGAGTCTTAGACATCAAATAATCGTGAATATAGCATTGGAGGGAAGTGTATGGAGGGGGGGGGGGATCGTAGAGGGACACCAGGAGACGAATACAGTAAACAGATTCAGATGGATGTAAATTGCCGTTCTTGTGAGGGGATGAAGAGGTTTGCCAGGACGGAGCAGGGTGGAGAGCTGCATAAAACGAGTCTCCGGACTGAAGACCACAACAACAACAACAAATGAAGAAATAGTTGGTAAAATCTTCTCTGGTCTCCAGTCTAATATTCGAAAGACCCGTCTGGGACCAACATTCCCATGTTTAGCCCACATTAATTATTTAATTTGTATTATTTTTATCTTTTGATGGTTACATTCCCAATGAGGAAAACTTGCTGGCCGCGGTGGAGTAGCCGAGCGGTCTAAAGCATCACGCTGCGGAGCGCGCGTTTGCTCGCCGTGGAGGTTCGAGTCCTCCCTGGGGCATGAGTGTGTGTGTTGTTCTTAGGTTAATTTACCTATGTTTAAGTAGTTTGTAAGCTACGGACTGATGACCACGCAGTTTGGTCCGATAGATTTACAACACTCCCAACATCTCCTCCGGTCGAGATCTTGCACTGGGTAATTTGGGGTTATCCAAGAAGACGAATATGCCAATCATTTTTTATTTTTATGTTGATGCTGCCAGAAAGTCGAGAAGCTAGCACTCGTCTTCTGGAACGCTATGTCACGGACACTATCATCTTTCGCTGTGCTGTGATGGGAACATTTTTGATTTTGTCTCCGGTGCAGAGCGCGCCTACGACGTCACGGTGTGCGTGAGTGGCTGGCGGCGGCAGCGGGAGCAGCCGTAGTATGTTAGCATCAGCTGCAGCAGCGGAGGCAGAGGCAGAGGCAGAGGCAGCGCGTCTGTCGCAGTGGAAACAAAAGACGGCGAGCAGCTGCCGCCCGCCCACGCACCGCGCGCTCGGCTCTGCGTGTGGCCGAGGTAGGTGCACAATACGGCGTGTGGCCGCCAACACCAGAATCCAGCCAGCAGTCTGCTGCGTCGCCGCGCCGCGCCGCGCGCTCTACAGCGGCCAGCTGTTGCAGTACAGCCGTGTCACGGGCTCAACGGCTGCGTGAACAGTCATTTCTTAGGCCGTTTCTTTGTCCCCAAACCGTGGCGGACTAAGCATATTGGAGGCTCCGGACCGTTCAAATGTTTGTAAATCTATCGGATCAGTGGTCATCAGTCCGTAGCTTACAAACTACTTAAACCTAGGTAAACTAACCTAAGGACAACACACACACCCATGCCCCAGGGAGGACTCGAACCTCCACGGCGAGCAACCGCGCGCTCCGCAGCGAGACGCTTTAGACCGCTCGGCTACTCCACCGTGGCTCTCGGGACCGTGGAAGCGTGACCAGACGTTCCTTCTGATAACGCCCATTACGTGCCAGTTCAAACTGAATAGTACTGGAAGTTAAAACTGTCCTAAAATTATACCACCGGTCCAAAATTTTGCCAGTACTTGCCGATAATAGTAATCGTTTGCTTTTGTTACGATCACATCGAGAACTACTGGCTATCGTCCAGGTAAGAATTCGTAAGTTATAGAACAAACAATTTTAATAATGCCTCAGCAAACTGTACCCCATTGAACGTTTCTAGAGACAGATTACAATTAAGTCGCAGCAGGAAATAAAATTTTAGGAATGAATCTAGTGAAAGTACGAGGGGACTGTGGGATAAGTAGTGTATAAAAAGAAAAAAAGAAATAGAGACACTAAAGATAAGACATATCTTAATTTTTCTACATAATTTCGAAGTACATTGAGACATTTTTCGTGCCGCTTTATAAGCTTCAAAAAGCCGTCTAGGAAAAATCAGGACGTTACATACGGAAGAAACGTTGAACGGCTATGGGCGAAAGACAACACAGCAGGTGAACGCGCACGAGCCAGACACCGATACACCACTGGGTAGAGGTCGAGCGTGATAATGGCAATGACTTTCTGATTCGAATTGTGACGGGGGATGAATTGTGGATCCACCATTACACGCCCGATTCGGAGGCCGCATCCATGAAATGGAAACATCCGTCATCGCCTGTCCGAAAGTAGTGCAAAAGCACTTCGTCTGCAGGTAAAGTGCTCCCCACCGTTTTCTGGGGCGCCCACGGAGCTTTCTTGCTCGAGTTTTTGTAGAACGCAACCATCATTGCTATGCGGTACTGTGGCACTCTATCGAAATTAAAACAGGTGATTCGGAAAAGCGGCTTTCTCTGATCTGGCGTCGTACTGTTCGATGAAAATGCGAGACCACACTCTTCGATGGCAACGCAAAACCATAGTACCACTCTTGGTTGGGAGCGTCTACATCCGCCATACAGTCCTGATCTCGCACCAAGTGACTTCTATCTGTTTCCAGCTTTGAAGAAGACTCTCGGCGGAAGACGCTTTGGAAGCAATGCTGACGTCAAACAAGCCGTTCAACGCTTCTTCCGTTTGCAACGCCCAGATTTTTTCCTGGACGGCTTTTTGAAGCTTATAAAGCGGTAAGACAAATGTCTCAATGTACTTGGCAATTATGTAGAAAAATAAAGAGATGTCTCAATTTTGCTGTCTCATTGTATTTTTTTTCGTTTCATACACAACTCTCACTACAGTCGACGGGGGAAACTTATTTTGCAACTCCCCTTCGTACTCCTGGTTGAAGCAATCACAGAAGGAACGCCGGATGGCCGCGGTGGAGTGGCCGAGCGTTCTAAACTGCCTCATTGTGGAGCGCGAGGTTGCTCGTCGTCGGAGGTTCGAGTCCTCCCTCGGACACGGGTATGTGTGTGTGTGTGTGTGTGTGTGTGTGTGTGTATTTGTTCTTAGGTTGGTTTAAGTTAGTTTAAGTAGTTCGTAGGGCTAGGGATTGATAACCAGAGTAGTTAAGTCCCATAGACATACAAACATTTGAACGCTTCTGAACGCCATGTAGCACGTTAAAAAACTGAATTGTCAATGTAGAATATGGAGAGAGGCACGGCTGCGTGTAGTTGTGGTTCAGAGTAGTCAGCCAGAATGGAAAGCAGCAATCGACTGCCTGGTGATTTCTTTAGAGGGTGGTGTTGGGGGTCGACGCGACTCTTAGAGGAGGGGCCGCTTACGAGCAGTGAGCATCTGAGTAGGATGCAGCTAGCACGAGAGTGGTATTGTCTGTCAAGGCGCCAGCCAGGCAAGTGCACATCCATCGGTGAATATTTTCGCAAGTAGAGGTTGTAACCAACTGCTGCTAAGACGTGCGGCTCAACGTCTCACCTAAATAACTAGTTTCCCAACAAAGAACTCACGGTCCGTTTTGAGGAAAGTGTGCAGACGACGGAATGAGAAACCTAAAGTATGTAGGGGTCACGTTTGACAGATCGATGAGTCAAAAACAAAATCTATTAAGACATATTTCCCAAAATCAAAACCCGAGAAACCACCTGCATAGGCTCTGTGATGCACCATGGGGATCCTCTGCATCAAAACTCCGTACATAGCTTTGGGACCAGTTTCCTCTGTGGCGGGAATTAGCTCCCCAGTCCGCCTAAACAACATTCACAGAAAACGTGTGAATACACAACTCAACCATACCACGCGTCTTATAAATGACACAATCAGATCTAAACCTACTTTCTGGCTATCCATGCATACAGGGGGTGAACAAAATAATATTAACATTATGCAGTATACGACATCTTGTTGCAAGAATGCAAGCACAGTATACGTGTTATCGCTAAGACGCACCCGCAGTGCCAATTGACGAACGAAGTCATGGCCCTTACCTCGCAGTGTATTATACCTTCTGTTCTGCGACGATTATCACAAATGATACATGAAATAAGTGATCTCTTCCAAAGAGGCCAAATCGATGCTGCCCAGTTAGTGGTAGCATCTGTGCCGAAAATGGCTGCACTGTTTAACGTTTCACCAGCGACGGTATCCTCGGTAATAACAGCGTACACAATACAAGGGGAAACATGACTGGCACCCTGCAGGCATCCCGCAGACAGCCGAGATTACGATCTTTCGTGTACCCTACACAAGTACCTAGCGTGCACTTGTAGAGTGCTTATATCAGTGGGATAGTTGTTCTCAGACCTATGATTATTACTTTCGAATAAAGACTTCAATTAGACGCACAGTGTCGTTTCGTACCTTTTCATTTGAACACTCCTCGCAGTTTTTACTGGAATGAAATTTTCACTCTGTAGTGGGGTGTACGCTGATATGGAAGTTCCTGGCAGTTTAAAATTGCGTGCCAGAGCAGGATTCGAACACAGGACCTTTACCTTTCACTTGTTTTTTCACAGTGGTCTTCGACTCCGGAATGTGTCATACTCGTCACATTGCTGAAATCCTCAATCATAGGACCTTTACGTACGACAAGAATATAAACCGGAGTCTATTAGTATTGACCTGATGTCAAAACTCTTCAGAGATGAACTCAACCATTATAAAAGTTTCACTATAGTAGTCTCCGATACGATTGCAGCCAAATTGTTCAGAGGAGAAAAATCAAGGTTAACCCATCACGATGTTAACTCATTATCAAACTACGACTGCAACTACAAAATACTGTTTATAATATTCGCATCATAGTTCTGTCTCAAACACACGTCACTAATTATGTCGAATAGAGATACCAGGTTTATATATATATATATATATATATATATATATATACGAGGCCTGAGCATCTCCGCATCCCGACATTTTAGAGTCATCGGCGCGTGTGGTGGGTTCATGTTGCGCCGAATACTGGTACACATCGCTCGTTTGGCTTCAGCTAACATATGTGCCTAATGTAAGAGCCGAGTCTTTCGCTGGCATTTAACACCACCTTGTTCTCAGGTATGCGTCTCAGATTTCTCGGGTTACGCCTGTCTCAATGCTTTTAGAAGGTTTCACCTCTGCCAGTAGATTGATATCAGTATCCGTACACCGAGAAAAGAAAAATAAAGCACTGTGAAGCATGAGAAACCCTGCTGGTACTGACGATGTCGTAACCCGCTGTTAAATACGCAGCTCTGTACAGTTATTGACTCAATCGAAAATGTATGACGTAATAATTTATATGACATTAAGAATTACAGTTGATAATGTCAAACAAGCTAGTCGTATGCTAAATTATTAGTTCCCTTAATATCTCAAGGGACAAGCCAACAACAAGTAATTGCCATATTGCGAAACTAGTGCAACAGCCGTGCTCGCTTCCTAACTAATTTCCGTCTTTTCCCTCGGGCTGCAATAAATTTGTTTTAATCCCAGCGCTGTCTCACACTTTGCGTCGCCAATGAAGACAAACGGTAATTATAAGCAGTAAGCATTCGCTTAGTCAATTAATGGTCACTGAATAATGCAAGGCGGAGAAGCGTACTCTATTGGTTTCTAGGAGCAGGTCGCTGTTCCGAGCGATGTTGCTACGGTCCAATATCTTTGTCTGTAGCGGACTGAGCGCAGTTCTTGATTAATTATTTTACATGAAATCCTGTAATAGTAGAGAGTTGTTAAATTTTTGCAGAATTAATAATATTCATTCATCCATATTGTTTATGTAAATAAACCACAATGAGAAAGGAAGTTTTGTTACAACCCACTAACAATCGAACAACCTGTAAATCCTGTGTCTAAATAGGCAAAAATTTGAATAATCGCCAGCGCAGTAACATCACACGATTAGAAGCACAGGAATAAGAAGGCATTTTGAGTCGGCAATATTTAAAAAAAATTTATTCGTTTCTCTGTAAGATACCCTGTGACCGCATTTTAATCTAAACACCCTCCACCACAGAGTATATGAAACATTAGTACCGTACATAACAAAAGTTTCAGATTGGCTTATAGCTAAAGATTTTCGAAATAATGTCATGTAAATATTGTAAGTTGTGTGTCAATATTTCCTTCTTTGTCAGATATCTAAAAAGATGCCGTAACCGGGCGAAACGCGTCATTGTAATAAAAAATATTTGCAATCAAGACGTTCTGTTATTCAAGAATTCAACTGAACACGGTTGCTGTACCACACCACGTAAAATGGAATGGGAAGATTTCTGAAATTTTTTAGGTTTACTCTACGACACAAAGTTGTCCACGTGGCCCGTGAACATACACGATAAATGGGGCACGCCTTTAATACCGTTACAGGTCGTCAAACAACAAGAATCCATTGACGCTTCTTCTGACAAAGTCGGTTATTAGTGTGTTTGTAACGAATCCGATACAAAGTACTTCGTCAGCTGGATACAGATAGAGCGTAAGCAACATTCCTATAAAAAGTGGATACCTGTTATTTAGCGGCTTGTAGTAGTGTTTAGGTAATGTTTAATTCAAAGGTTTACAGATTACGAAATACTGTACTAATCGTAGATCGCGCTTTCTTAGGTAAGTACCTTTTCAGACGTATAGTGCAAGTTGACATAAAATATTTCTAGTCCCTCATCTGAAAGACGTCTCTTGAACTCAACTCACTAATTTCAGCTGAAATTAAGTGTCACGTCACGACCAGAATTCTTGTAACATGACCAAAATATAAATTTATTATGCATCTGATTTTAGTCATAATAATAACACTTCAATAATAATATCACGAATCGCCATACCGTTAGGTCTTAACTTCCTTCGCCATTATCAGAGAAGGAAAGAAAAGTACAGGTTAGTTTCTTGCTGACGTAAAAACCAGGTGCCTCGCAAGCGTCTACTAATCAAATTGCGTGCTTATGGAATATCGCCACAGTTGTGCTATTGCATTCGTGATTTCCTGACAGAAAGGACACAGTACGTTGTAACTGATGGAAAGTCATCGAGTAAAACAGAAGTAATATCTGGCTTTCCCCTGGGAAATGTTACAGAGGCACTAGTTTCCTCTATAAACGATTTAGGAGACAATGTGAGTAGCTCTCTTAGACTGTTCGCAGATGAAGCTGTCAGTTATAGGTTAGTAAAGTCACCGGAAGATCAAAGCAACTGCAAATTGCTTTAGATAAGATATCTGTATGGTGGAAAAATTGGCAGTTGACACTACATAATGGAAAGTGTGAAGTCATCCATATAGGACTAAAAAAAATCCGCTTTTATTTACACGATAAATCAGTCAAATCTAAAGGCGGTAAATTCAACTAAATACTAGGAATTACAATTACGAACACCTTAAATTGGAAAGAGCACAGAGAAAATATTGTAGGGATTGCCTACCAAAGGCTACGTTTCATTGGCAGAACACTTAGAAAAGCAATAGTTCTACCAAAGAAACTGTCTCCACTCCACGTGTGCGTCCTATTTTGGAGTATTGCCGCGCAGTGTGGGATTCGTAACAAGTGAGACTGACGGACGATTTAAAGAAAGTTCAGAGAAGGGCAGCTCGTTTTGTATTATCACCATTAGGGGAGAGTGTCACGGAAATGATGCACGAGTTGGGGTGGCAATCATTAAAAGAAAGGCGTTATTCACCGAGGCGAGATTTATTTGCGAATTTCTTTCACCAACTTTTCTTCAGAATGCGAACATATTTTGTTAACACCCATCTACATAGGGAGACATGACCATCTTAATAAAATAAGAGAGCCGGCCGCGGTGGTCGAGGGGACTGAGGCGCTTCAGTCACGGTCTGCACGGGCACTACGGTCGGGGGTTCGAATCCCCCCTCGGGCATGGATATTTGTACCGTCCTCAAAAAATGTTCAAATGTTTGTTAAGCTTATGGGACTTAACTACGGGGTCATCAGTCCCCAAACTTACAAACTACTTATGAACTACTTACGAACTAGGACGGCACAAATATCCATGCCCGAGGGGGGATTCGAACCCCCGACCGTAGTGGCCGTGCTGACCGTGACTGGAGCGCCTCAGTCACCTCGGCCACCGCGGCCGGCAGTGTACCGTCCTAGTTCGTAAGTAGTTCATAAGTAGTTTGTAAGTTTAGGGACTGATGACCCCGTAGTTAAGTCCCATAAGCTGTACAAACATTTGGACATAAAATAAGAGAAATCAGATCGGAAAAGGAAAGATTCAGGTGTTCCTTTCCCTGTGCACTATTGGAATGGCAGAGAAATATCATAAAAGAGGTTCGATGAACCTTCTGTCATACACTTCATTGTGAGTTGCACAGCATTTATGTAGATGTAGATGAACTGTAGTCGCAAATGTTGGATTTAGCACTCCTTGAAAAAAAAAAAATTGCCACCAAAAATATGGACAGGCGTCCCTCTAACTTCAATACGTACACACCGTCGTCGGATATGCAGATTATTAGGAGTGGCACTCTATGAGGCCCACCCTGACAGCCCAACGTGTTAAACCAACAGCTCTCGGGACTGAGAGTTGCCGGCCGCGGCGGCCGAGGGGACTGAGGCGCTCCAGTCACGGTCTGCACGGCCACTACGGTCGGGGGTTCGAATCCCCCCTGGGGCATGGATATTTGTGCCGTCCTTAGTCTTAGCTAGTTCATAAGTAGTTTGTAAGCTTAGGGACTGATGACCCCGTAGTTAAGTCCCATAAGTTCTACAAACATTTGAACATTTTGACTGAGAGTTGCCCGGCCCTTTTAGGCGGTTTTCCACATCCCACTACGTGAATACCGGACTGGTGCTCAAGTTCCACCTCACGTATAGAAGACGTCCAAACTCTTTCACATGTATACACCATATGCAGACACATATTTCCTCTCGGAGGCGGGGTGAGGGGTAGATGATTCTATAAATTTATATACCCAGAGAATGTCAAACACATTACAGTTAAAAGTGAAGCTTTGAATTAAAATTTGCGCTGTGGACGGGAATCGAACCCGGACCTCCACGCTCACTAGGCAAACGGCTTAACCACTAGACCACCGAAACACTAACGGTTAGTTTGTGACATGGAGAGAAGACCTACTTAGACTATTCCGAGGCGCGTTCATCGCTGGTGTTGCGGTGTTCTAGTTGTTAAGACGTCTGCCTAGTGGAGGTCCGGGTTCGATTCCCGACCGCAGCAAAAATTTTTATTCAATGTTTTAAGTTTAATCTTTATACTACATTAATTCGTATTGTCAAGTCAAGCAGAACATTTGGAATTAATTGAAAAATCTTCAAATATTTGTACAGCTTATGGGACTTAACTACCGGGTCACAAGTCCATAAACTTACAAACCACTTATGAACTATCTAATACTAAGGACGGTACAAATATCCATACCCGAGGGTGGATTCGAACCCCGACCGTAGTGGCCGTGCAGTCTGTGACTGGCGCACCGCAGTCCCCTCGGCCACCGCAGCCGGCAGGAATTAATTATAACCTCATTCTGTGGGAGCGCTGTTTCACCTTAGAACTGTGAACTGAAAAAAAGACAACATATTAAACTGAATTTTAGTTACTCTAAAGATAAATGAAGGACATTCCAAATTAGTACGTTTATTGTTTAAACACATTCGCAATTCCTCATGAATTAATCACAGAATGAAACTCAGTGGAACTGATTATTTTCTAAACAGCTGTCCCACTGTAGTTTTTTTTTCGACTGCTTAAAAAAAAGTATGCATCTGAAATTAGAGAAAACTGAAATAAGGACGTATTTTGATGAGCAAAAAGAAAAATGATGATTTCGGAAATAGGCTTTGAACTGACGCAAATAGTTGAAACGGAGCGAGGTGGCGCAGTGGTAACACACTGGACTCGTATTCGGAAGGATGGTGGTTCAAATCCACCTCCAGCCATCCTGATTTAGGTTTTCCGTGATTTCCCTGAATCACTCCGGGCAAATTCCGGGATGGTTCCTTTCGAAGGGCACGGCCGATTTCCTTCCCCCATCCTTCCCCAAAAATCTGAGCGTGTGCTCCGTCTCTAATGACCACGCTGTTGACGGGACGTTAAATCCTAAGATTCCTTTTATTGAAATAGTTAAAAGGCATAGAATAAGGAATTCACAAAAGTTCAGACTGCAGACAGGAATTTCTGCTCCAGCAGGCAGTGCAGTGCAGTCGGTAACATTTTATATAACAAATAAGGTTTCCTTGCATAATATGGAAAATGATAAGTGCAATATCCAAACAGAAGAGTCAGTAATCATAAATACAAATGATATGTAACATTCATAGATTCATTTAATTCAAAACTTGACTATAAAAATTTTTATTATTACTTCTCCAGGATCTAATAAAAATAATTTTTTTGGCGAGCCCACCCCTGAGTATGCGACATATAGTTGTCCGTGTGAGAAATGTGCATATGTCAGATGACACTTGTGATGAGCGACAGTTGCATGGCCACTACGGTCGGGGGTTCGAATCCTCCCTCGGGCATGGATATTTGTGCCGTCTTTAGTATAAGGTAGTTCATAAGTAGTTTGTAAGTTTAGGGACTGATGACCCCGTAGTTAAGTCCCATAAGCTTAAAAAACATTTGAACATTTTTTTTGAAGCGACAGTTGTTAGCAGACCCGGCCGAACAGGTAGCGGGCGGTCTACAGGGACGCCAAAATCTGTCTCCTGCCCAGAACTTAGCTGACCTTCCCTTGCTACACCTGCGACACCATTCTGGGAAAACCGTTTCCTTTACTAACGACTCTGCGAACACTAAATTCACAGACTAGAGCACCGCAGTTGAGTACCGCTGTTAGTCTCTAGCTGAGAAGTAGGGTTCCTCTTTCGTAAGTGTTGCAAAGATGGAATTCACCACGACAACAAAAGGGAAGCCTCTAGTGATTTATATTCAAATGTTCAAATATTTGTTAAGATTAAGGGACTTAACTGCGGACTCACCAGTCCCTAAACTTACAAACTACAAATTAAGTACCTTATACTAAAGACGACACAAAAATTCAAAGGGTACGGCCGATTTCCTTCCCCCATCCTTCCCCAAAAATCTGAGCGTGTGCTCCGTCTCTAATGGCCACGCTGTCGACGGGACGTTAAACCCTAAGATTCCTTTTATTGAAATAGTTAAAAGGCACAGAATAAGGAATTCCCAAAAGTTCAGACGCACAGACCAATGCTCACAAACTGCAGACAGGAATTTCTGCTCCAGCAGCCAGTGCAGCCGGTAATCTCGGCCGATCCACGGGTCACGCCACTGCGCCTTCCAATAGCGGAAGCGCGATAATGGATTCGGCAGTTAATCGAAGCGCAATGCACGGGGTGCTGTCAGAGTACCCGCCGCCTGCTCGCGCGAAGAAATGAAGACAGACTCTTCTCTGAGCCGGCGAGGAATTTTCTCAGTCGATTACCGATGAAAGCGCGCCATAAGGTACGCGAGAACGGGCGCTGGCAGCAGTTACTCCACGCGGATAATTTTTAAAGCCGACAGCTTTGATGGATTTGATGCCACCCTCTAAGCTCCCTCTTACACGAGGAGGTTTTCTTCTCCGCATATCTACTACACTTGGCGCTCTCGACTTTCTGATTTACGTAATGCTACTCTCTGCCTGTCCGTAAAATTCCTGTTCTTCGAAGTTAACTATCCGTGGATGTCACAACGAAGTTACGCCGGACTTATTGACAGTTTGAGAAGCATCTAAAGGATTTTTTTTGTGGCCAACTCCTTCTACTTCATTGATGAATTTCTTATCAGAATGGATTGATGTATGTTATTGTATATAATTCTAACTGAAAACCCAGCGTTGCTTGGGTATTTATTTATTTATTCAAGTCTCGAGTTAGTACTTCTCCTATCCCTTCTCCCTCTATCCATCTCCTTTTTTTTCTAAAAACATTTTATATAACAAATAAGGTTTCCTTGCATAATATGGAAAAATAATACGTGCAATATCCAAGCAGAAATGGCAGTAATCAAAATACAAATGATATGTAACATTCATAGATTCATTTAATTCAAAACTTGACTATGAAAACATTTCTTAATACTTTTCCAGGATCAAATAAAAATATTTTTTTTCGGCGAGCCCACCCCTGAACATGCGACATATAGTTGTCCGTGTGAGAAACATGCATATGTCAGATGACACTTGTGAGGAGCGACAGTTGTGAGGAGCGACATTTGTTAGCAGACCCGGCCGAACAGGTAGCGGACGGTCTACAGAGAGACTAAAATCTGTCTCCTGTCACAGAGTAACATATACAGAGAAGCAGCCCACCCTAAACCACTGTCCTACGCTCCCCTCGTAGTTTCGTAAGATGCTAGCAGGTGTCAGGCGGTTCGCTGGCTTAGGGTGCTTCTCGCAAGTCAGAGGAGAGGGTAGCGTGGAGGGGAGGCTGAGGGGAGAGCTCGTACCGCCTGCCACGAGGCCACGGCTGTGTCCGGTGTGCCGGCGTTTGAGGGGAGGTGGTGGTGGGGACAGCCGCTACCTGCCGCCTGCTCTGGCCAGTTTAAAGAGCTGCTTCTGACCACAGCGCCATCATGGGACATCTTACGGAACTGCTGGAAACCCTCACTCCCCGCACCCCGGAGCGTAGGACCGGGCCCTTACGGAGGTTTCCCGTCTATATATATTTGTCTGTGCTCCTGTCCAGAACTTAGCTGACCTTCCCTTGCTACACCTGCGACACCATTCTGGGAAAACCCTTTCCTTTACTAACGGCTCTGCGAACACAAAGTTCACAGACTAGAGCACCGCAGTTGAGTACTGCTGTTAGTCTCTAGCTGAGAAGTTGGGTTCCTCTTTCTTAAGTGTTGCAAAGATGGAATTCACCACAACGAAAGGGAAGCCTCTAGTGATTTATATTCAAATGTTCAAATATTTGTTAAGCTTAAGGTACTTAACTGCGGGCTCACCAGTCCCTAAACTTACAAACTACTAATTAACTACCTTATACTAAAAACGACACAAAAATTCATGCCCGAGGGGGGATTCGAACTCCCGACCGTAGCGGCCGTGCAGACTGTGACTGGCGCGCAGACCGCTCCACCACTGCGGCCGGCAGTGATTTATAACGGTTATCAATATATAGTGGAATATACCAACAATGAAGGTATAAGTTATTGGAGGTGCGTAAATGTAAACAAGAAGTGTAAAGGAAGACTATCCACCAGAAACAACTTGGCTTTAGGCGGTGGCAGCTATACATGTATTCCAAACGTCTTGACTAATGCAAAGCAAAAACATGTGGCAAACGCCAAAAAGCGTGCAAAAGAAACGGACACTTCAATTTCTTCTATTTACGCCGAAGAAGTAGCACAGCTGTTCAATCAAGGATACGACATCGCCACATCACTGCCGTCAAACAGGAGTGCAAAACGATCACTGCATCGCATCAGGCAAAAAAGCACGAGATCTACACAAGATCGGGCTGATGCTACAGGAATACTTCTGGAAGAACATCATTTGCTAATGAATGATTGGAGCAAATTTTTACTTGCAGATGACGTCAGAGGATCAAATTATAGGATATTGGTGTTCGAAAGGGAAAAATCCAGTTTAACAGACTGCAATTCGTTCTTTGTCGATGGAACGATCAATAGCTCCAGCAAGCAGTTCGGACAGTTATTTATTGTTCAGGCCGATATTTCTAGTACTGAGGAAGAAACAAACACAGTTCCAACTGTGTACGCCTTGCTACCCAATTAAAAGCGAGAAACATACGATCGCTTTTTCACAGCTGTTAAGAGCAACGTACCTGGATGGAATCCTACAGCTATCAGGATGGATTTTGAAGCTGCACTCATCCAGTCCGTGACATATTTGTTTTCTGATACAAAGATTAATGGCTACAACTACCATTTCAATCATTGCTTGTGGAGGCAAGTGCGGAATTGCGGCCTCGTTGCTGCCTACAAGGAGAACGAATAAATTCGTTTTCACATAAGATTGTGTTCCGCTTTGGCTCACGTTTTCCTGGACATGTTAGATGATGGGTGGCTATGCATTCAGAAGAGCACGCCAGATAATGAAAAACTGCAGGATTTTTTACGACTATTTTGTTGAACAATGTCTGGATAATGAAGACATGCCAAGATGGAAAAAGTATTAATCTAATCTAATCAAGGGATATGTGGAACTACGCAGGAAGGCGTAACCACCCTAACAATGTTTCAGTAGGATGGAGTCGTAGGATAAACACATTAAATTCGAAGTTTCATCCAATTTTTTACTCCTTAGTAAACTTTCTCAGAGAGAACGCAGAATATCATGGGCACAAATTTGACCGACTAGTTTTAAATCTAGGTGGGAAAAGAAGAAAGAAGTTCGCAATTAAGACAGAAAGGCTCTTACAAGACTCCAATTTGACGGAAATATAAAGTCATTTCTGACGTGCGTGGCCTATGCATAGAAATTACAATGAAAAGGAAGTGGCGGAAAAGTTCACGCCGATTGTCCCATTGTAAAAATTGTAAATAAATAATCATCCTGTAAATATTGTAAATAAATATAATGGGGAACGAAGAGAGAATACCTCCTCGTGATGTTCCCTGGAAATGACACAAAGTCGGATAAATGTCTCTTTCAAATTGTAAAAGATTCACTAGCTTTTCTAACAGTCACAATCAGAATTTTTGTGTAGAGAATTTTAGAAACATTGTCTATTTGAGTGAACTATGAATACATCTTGTTTCAATACATAAATTTGATTCCTTAACGCTATCAGGAATCACATTACATCTCAGTACAATTCCCTGCGTGGTACGGGAAAATTCACGTTTATTTCGAAATAATTAAAGAAAAAAGAGTCTTCCGAGAACCAAATTATTTAGTTAGCTCTTTAATATATGGTAAAAGTTTGCCACTCCTATCATATCAAATTTTGGGTGAGGCGTTGAAATATGTAGAACATTTTCGGTTTCTTTAGTTTCTGTAAAATACATTGTCAAGTACGAGTTTGAGCGAAAATTATGCCCTATGTTAGATTAATCAGAACAAAAATTCCAATGAAAAAGGTCTTACTCGTAACTGTGCTGCAACTAATGGTTGACATGGCAAAAAAGGAAAAATATCGTCTAATAATTCGCTTCCCATGTATGTTTGTCAATGGTGGATTAGCATATATTTTTGGGGAATATTGTATACTAGCAAACCCAATCTTACACTGCCTCATAGTACCTACTTTCCTAAGCCGCTGCCGTATGTTCATGACCGTAAAAGTCGTTTCTCAATATCTCTTGTAGTTCCAGAGATATCTGGGGTGAAAAAGTTGAATGGGACACCCTGTTTAATGGTTTAAAGTCGAGCTGAAGTTGAACGACATACCGGAGCTGAGCACAGCAAATTTTATGAATTGATTAATATTACAAAATATGTCAGTTGTGGTCAAATTAATGTTCAGTTAATGGTACCATTTGCGCCGGGTGCCAATTATTGAGCTGTTGAAACAAAACGTAAGTTACTGACAAACTGCGGTGTGCACACACCCTATTCAACATGTGAGCATCACTACAGATATTGGGATTTAGGTTATGACATGTTCGATATTCCCTCTTTTCGTGGTCATGGTGTGGTGCAGACGAATAGCGAAATTCTTCAAGATCCGCGGAGGAGTTGGAACATCGATGTTGCCGATGATCTCCTGAATGGCTGTTTACAGCTCATCATTGGTTTTGGTGTAATTGGTATAGACTTTGTAGACTGTAACTTGTAGCCCCTCAAAAGGGCGTCGTATGTGTTCCTCGGGGACATTAAATGCTGTTCTGTCTTCCATGAACCGCATCTCAACCCCTTATTAAACGATGAACGAACTTGTAATAGGTTGATAATAAGTTGCGTTAACGGCAGCCGTTTGTCGTTTGAAAGGGTCACTAGTTTGGTCACGCTAGATTCGACGCGCGATAATCATAGCGATAAAGAAGTAGGGCCAGTCGTAAATTCGGTGCTAGGGGGTCACTACACATGCGCGAGCTACGAGCTGTCTGCTACATTCACGGCTGCGATCAGTCTGCTATTTTGCTCCCTAGTTACACGTATTTAAACTTTTCTCGAAGTTTGTGGTCGATTCATCATCTCAAGGAACATTCGGAGCAAGTGACTATTGCATATTTCGTAAATATTTTCATCAGAGTTTTTAAACTTGTGTAAACTTCATAATTATGTAATGATGCGCTAATGTGAAATCACGGTAACTGCTGTTACATTTATGGAATGGATCAAAGCTACTATTACACTTTTAATAGAGGCGTATGCGAAGAGTCAGCTCTTTTTGATGTTGGGAATAGCTTGTTCGATAATAAAGTATGCATTTTTTCGCTCATAGTCACAGAAACTCGTAAATTTTCGTTAAAGTTACACCAGAATCAGGTTTGTTTACGTTGTATACAGACTGCCGGAATGGAAAAAGATATACAGTAAACTCTCGGTTATCCGCAGTAATTGGGGATTCGAAAACCGCGGATTAATCGAATTTCGCGGATAATAATGGAACTTAAGTACACAGTAATGTGTTACAGTAGTAGAAAGACAAAAATTAATTACTATGTCATAATTAAAATCATTAATCTAATAATTATGATAAACTTTACTTTATTCATGTATTATGTTTGAAAATGCTGTACTTACAAATACAGTTTTACATTATAGTGCACAACTTTGAAATAAAATACGTACATGTACTCTATCTTTAGCAACAAATACTTTAGTGCAGCATTCAGTGTTCGAGAAGCCCATAAATTACTACACTCGTATTGTAGCCCAAAATTATCTCTGATATAGCCAGTCCCACTCACAGGGAAAAGTAAATATATTAATACAAATATACAGAAGGAGGCCACTGATAATCCGCAAAGCGGTTAATCCATTCGCGGATAATCGAGAGTTTACTGTATATATTTCCGGAATTCATTTGGATCGTCCGGAATTAATTCTCTCATTTCCATTCTCTATGCGTCGCGGTTTTATTCTTCTCTTCTCTGAAGTTACTATCGCATCCATCAGCTATTTTTTCTTCGGTGTTGTATGCACCTTCTAGAAACGAAAGCCAATGCAAACGCAGGCGTCGATATGGCTAAGTTTACCGGTACTGAACTCATTTCCAGAAAATGTGCTACTGGTGTACAACCCTGAAAAACGACAATAAACGAGCCTCGCAACGCATTCCGTAATAGCGCTTACTCCCTGGTTATGATTGTCGTCTAAATACGCTGCCGCAAGATCCTGCATTAGTTTGTAGTTCGCGACTACTACGCTAGATGCGCATCAATATACTGTTATTTGTCTTTTCCACTTTCGTTAATCGCTTAAAAAACACTTCTGACAATGGGGATGAAAACGTCTGCCAACACCTTCACGAACCGTTCGGTTGTCACTGCGCAGTCATGGAATATCGCACCGATCATTCCGCGACTGGTCATTCCACACCACGCAGACACCCACAGAGGATGAAGAGACTCATGACGAACCCATCCAAATGGAAATGGGCACCGTCGTAAACCAAACCGCGTGCGGATGCGCATACTAATTCCCACCAAGATCTGCGGCCACCCTGCAGATCGAACGTCCAAACACACAACGTTCGGAAGTTACGACGATTTTATTAAAATAGTGAAATCTATGCAGGTTTTCAAAGTTGAAAGTGTGGTTCCCGATGGGGGCGGCAGCATTTTCAATCACTGCAGGGGCAATAGTCTGGATAGTCAGCTCTTAGCTGGCCTTGTAACATCAAATAACGCGGCTTTGTTATGCATTTACTGCCAACTGCTGTAAGCGAGAGGAAACTACAGTCGTTACTTTTCCGGGGGTGTAGTTCTACTGTCTGATGATAGCATTTTCTTGGGTAAAATATTCCGGAGATAAATTAGTCCCCCTTTCGGATCAAATAAATACTTAGGAATAACAATTACGAACAACTTAAATTGGAAAGAACACACATAAAATATTGTATGGAAGGCGAAACAAAGGCTTCGTTTCATCAGCAGAACACTCTTAAGATGCTTCAGTTCTCCTAAAGAAACTGCGTTCAACACTCTTGTGAGACCTATTTTGCAATATTGGTGCGCATTGTGGGATTCCACCAAATGGTCGATTTGGAAAAAGTTCAGAGAAGGACAGCTCGATTTGTATTATAGTGGTATAGCGGAGAGAGTGTCACGGAAATTATGCACGAGTTAGGATGGAAATCATTAAAAGACAGCCGTTAGTCACTGCGGGAAACACCCAACTACAAAGGGGGACATGATCATCGCAATAAAAGAAGATAAATCAAATCGAAAAAGGAAATACTTAAGTGTTCCTTTTTCCCGTGCGATATTAGAGAATGGAACGGTAGAGAAATATCATAAAAGGCTTCGATCAACCCTCTTCCATGCAGTTCAATGTGATTTGCATATTATTTATGTAGATATAGATGCAGGCGGGGACTGCTCGGGAGGAAGTCGTCATCAGGAAAGACAACACACGCTTTCTACGGATCGGAGCGTGGAATGTTCTATCGCTTAATATGGTAGGCAGGTTAGAAAATTTAAAAAGGGAAATGGATAAGTTGAACTTAGATATAGTGGAGATTAGTGAAGTTTGGTAGACAGAGGAACAGTATTTCAGGACAGGTTAGTACAGAGTTATAAACACAAAATAAGTTGAGGGTACTATTAGAGTAGGTCTAATAATGAATAACAACATAGGAATGCTGGTTAACTATTTCGAAGAGGACAGTGATCGCAAAATTGTAGTCAAGATAGATACAAAGCCAACACCGACTACAGTAGTACAAGTTTATATTTAACTAGAACTGCCGATGATAAGGAGATCGAAGAAGTGTATGAAAAGATAAAGGAAATTATTAAGTCAGTTAAACGAGACGAAAATTTAATTGTGATTGGGACTAGATTTTGATAGTATATCTAGGAAGGGGAAGTAAAACAGTACATGAAAATGGACTGGGGAAAAGGAATGAAAGGGAAAGCCGATTGGTAGAATTTTGAACGGAACGTAATTTCATCATAACAAACATATGGTTCAAGAATCATGAAAGGAGGTTGTATACGTGTAATAGACCAGTAGGCACCAGAAAGTACCAGATAGTTTTATAATGTTAAGAGATAGATTTCGGAACCAAGTTTTGAACTGTAAGACATAACCATAGCATTTTGGTTATGAATTATAGTCTGATATTGACGAAACTGCAGAATAGTAGGAAAATAAAGATATGGGATCCGGATAAATTGAAGAAACCTGACATTCTTGAGAGTTTCAGAGTGAGCTTTAGGCAGCAATTTACAGATATTGGACAAAGTAACACCGTAAAAGATTAATAGCTAGCCTTGAGAGAGGATATAGTGAAGGCAGCAGAGGTCGAAATAGGAAGAAAGACAAGAGGTATAAATAAATCGTTGGATATCACAGAAAATACTGAAATTTATTGATGAAAGGACAAAATACAAAGATGAAGCAAAGGAAGCAGGTAAAATGGAGTTTAGTCGACAAAAATTGAAATTGACAGGAAGAGCAAAATAACTAAGCAGGAGTGGTTAGAGGGGGAAATGCAAGTTCGTAGAAGAAAGTACCTCAGGCACAGGTGATATAAGTATAAAACAATAAATAAATGTCTAGAGTCGTGTTTGTTTTGATATATATATCAGAGATATTGAAATAAAGGAGAGGCTATGAATTAAAATTTCTGCACTTGATTAATAAGCAGGAGATCCCGGGTTCGAGTCCCAATCGTTGGCACAAATTTTAATTCAATGCCTCTCGATTAATTCAATATCTTTGATATATAAAGAGACTATATACCTTTCTGGACATTAATTTATTATAATAACTTGCAACTCACCGTAAAGATGATCAACGAGACGCAGAGTGTCACGAAAATAATATGATAATCTGCACACACAACTTACCTTCCGGCCACATTTTCCGTCAGAAAAAGAAGACACTCTCATAGATACAGTCACAGAAGCGCAACATACAACCGTCATCCCAGCCTGCTGCGAACCTTTATCACCATTTCGATTACTTCATTGTTGAGGACCTGTTTCCATGAATTTTTGGTTGTGATACTTCGTCATAAGTAGTATCATTTTATCACAATATTTATCATCTACTGGTTCATTTGTTACTAACTTTATTAATACAAAAAAGGTGTATTTGTCATCTTTAACACCAACATTATAATCAAACTGAATTCGGAGCAGTATATTTACAGTAATATATTTTTACAAGTGGTATTTCTTTATCAGTTCATCAGGTTACCTGAGGACTGCGGGATGTATCTATGGAGTTGCTGGTAAAACTCGCTTGTAGTCCTTACTTCCTTTCTCCATCATTCCACTGTCTTCACATGTTCTGCCACTACGTTTTGCGTGACTACTCTGCAGTTCACAATTAAGTGCATGACAAAAGGTTCATGGAAACACTTTCACACCAGTTTTGACCGGTGCACACTCTATCAGCGCGTGGGGAAGGCGAACATTTAATTTATTATGATAAACATCCAAGATAGCAAATTACCTTTATTAAGATGACCGGTTTCCGTAGATTAAACTGTCATCATCGAATCTTTCGCTTCATACAACACATCATAAAGAAAACCTTTCAAAATTGTAATTGTTCCCCAACATTATAGTTGGAATGTCAAAACACAAATAAAAGCGCATCGTGCTTCAATGTCACGTGGTCACAAGAAAGCTAAAACAAAACTGAACTGGGTTTGTGACACTTGTCCGTTACAAAATTAAGTTGAGCATCTGCAAGTAATCAATTCGTATCCCTGGTTCCTGGCAGTGAAATGCGTCATGCCCCTGAAACTAACAGCCCGTTGAAGCATATCTCCTCCCCTTCAGCCAGGCAGAAAATGCCGCATTTTGAACGCCCTCTGCTCAACCACTGTCTTCCAGCACTATACATGTTTCGCTACCGATGATGCTTGTCTCCTGTGAATGAATAGGTCTTCTACTCAAATAGATCCCCACCAAAATGACTATTTATATTGTCAGCAAGGAATATGATTACTCTCAATAGTATAACCAGTTACAAAAGATCGTAATTCTGATGTTAACTTACCGTTGTAAATACTAATTTCACTTAGGCCTACTACAACTTCTGATTCATAATACAGAAACGAAGTACACATAGCTTCCAATATTGCAAAAGGTTGGGTAACCTCTGTGCGTTTTATATACAACTCTCCAAACTGCCTACCACAATGATTGAATACATCTAAAAATTATTAAATTCATCCACAACAGTAAAAATATAACCGAGTGAAGTTACGAAATATGTAAACAACAACGGCATGAACTGACAGCTGTGGAAGTTTCGCAGCGTTTTGAAACAGACGACCAATTAGGAACTACCTACTTCACTACTATTGGTCGACTCACGGAATGTAATAGCTACCCCAGCCAGGGATGCCAACACTCGAGTAACATGAACTAAACAATTATTTTATACGCACACATTAAACCCTCTGCTCCATAATGTACTGGAGAACATTTGAAATAATAGTACTTATAAGTAGAAAGTGAAAAAGATATGAAAACTAATGGTAAGCTGTTGATTGCAAAAACCGAAAACAATGATTTCAAGTTGGCTACAAATATGTATTTATAAATGAAATAAAGAAAGAACACTGGCATAAGTATTACATTAATTTGTACTCTTTAATTAACTAAATGTCTTTCAGAAAGAGAGATATATATTAAATATTGCGGTGGCTTATTTGGTTGTTGTCGCGACAGCGTGTCGTCGGGTCAAATCTAGTCTCCGATATCGCTTTGACCAATGACGTCATGTTTTACGTCTCGTCGTCCCGAGCGTGGTTTCAATATTCACTGTTTACGTGTCTGATATATATATATATATATATATATATATATATATATATATATATATATATATATATATATATTAGTACGTGATGGCGCGTAGCGCTCGAATTTCCGGTTCAGAAAGAATAGATTTACAGTTATGTTCAACATAAATATGTAATTTGAGGCCGTACAACTTCGAGTGCAAGCTTTCTTTAAAATTTCCTAATTACTAAATGCATTTTACAGAGGTGGTAGTATTAAGTAGATTTGACCAATTTAGGTGAAATCTAACTACGCTACCGACCGATACCATGTTTTGGTAAACATGTGTTCGTAGTATCTCTCGATTATGTATGACGTCATATGTGATGTCATTGGTCAAAGCGGAATCGGAGACTAGAGTTTCTCCTTGTCGTCAGTAGTGTTGATGGTTTATTGTTCACGTATTATTACAGTTATCATGTATTATTAATATCAAATTATTAACCTATCCATCCTCTTGATTGAATATTGGTTTCCGTGGCGACATGTATCTTCTCCGACGTATATTTCAGATTGTTGACGCTTGGAAATGTTTGCAACAGTTTTAAAATAACCGGTGGATGCGCACACGTTCGTAATAGTGGTTACTATTTCAATGGGTTCGAACGATATTCGGTACAAAGTCTTTAAACACAGTTCAATGTTCGTTCCACTCTGTACATACGCATAAACAGTCCATTTATTGGAACATGTCACGGCATGCGATCATGAATACATAACCTCACGACCAAGTTCTCAAATATACAGTGCAGAGTATTCACGAGCATGATAAAAGAAATGTTGTACACACGCTATGGAGTTTTCGTACATCAGTAAAACCACAGTTTTTAGAAGTGCTCAATCCGTTCCTTTCTTCTATGCCATATGTGAATACAAACAGTTCGCCGCGGTGCAGTAGCCGAGCGGTCTAAAGCACCTCGCTGCGGAGCGCACGGTTGCTCGCCGTGGAGGTTCGATGCCGGGCGCCGTGGCTCAGCGCGCCCGGTCAGATGGCTCAACGCCCTCTGTAATAAAAAAGCTGAGCCAATGACACTTCGAACATCAACGAACAAAAACGATCAGAGTCCGCAATGAACAGAACCACCCATTGAGCAATAACAAAAAAACAAAAAAAAAAAAAAACAAAAAAAAAAAAAAAAAAAAAAAAAAAAGTCCTCCCTGGGGCATGGGTGTGTGTGTTTGCCCGTAGGTTAGTTTACCTAGGTTAAAGTAGTTTGTAAGCTACTGACTGATGACCACGCAGTTTGGTCCGATAGATTTACAGACATTTGAACATTTTTTTTTTTTTTTTTTTTTTTTTTGAAGAAACAGTTCACTCGCTGACAATACTGTGTCATTACCAGCACATTGTCACTGTAACAACATTCCCTTGCAACGAACGCCGTATTTTAAATTGTTTGACGTTCTGATACGAAATACTTCACACTAAGGCTCCTAAAAACCTGAGATGAACTTTCCGACATTTTTTCCCCAAGCTGTAGGAGTTGCCACGTTCCGGACGAAGCTCGCGCCTTATCTTGCGTTTTGTTCAACTCGCTCACACTCGCAAACTATTGACAGTCTGCACGTGGAACTTTTATTAATGTGTTCGGTAAGAATCACACAACATTTTCATTTTAGTTTTATTTGAGGTAGTAATTTATTAAGAGGATATACTGAAAGTTTATGACCATGTATTTCTGACAACGTTACGGAATTTTCGATATGCGCGGAACTTTTCTTCTATTGAAGTTAGGTGCATATGTTAAGCGAACGAAATGTTCAAAATACATAAAATTCTCATGCACTCCAAACAGGAACTGTGAGACGTTTATAATTTGAGATAATGTCCGTTAAATATGACGCACTGGGATCCGCTTGTCTGTCTAGGAATAGATCGTCTTTAGTATTAGAGCTGCAAACAATTAGGCACAGGATCTTAGTGCATAACTGCTTAACCAATCAAATTTAATATTTGCAAACTACAAAAGTACTGCGTCTACATGTCTCTGAAAGATGTAGTTTTAATTTTTCAATTATTTGGACATTCTAAATATCTCAGTACAGAGTACTTCATTAAGTGAGGAAATGAGATCAAGGCACTTCATTAGCTAGACATGTCGGCGTTGGTATATGTCATTTTCTAGTATTCTCACGTTAAATCCTGGTTAAATATAGTAACTTTCGTTCTGTTAGTGCTAGGCTATAAAATAAAGGTAACGTAATTCCTATTAGATTTTGTACCTTCGAAACGAGTTGGACAACAAATAAAAAAATTGTGACCGATTTAGGAATAGTCTACATCAATAAATCCCTAACTTTACTTTTTCATTCAAAAAATCTACACTTCCTTGAATAACGAGATAGTTAATGAAGTTTTTCATAGTAACCATGTGGCAAAATACGCACCTCTTTGCATATTATCATTTGCCAAAATATCATGTTGATACCTCTAACCGTCTATGAGATACGCGATATTTCACTCTGGCCTTGTCACCGTCGGAAATGAGTTCGGTACATAACATAAATTTTATTGAAATGGGTGAAAGGTATAGATCTGATTCTAAGTGAAAAATAAAATTCAATACGCTAGGAAAATGTCATCCGCAACAGCATATCGTGTAACATGCACCAAACGGAATATCATAGCAGCCCCTATTTACCACTGCAAAATTTTCATAACTTAGCGTAGTCTCTTACTCGAGAGCCAATATCTCACTAACTGTAACTATTAACGAAATGATTCACACTTCGACACAGTCCTGACATAAACAGATTTAAGTAACGTAAAAATTAAATTTTTCTCTCTATTTTGTGAAAGAAGGCCTCTATGTTGTCAGCACAGCGTGATTCCAACCATGTTGGGGAAAAATGGCGGACGATTCAGCCTGGGTATTTAGGAGCTCTAGTTCATACAACACATCTCCACATTAATATGAGTGCCAAGGAGAAGCGAATCTCTTTACAGCAATCTTGTTTCAATATATAGGGCTATAAAAATTGAGGCGTTTGTGCCTACATTTCACTTTGCAGCCAAAACTACACTTTTCAAACGATTTTTTTTTTTTTTTTTTTTTTTTTTTATGCTGCAGTAGGTGCGCATTAGAGGGTTGATAACGATAACAGGGTGGAAGATATAGGAGTTGAAAGTTACCGATTTAAAATAAATTTTACGTGTAGGTGTCAATATTTTGCTCTTCAGCAAAAACTACATAATGGAGACGAACGATTTCTCTGTGTTTTATAGTACAAAGTCTCCCGTTGTAGGCCATAGCAGTTCCGTGTCGATAGCTATAAGAGGGTGGAAGAGATAGTGGTTGAAAGTCGTCAGTTTATATAATATTCGGACTGAAGACCAGCGATGACGTTCGACACTGTAATAGCAAAGAGATTATATACAGCGAAACATGTTTTTCTGTAACATGTGTACGAATAAAGAAAAATAAGTGCTCATTGCAGTTTGAAAAGTAAGATTACAAGAAAGATGCCAAAGCCTAAGAAAGAAATTTTGCGTTGTCTATCCGTTTTTAAAAGAGAGAAATAGGCGCTGAAAAGTGAATCTACAGACGATAAAAACTTGTAATTTGTAGACGTTGTTTATCTTACAATATAGACATGAACGATTTTTCGATATTTCCATCTCTAAGGGAGTGAAATAGGGGACGAATTTTATTTAATACTTTGCTATTAAGGTAATTTTGAAGCAAGAAATACAGAACTTCGGATTTAGATTTTTAATTGGAATTAAAAACACGTGTTTCGATATTTATAAAAATTCAACCATTAACACGTTCGCTGCCCTTCACGCTCTGGCGCGATGATGCTAGGTGCCACTTCACGCTCTGGCGCGTGATCGTATTTTGACAGTATCTTTTCATAGTTTTGAGCCACTGAATGTTTTGGTTTTAGTTTTCAGTTTTTTATATGGTTTTTTATTTACATTTGTATTTTTGTGAAAACAACAAATGCAAGGGACTGACACTAATGGCAAAAAACGATAGTTTTACGCATAGAATTTGGCGATCACCAAAATTAAAGGCTTTGGAAAAGTCACAAAATATTACGAAAGGACGTTTTCTGGGACTAACACTTAAGTTTTGCGATCCTGCAGAAATACTGTGCTCTTATAAATGAGTATTTAATAATTCTCCACTTTCGTAAAAACTTTCGAAAATACTGGAAGGCGGGATATATTTCTGGAAGGAGAGCCGGTTTGCTGATCTTCAGGTTTATAAATAAGTATTAAGGATGACAGGGCCGCGGCGGATTAGCCGCGAATACTGGAGCGCCGTCGGGGGTCGTATCCCCCCTCGGGCATGGATGTTTGTGTCGTCTTTAGTATAAGGTAGTTCATACGCAGTTTGTAAGTTTAGGGACTGATGACCCCACATTTAAGTCCCATAAGCTTTAAAAACATTTGAACATTTGAAGTATGTCAGAAAATATGTCCTGAATTATTTATTGGTTGTAAGGATACTTTCATGTAACTCTAAACGCCATCGGGGCCGACAGAATTACTACTAGGCTTCAGATAAATGATGAAATTAGGAATCTCCATGATCGTTGAAACTATTCTACCTTTGTGATGCGTAGGCCCACAGTTCCTTCACATGTAATTCTGAAGCATACTTTTTTTTTTACTACTGGGTGTTATGTTTGCTACCACTTTGAAAACGTAATCATTAAATGATGAAAGTATCATTTCTGATGGAGCTGTTATCTTGAGACTTATTTTGCCAGCCGCGGTGGCCAAGCGTTCTGCGGCGCGCCAGTCACAGTCTGCACGGCCACTACGGTCGGGGTTTCGATTCCCCCCTCGGGCATGGATATTTGTGCCGTCCTTAGTATTAGCTATTTTGTAAGTAGTTTATACGTTTAGGGTTTGATGACCCCGTAGTTAAGTCCCGTAATCTCTATAAACATTTGAACATTTCTTGAGACTGATTTTAATTTCCGTCGGCGCATTCAGTACTAACCGCACAAGGATTGCTGTATTTCATTGTAAACCTGTACTAAACAGAATTCGGTGGGAAACTGTTCAAATGTTTGTAGAGCTTATGGGACTTAACTACAAGGTCATCAGTCCCTAAACTTACAAACTACTTATGAACTAGCTAACACTAAGGACGGCACAAATATCCATACCCGAGAGGGGATTCGAACCCCCGATCGTAGTGCTCGTGCAGACCGTGACTGGAGCGCCTCAGTCCCCTCGTCCACCGCGGCCGGCCGGGAAACTTAGTCCCACAATAAAGAGTCGATTAGGATTACGCGCTACGTCTACACACCGCCTTGATTGCAGCCTCCTCTGCTATCCGGTGGGAAATTGGACTCTTAGTACACGTAGCGAGCTACAATGAAGGTAATTAACAGGTTACTTATATTATCGCACCATCTTCAGGCTATTCTGCCATTACAAAAATTACCAGAATATCTTGCTCCTATAGTAATGAACCCATGAGAAAAGAAACGATGTGATGTTTCTTTTGACTAGCTGTTTGATTGCAAGTGTTTGTTTTATCATCTCACATTGTTCATGTTGAATAGCTCACATTTCCTGGTATTTGAAGGTGACGCCATTTCTCTTCTGCGCTTGGTAATCACAAAACACAACACAAGAGAAATGGCATCACCTTCAAATAACAGGAAACGTAAGCTACCCAACATGAACAATGTGAGTTGGCAGGTAGTCAAACGAGACATCACCGCACATATCGTTTTGTTTTTCACAAAAATGTTTCAAATGTTTGTATAGTCTATGGGACTTAACTATGGGGTCATCACTCCCTAAACTTACAAACTACTTATGATCTACTTACGAACTAGGACGGCACAAATATCCATGTCCGAGGGGGGGATTCGAACCCCCGACCGTAGTGGCCGTGAAGACCGTGACTGGAGCGCCTCAGTCTCCTCGGCCATGTTCATTGCTACAGGCAGTAAGATTTTGCTAATGCAAAATATTGTTGTAATTTTTGTATTGCCAGAATAGCCTGAAGATGGGGCGCAACTTCGAAACTTGTAGCTAAATAAACAATATTTACAGTTGTAAAACAAATTGTGACAGGTTGGGGTATATAAGTAACCTGTTAATTTTTCACATACAGTCACGGTCGGAAAAATGTTATTATGGCTTTAAATAAATTGTTAATGAAGGTAATTATCCAAATATAAACCTACGATATATCTCAAGGCCACTTTTCCGAAAATACTAGTTAATATTCATTCAGGATTCTGACTGGTCTACTTATTCACAGGCATACTTCCTCCTCGTTACTTTACATCCCTTAAAACTATTCGGTATGAACTAATACTTAAGCATGGTGGCAGTGTTTATTACCAAAATACATTAGAGTAACATAAGATGACATATCACAGCAAATATCGGTTGATTTCTGAGGTCGGACAAACACTGTATATCCTTGTGGTGTAAATATTTTAGGTAACTTGTATCAATGAGTGAGTGTCTAGTTTTGTAACGCAGTAAGGCCCTGTTGAAACTTTAGGGTATTTTCGCTTATGCTGATGGCATTTGGCCATCTATGTGGGGGACGTGGCAGTCGCGTGTTCTGCGTGCAGAACTCTCCTGCAGTGTGCCGGCTATATCTAGCGCTCCCCGGGAGATGTGTCCCTATACGCTGGGATCTAAACGAAGCACTGCAAAAATAGAAAAAAAGTTAGTGGGAGAATCTGCAAGCGGGTTCCCGTTGGCATTTACCTAAAAAAAATAGTGAATCCGGCGATGCTTCTCCATTGCTAAGTTTTTGGTTGGAAATTCGTCATACAATCTGAACTCGCTGGCCGCAGTGGCATTTTGAACTAATGACTCTAACGCAAATGTTATACTATATCGTTAATTACGTACAAAAATAACTATAAACAAACATCACTCCTTCCGCGGTTTTCCTATCACTAGGAGCGTTAGTGTCGTGACAACCGTCAGTTGGTAACAACTTTCAGAGCAGTAAGTTTCGCGAAATTTGACTGAAAACCCAAAGAGATTTTGGGCATATGTTAAATATACTAGGGGCAAAACACTAACAACACCCCGACTACGTGACAGTAATGGCGATACTACCGATGACAGCGCTGCTAAAGCAGAATTACTAAATATAGCTTTTAGAAACTCATTCACCAAAGAAGACGAAGCCAATATTCCAGATTTCGAATTACGAACAGAGGTCGTAATGACTTACATAGAAGTAGATATCAACGGAGTAGTAAAGTAACTGAAATCACTTAAGAAGAACAAGTCTTCTGTGCCGGACTGTATATCCATTAGATTTCTATCTGACTATGCTGAAGCGACAGCTCCTTACTTAATAGCCATATACAACCGCTCTCTCAAAGAAGGATCTGTACCAAAAGATTGGAAAGTTGCATAGTCACACCCATATTCAAGAACGGCAGTAGGAGTAACCCACAGGCCTATTTCATTGACGTCAATTTGCAGCAGGGTTTTGGAACATATCCTGTATTCAAATATTTTGAATTATCTCGAAGAGACTGATCTATTGACCCAAGGTCAACACGGATTTAAAAAATATCGTTCATGCGAAAGACAACTAGCTCTTTACTCACACGAAGTGATTGGTGCTATCGACAAGGGTTCGCAAATTGACTCCGTATTTCTTGATTTCCAGAAGGCTTTTGACACCGTACATCACAAACGGCTTTTAATCAAATTGCGTGGTTATGGTATATCACCCCAAATTTGTGTTTGCATAGGGGATTTCCTGTCAGAGAGGACACAGTTTGTGGTAATCGATGGTAAGGCATCAACTAAAACAGAGGTGATATCGGGCGTTCCACAGAGTAGTGTTACTGGTCCTCTGCTGTTCCTTATTTACATAAACGATTTAGGGGAAATTTAAGTAGCTCTCTTAGGTTATTTGCAGATGATGCCGTCATTTACCATCTAGTAAGATCATCTGAAGCTCAAAACTAACTGCATAACGATCTGCATAAGATATCACTATGGTGTAAAAATTGGCAATTCACTCTAAATAATGAGAAGTGTGAAGTCGTCCACATGAGTACGAAAAGAAATCCCTTAAACTTTGTTTACCAGATAAATCGATCAAAAGTGAAGGCCGTAAACTCCACAAAATACATAGGAATTACTATTACTTCAGACTTAAATTGGAAAGAACACGTAGACAGTGTCGTGGGAAAGTGGGACAAGAGACTGCGGTTTATTGGCAGAACCCTTAGAAGATGCAACAGAACTACAGAAGAAACTGCACACACTACACTTGTCCGTCCATTTTTGGAGTATTGCTGCCCAGTGTGGGATCCTTATTAGCAGTGGCGTAGCTATCATAGGGCTAGGCGGGGCAGTGCCCCGGGGCCCCCGAGATCAAGGGGCCCCTCGGCCTCCATGAGCAAAGTTCGGAAAAAGTTACAGTAGAGCGTCGTTTTTTATTTTTATTTATTTGTTATATTTTATTTTTATTTTATTTATTTATTTATTTTTTTACCTTCCCACCCTACCGTCCATCAATTCCCCCCTCTCGTCAAACTAAGCTGCCCACAGTAGCCGCACTGGGCCACAGGGGTGACTGAACATTGCTTCTAGTGGGGCCTGCTAACAGACCAAGCCGACAGTCGCTGAGTACAACAATCGGCATACTCCAGTCGGCAGAAGTTGCTGCAGCATCAAAGCTGTTCCCAGCAACAGCTGTGCCTTCCATGTGTTGCGGCGTGCCGTTCGGCGCAATGTGAAGGATCGTGCGACTCCAAATACTGTTCAGTTACATTTACTGTACAGTACTTCTTACTGGCAAGTAGAAGTGGACAGTTCGATTATATGAATAATCCGTTATCCGATCATCCATGTCCTCCAATTACACTTCGGATAATTGACGTTCTACTGTATATAATATTTTAGCTCAATGAAGGATTTTCGACTTTTAACTTTTTGAACACTGCCAACAAACTTCAAACGCACGAAGTGAAACCCAAAAATTATTCCCATTTCAGAATAAAAAAGGTATTGCTTGTCCGCTAAGACGTCCACCCTGCCACCTGCTTAATTACTAGCAGTGTGTGACAATACTGTTCATGGTTTGATTCGCGGCAGGGGCCATATTTTCGTGGTTGAGTAAAACTTCATTGTTCACTTTTACTAGCTTCTGCCTGCGACTTCATTCACCTACTACGGAGCAACTTCGAAAACTATTCCACGGTAGTTTTATCTGTATGTCCTACCCAGGTCCATCTCTATCCCTCTCCAAAATTTCATCCAAATACACCCAGTAGTTTCTGCTTGAAAGCATAATTAACTTTCACAGTTATAATTAGAGAGTACGATTAAATGTTATCTGCTGCGTGACACACAGCAGTTTACTTAAGAGTAGGTTTGCCTTATTATGTCTTCCAGTAAGCGGTAAGGACCTAATGAAGTAGTATTGCATCTGTATAGTTCATAGGCGCCGATTACGGGTGTTCTCGGTCGCTCAAGCATACCCCAAAATTTGAGTGGGTATGCTCGGAATACCCCACTGAAAATTTTGGTATTATTTTTTTCTTTACGTTATATTTCTTTTAAATTCGACTCTCTCATTCCATTGATGGGCGGCTGGCTTTTGAAATACACCGCTGTAAAAATATTATCTAAAACAAACATGTAATTGAATTCGTAGGCATTGAAATTAATGTTGACATGGGAGTGAAGTGATCATTTTCTAAATAGCCCGAATGTTAATGGAATTCTGCTTGTAAGTTCACTTAAGGTGGTAACCTTTAATTTTTGTATTAAATAACTAGAAATGAAGTGGGTTTGTTACGATACGATTAAAATGTGTATACTACTAATTTAACGTTTATGTATTCTCTTATAAGTCAAGTGTCTTCAAGGAATCGTGTTAGTGTTAAGTCGTGACATTTTTCATCCTGTTAACTGAATTGGTGTGTGATGTAACAATGGGTTGTGAACCTATTGATATCGACAGACATGGTATGACAGCAGAAGTGGTTATGGACTATTTTCGTAATACTGTATAGAAAATAAATCTGGAAAGAAGGCATGAAGACCATTCTATGTTAATTTTTGCGATAACGAACACAGTATTCATAATCCAGGCACATCATTATCTGATATGCATGTCTCAGAAAACGAAAATTCTGAAAATGACTTCAGTAGTTACTACAACGGGAAAAACAGGTTCAAGAGCTGCCCAATAGTTCTGAAACGTGAAACTGAAATTAATGGCTGTTAATTTCTTTACTGTTTGTTAAAAATTACTTTTCTCCTTTCAGAGATTAAAATGGTCCTAAATTAATACCAGATGAAGCAAAAAAATAAGAAATACTGCTAAAATAAAACAAAATTATTACTTTACCTTTGTACCTGGAATTGGAAAAAAGAAATACCTGTCGAGGGGAGAAGGGGGGGATGCTGCAGGCCGGCAACCACCTCCCCCTATTGGAAACACCACTGAGCATACCCCAAGATTTTCAAAAGTCGGTGCATGTGGTATAGTTTTAGTTTAGAGAGGGCCCCAACGTCACTTTTGCCCCGGGGCCTTTGGTGTAGTAGCTACGCCACTGCTTATTAGGTGGGTTTGACGGAGGACATCGAAAGAGTCCAAAGAAGGGCAGCTCGTTTCGCATTGTCACGATACAGGGGAGACAGAGTTACGGAAATGATACAGGATCTGGGATGGGAATCATTACAACAACGGCGCTTATCGCTGCGGCGTGGGCTACTTGCGAAACTCCAATCGCCAACATTCTCCTCCGAAAGCGAAAATATATTGCTGACTCCCACTTACATAGGTCGAAATGATCATCAGAATAAAATACGAGAAATCAGAGGTCGAACGGAGAGATTCAGGTGTTCTTTCTCCCCGCGTGCTATTCGAGAATGGAATGGGAGATAAATAGTATAATGGTGGTTCGATGAATCCTCTGGAAGCCACTTAAATGTGATTTGCAGAGTATCCCATGTAGATGTAGATGTTGGACTGTACTACTTGGAATGTATTCAGGCGGCGTTGCGGACACCCTATTTGAGCGCATGCGCCTTCGCTGCAGCTCCGTGCGCTGAGCCGCCGCCCCCCCCCCCCCCACCCTGGCGGAGGATTGCCGCATCGGTATCAGTCCGATTGTCATATTCAAAAGTATCAGATAAATACGCCGACTACGAAGTTTTTCTATAACACGACTCCAAACAGAATTTAGCTGAAAGACGTAATCTCGATCGATAAATAGTCTCGCCGTCTGACAGTCTTAATTCAACAGATTCATTCATTGATAATCCATTGCCAAAATTTTGATGTATGGACCACAAGTTCGTGTCATTGTAATTCATTGAATGACCTGAGGAAACACAGTGATCGGAGAATGGAGGCTTTGTGGATTGTAGGAGTCGAGTATACGGCTGGTGTTCCACAATGCGGTCCTGTTCAGTGCGCGACGTTTGTCTTATAAAGGGCTTGCCGTATTTACATGGAGTCTTGTAAACACCCGCTTTACGCAACTCCAGGTCGTCTCTGACAGATGGCAACAGTGGCGAAATTTTGGGAGGGGAGCGAAAGATGACTTTTGCGTGATATTTTCTTAATATCCTGCCGATCTGTGGTGAAACATTCCCTATAATATGGTAGATAGGCAGTCGAACTGAAGACCTGTTCCTTGCACTGTCGTTTATAGGTCTGCATCGCTCTTCTCTCCTACTTAGTTGAATATCTATTCTTCAGGAATGATGTTTTCAGATGTTCCAGTTTCGTTTAAAGACTGTCGTCATCAGAGATGGCCGACCCGGTGATGATGATGATCGTGTGGTATTTATGGCTGTTAGACCCCAACTAATAATAATAATATCGTGCTGCTCATTGGCTGGTGCAAGTCTTTTTATCTGACGCCACTTCAGCGACTTGCGTTTCAATGATGATTGAATGATGGTGAGAACGACACAACACCCAGTTCCCGAGCGGAGCAAACCTCCAACCGGACCGGGACTCTAACCCGGGCTCCCAGCGTGACAACCCACTACGCTGTCCTCTAGACTACGGAGGCGGACTGTGGGATTGGTGTATTAAGGTCTTAAGAGTGCCCATAGATGATGAGACTGTGTTTGTCTTTAATTTGATCTTACACGTGTTTCACCGCCACTGGTAGACTTGGTCAGATCGATCAAAGAAGCTGTTCGCCGAGTTGTTACAGATGAAGCAGAGTAAATTCTTAGAGAGTCTCTCCGTCTGACCGCGACAGCTGCACCGACGAAGAGCAACATCTCGCCTACGGAGTTGCAGTGAAAGCGCATGAGCTCAGGTATGGTTTTAAATAGCGGGGCTTCACCAGTACTTTGGCGATACTCACCAGAAGGTGGCCAGAAGACTATGTCACAAAATATCGTGACAGGATATCACAGACATCCGACAGTCCTACCGACATTTGATGGAACAATCAATAATTCAGGAAAGTTTTAAATTTCACACAAAGGAAACCTTCATTGCCAACTGACTCGTTAAAACTGAATGGGTGACTCGGGTACGTTAGAGACCTCTCCTTCTGGCTCTGTGAGTGTAGCAACTTCAATGACAATATTTTGCAAAGCTATAATCTGCATATAAAGGGATTAAAGATTTTGGATGAATTCAGATTCTGCATAAGTCATAAGTTTATACAGCTTACCTGTTCTCTATAAAATCGCTGGCGAGGAAGAAATATAAAACACATTCTCAATATTAATAAATTTGTGTAGATAGCTAACGCATGTCTTATTCATGACGTCATTTTGGCATCTGCTCTCATCAGATCTAAAACCAGTTAACTTGCGAAACAAAGTTCAATGTCAGTGATAAAATCTGGCGCATTGACACGCTATGCTCCGATGCTAGAGGCCGTTTCCCGTCAGAGTTTCGAATCATCCCTTGGGCATGGATGTTTGTGTCGTCTTTAGTGTAAGTTAGTTTATAAGTAGTTTGTAAATTTAGGGACTGATAACCCCGCTGTTAAGTCCCAAAGCTTAACAAACTTTTGAACGTTTTTCATTAAATATGTACAAATTTTATCGTTGAAACATTTTGTTTAATTATTTAAACACTCTTATGTCACAATCAGAACTTAATTGTGAAGAAAGAAACAAAACCACGCGGTCAGTGTTAATATAAAAAATGTAGGTTGCGATTTAAAACATTATTACTCTTCATCTGTTCTTATAATAATTAAGAGTATCATGTAAAAATTTGAAGTAAATCAGTTAACGACTTACTGACGCTTCTGACAATGTTTCTTTTTTGATATTATAATAACAAGTTCGTCAGTGCTTCGCAATTGATAAATTTGCATTGAAATTGGACATATTCTGTACACTGCTCCCCTTTAATCTCTCTGCCCATCACTCTCCCCATCTCTATGCTTATATCTCTGACCATCCTCTTCATCGTGTTAGGCTCCTCTCTATATTAGATAGCTCAGTACATGACATTGCTTCGGTATTTATTTAATCCAAAATTCAGTTAGTTCTTATACTAATCCATATATACAGCGTGTCCCAGCTATCTTGTCCACCCAAAATATCTCTGGAACAATAACAGCTATTGGAAAACGACTTTCACCGTTATCAATGTACGGCTGGGTCCCATGAATGTACATATTTGGAAACATTCTAAAACGAAAGCAAATGTGTTTTCTAACACAAACTTATGTTTTTTTTAATGGATACCCTATATTTTTTCTTCAGCAATCCATAGCATGACAAATCACATAAACAATGGCGTTGATTGCATCGCAATATTCCAATTATATCCCGAGATATTGCGACGCGAAGTTGACGTTTGAAAAACCCGAAATACTCTGCTAGCGCACGTCCTGAGGCAATTACGGGCAGCATGGGGTTCACGCCTGAACCTCAGGACGTGCGCTAGCAGCGAATTTGGGGTTTTTCAAGCGTCAACTTCGCGTCCCAATATCTCGGGATGTAATTGTAATATTACGAAGCAAACAGCGCCATTGTTTATGTGATTTGTCATGCTATGGATTGCTGAAGAAAAAATATAGCGTGTGTATTTTTAAAAAAGTAAGTTTGTGTTAAAAACACATTTGTTTTCTTTTTAGAATGTTTCCAAATATGTACATTCATGGGCTCCAGCCGTACATTGATAGCGGTGAAAGTCGTTTTCCAATAGCTGTTATTGTTACAGAGATATTTTGGGTGGAGAAGATAGCTGGGACACCCATATATATATATATATATATATATATATATATATATATATATATATATATATATATATATATATATAAGGAATCATGAACTTCTGATCTCCTTACATGCCATTTTAATATGTACTCGTATAACCGCATCATCATTACTATGATTAATTTGACATCTCACACATGGTATTTGTATTGATAATTAGAGTCACTAAATGCTGTACTCGCAATTGTCAATGTGTCTAAGAATCCTACATATTTCGAGGCTGCTGACGGAGCAGACATTATTATTCGCGGCGTGGGTGCTGAAGCAACAGACCATTCTTTTTTTGAAAGAGGTCGCCTAGGAAATACTGCGCTTTACCTGAGTCAGTCCCGTCTAGCAGGTGGTGGAGTTAGGAAGCTTTTAAGATTAACAATGGAAAGGGATTGGGGTAGCTGCAGGTTGAGAGTCCAGCCCCAGTGACTCACCCTTCCTTGTTCCACTTTTCCAAATTTCTTTATGTGAAGGTATTTCGTAGATTGTAATTATTATGTCGTAATTTCAACACCCATGAGGCATAGACATTGCCGATTTGGGGTGGCTTGTATGCCTCAACGATACAGAAAGCCGAACTGTAGATGCAACCACATCTGTGGAGAGGCCGACTAACGTTTGGTTCCTGAAGGGGGGCAGCAGCATTTTCAGTAGTTGCAGGGACAGCAGTTTGAATGACTGACTGAGCTTGCCTTCTAACATCAGTTAATATGGCTTTGCGATGCAGTTACTTTGAACGACTGAAAGCAAGGGGAATCTACAATCTTTAATTTTCCCAAGAACATTCACCTCTACCGTATGAACATAAGATGATGGCTTCCTCTTGGGTAAAATATGCCGGAGGTATGTCGTGATTAGGAAAGAGAACACTGCCATTCTAGAGATCGGAGCGTGGAATGTTAGATTCCTTTATCGGTTAGAGAGGTTAGAATGTTTAAAAAGGGAAATAGAAAGTTTAGAGTTACATATAGTAGAGATTAGTGAAGTTCGGTGGAAAGAGGTACAGCATTTCTGGCCATGTGAGTACAGGATTATAAATACAAATCCAGTTGGGGTATTATTGGAGTATTATGAATAAAAAATAGGAATGCAGGTAAATTAGTATGAGCACCACAGTGATTACATCGTAAGGGAGAGGAAAACTTTTGATGGGGGACTGGAATTCGGTAGCAGGAAAAGGAAGGAAAGGAGAAATACTAGATGAATATGGACTGGATAAAAGAAATGAATGAGGAAGACGCCTTATACAATTTTGAACGGAACACCATTTAGTCATAACAAACTCTTGATAATAGTATCATGAAAGAAGGTTGCATACGTGAAAGAGACAAGGGGACAACGGAAGGTACCAGATAGATTTTATTCTGGTGGGGCTTAGAATTCAAAACGAGGTTTCAAACTGTAAGACATATCCAAAGGGCAGATATAGACTCTGACCATATCGTACTAGTTATGACCTATAGACTGTTATTCAAGAAACTGCCGTAAGGTAGGAATATAAGGAGATGGCAGCTGGATAAATTGTAGGAACCTGAAGTTCTTGAGAATTTCAGACAGAGCTTTAGGCAACAATTGTTAAAACGGGGAAATAAAACAGTAGAAGAGGAATGTAGTAGGTAGAAAGGAAAGACCTACAAAAGATACTTGGGCATCACATGAAATACTAAATTAATTGATGAAAGAAGAAGATATAAAATGCACTAAATGAAGAAGGTAAAATGGAATATAGACGACTAAGAAATGCGATTGACCGGATGAGCAAAATGACTAAAAGAAGTGGCTAGAAGGCAATGCAAGTCTGTAGAAGAATGTGTAATTAGGAAGAAAATAAATGCCGCCCTCAGGAAAATAAGAGACTTTTGGAGACAAGAAAACAATTGCATGAATAACAAGAACTCGGATGGAAATCCGGTTCTCAGCAAAGAAGGGAAAGCTGAAAGTTGGAAAGTGTAGAGGTGCTCTACACAGAAAATGAGCTTCCAGTCAATATTGTAGGATGGTAAGAGGAATTAGATGAAGATGAAATAGGAGATACTGAGAGATGAATTTAACACAGCATTGAAAGACCCAAGTCGAAACAAGGCCCCTGGAGTATATGATATTCCCTTCGAGTTACTGAATTCTCTGAAAGAACCACCCATGACGAAACTGTTTCCCCTGATGCGTAAGATGTATCAGAGAGGCGAAATACCCTCTCGGACTTCAAGAAAGCCGGCCGCGGTGGCCGAGGTGACTGAGGCGCTCCAGTCACGGTCGTCACGGCCACTACGGTCGGGGGTTCGAATCCCCCCTCGGGCATGGATATTTGTGCCGTCCTAGTTCGTAAGTAGTTCATAAGTAGTTTGTAAGTTTAGGGACTGATGACCCCGTAGTTGAGTCCCATAAGCTTAACAAACATTTGAACATTTGAACTTCAAGAAATATGTAATAATCCCCATTACAAAGAGAGAAGGCGCAGACAGCTGTGAAAATTACAGAACCACTGGTTTAATAAGTCATGGTTTCAAAATTTTACCACGAATTATTTATCGATGGATGGAAAAACTGGTAGAAGCCGACCTCGGAGTAAATGTAGGAACACGGGAGGCAATACTCACTTTATGACTTATAAGATAGATTGTTGAAAGACAAACCTACATTTCTAGATTTTGTAGATTTGGAAAAAAAATTCGGCAAAATTTGATTGAAATACACTCCTTCAAATTCCGCAGTCAACAGGGGTAAAATACAGGGAACGGAAGGTTATTTACAACTTGTACAGGAGTCAAACAACAGTTATAAGATTCGAAGGGCATGGGACGGACGCAGTGGTTGGGAAGAGACTAAGACAGGGTTGTAGCCTTCCTCTAGTGTTATTCAATTTGTACATTGATCAATCTATGAAGGAAAGCAAGGAGAAATTTGTAGATGGAATATAAGTCCAGGGCGAAGAAATAAAAACAATATATTTAGCTGATGAGATTGTAATTCTGTCAGAGACAGCAAAGGACCTGGAAGAGCAATTGAACGAAATGGACAGTGTGTTGAAAGAAAGGTATAAGATAAACATTAACGAGATCAAAACAAGGGTAATGGAACGCAGTCTATGAAAGTCAGGCGATGCTGAAGGAATTGAATTAGCTCACGAAACAATAAAGGTGGTAGATCGGTTTTGTTTCTTGGGGAGTGAAATAACACAAGATAATCGCAGTACAGAGAAGGAGAAATTAGCTGAAACTGAATATTAATTTAAGCATAAGGAAATATAACCTGAAGGCATTTGTGTGGAGTGTGGCTATGTACATGAGTGAAACTTGAAGGATAAACAATGTACCTATCATACATTCTCTGTCTGCAATAGGGGTGCCGGCCGAGGTGGCCAAGCGGTCTGCGGTCTGCGGCGCGCTAGTCGCGGTCTGCACGGCCACTACGGTTGGGGTTCGAATACCCCCTCGGGCATGGATATTTGTGCCGTCCTTAGTATTAGCTAGTTCATAAGTAGTTTGTAAGTTTAGGGACTGATGACCCCGTAGTTGAGTCCCATAAGATCTACAAATATTAGATTTTTTTTTAAATTTTTTTTTTAAATTTTTTTTTGTGATTTTTTTTGGGGAAGTTCTGGAGCTTTTTTGACTGTTCACAGCTAATCGCATTATCCGATTAGCGACTTAATCGGCTTACACCACATGTTGTGGTCCTCATTCCAGGAAGTGACGTAATTGGATTACGTAATCAGATTAGTGGGAGTGGCAGCGCAAAAGGCCTAGAGAGAGTTCTGCACCGGGACTCAAACCCAGGACTCTGGATTCGATATCCTTCTTCAATCCCTCATTCCAACTTCAGGTGTGAACGTAATCGGATAAGTGACTTCCGGTGTGGGAGTGCCAGGGACCGTCACTGGATTGAACCTGGATTCGATATTTCTCCATCCCATGACTGTCGCGACAAGGTGGGAAATTGAAATATGCACTTCCGGTGAGTACTGTACGTAATTTGGGCACTTATGTAAATAAATAAAAAATATTATGCATTCCAGTTAATTGAAATTGGCAATAGCACAAAAGTTTTGGCTGGGAAATCCCCCTCCTCCTGCCGCTTCCCTTATGACATAATCCAAGATGGCGTATACCGGGAAATGTAAGTGCTGAAAATTTTTTCTGTCGGGAAAAATTTATAATTTTCATCACTAGATGTTACACCATAACGTCCCCACTGAGAAATTGTCGAGAAATCTAGCCAGTCTGCTTCAAGTGGCAATCGAGTGACTGTAGTCATCAGCATCGTATTGGGTGTAAGTACTACTTGTAAACAATTGTTTCAACAATAAGAATTTCCGAAAAAGTCTGTTTAGGTAACATAATACAGGGTTATTCAAAAACAAATAACAGATTTCAAACATTTCTTTCTTTCAAACTACAAAAGATAGAAACTTGATTCCAACGTTTATTAATTAAGAAAAGTTTACAGCTTAAACAAACTGGGTAGGAGTTCCAATCACGGACGCATTGGCGCTGTTGTTTCTTGCTGGTTGTCTGTGGTGAAATGGCGGCGACACCACAGGAGAAGTCATTTTGTGTGCTGTAGTTGGGAAAACTAGAGCAGTTTGTTGCAGTTCAGCTAGCATTTCGCCGTCAATTTAATAAACTACCACCGCATCATAAGCAAATTTACGAGTGGCATCGAAAATTCGTAGAAGGTAGTTGCATCTGCAAAGGGAAAAGCACGGGACGTCCACGCAAATCGAACGAGAATGTCAAGCAGGTGATTTTTATTTATGGTAAAGCACTGGATATACCGATCTGAACAATCCGCCATTTTGAATTTCAATCCGGCGACAGTGTTGTATGCTTCGTGTCGTGGTGTGAAGGGAATCAGCTAGTATTTTGTGATTTTATTGTTTCACAGTGTGAAATGGTCGTTTGTGCAGCTCCAGACTGCTCATCTTGTTAACATAAATGAAGTGTAACAGCTCTATGAAAAACATTCCATTACATCTATTGTTCAACAGCTTCTTAATCCTTTCATTCCCAGTGTTGTTCCTAGACAAAAACGTATTTAATGCTGATTTATACGGTATCTCGTGTATCAGTCTTTAAATTCGCGCATGTTTCTAGTACGATATTTTGCCGCTTGTACAGCGTGTAGCCATTTGTGAGGTAATAATTTATTCGTCTTGGACGTTGTGTTACGTTGGAGTCTGTACGTGGCTGTGAGTGTGGTTCATGTTATTTTATTGTCTTGACTTTGGTACCGTCGCGAAGATTATCAAAGCATTGTTGATCTGGCAGTGTTACCTATCCAAAAAAGAAAAAAAAAAAAAATACCTCGATAGAAACGTCTGTGTCGCGCATGAAATACATGACATAAAAACAGCAGTTCGATCAAAAATTTTAAAACGCACATTTTTATGTTTAGTGCACTGTATTATTACAGAAAACAATGAATTTTAATTCTTCCAAAGCTGAATTCATATAGTGGAACTGGAAGGGTTACACATTGCCCATTCCAGTAACAGATGATTTACATTCATAGATATGGGAGAATAACTAGTACATATATTTATGTGATTAGCTTAATGCTATTGCTATTGTTTTTATTTTCTTCTTCTTTCTTTCTTCGTATCGACCATCTACGGACCACACACCAATTTCTATCTTTCCTCCCTCGTTCTTTCTTTTTCCTCCAGTATTCTTTCATATTTTCTCTATGCATCCTTTTTCTCTCCTCAGACCACTTTACTCCTGTCTTCGTCTCCATCCTGCCTTGGAATCCTTCTATTTTTAACACTTTCTTCTTAAAAGTTTCTCTTTCTGTTGCATCTTTTTCACTTATATTGTTTCTTTCCAATCTTTCGTAACTTCTTGAATCCGTGCTATTGTTGAATTCTTATCCCAGATATATTTAAAAATCCGTTTGGTTAACCTGTTGCTGTTCATTCGGTATAAATGTCCAAAAAATAGCAGTTGCCTCGTCCGTAGTGTTTTGGTTATGTTTTCTTCGTTGCGATAAACTTCTGGATTACTTCTTAGTTTACATACCTCTGTATTTCTTAGTGGACCAAGTATTTATTGAATGATTTTTCTTTCTAGCACCTCAAGTTTATGTAATTTGTAATTAAGTACTAAACATCCACTTGCCTAAAGACATTCTGGATTCACTACTGTGTTGTAGTGCTGAATTTTCAGATTTTTAGACAGAGACCTTTTGTTGTAAATGTTCATGGTTATACCATATGCTGTCAGCATTTTATGTATTCTTTCTTCTACAGCAAATTTTTCTAAGCCATTTTCCTGAATCATTTCTTTCCAAATATTTAAATTTATTTACCCTCTTTGTGTTGTTGTTATGGTCATCAGTCCGGAGACTGGTTTGATGCAGCTTTTGATATTCCTGGCCTGTGGCCACTTCATATTTCTGGCCGCTGGCCGTTTCTTTGCTAACATTGTACGTGCCTTAAACGCGGAAGAAAGACAGCAGTGCAGCATATGTTGAAATGTGGGGTGGGGAGCAGTAGCATAAGGCGCAGTAGGTGCTGGTTCCCGTGGGAAAGCCCGCCTATGTTACTGGTGCTCTCCTCGCATGGGCTGCTGCATTTCACGTCACGTGATTTATTTTGAAATTACTATTGTTTATTATAAACTAAATATTAATTATTCAGAGCTGAGAATTTATTATAAATATCTCTCAAGGACAGGCTAGATTTGGACAGTTTAAAAAGTTTAAGTTGCCTTCTTTTATTGTAACAAGAGAAGAGCGATTTTGCAGAAGGCGCGCGAAGGCCCTGTTTTGGCGCGAAATAGAGCGTCAGGTGCCCTCTCGCAACGCGCCGCAGTTTCAGTCTCAAGCTGACCACTAACGCGCCGGACCGCGCCGGTCATGAGTAAAGATTTTTGTAATAGTGATAACAGTCGAGGTCTCAACATGAACTATGGGCAGCATAGGCCGTATCATATTAACAATAGTTTGCTAATTTTTTTATTATTTATTTAATAAATGGCATCCTTGACAATTAAAAATCTCGCGAGTCGCTTATTATGCTTCCATCATAAAGAACTTTAGTCTCACTTGTATGCTGTAGAAGAACCAACGACCTGTGTGCTGTCTTCTGCGCTGGGGACACAACTACAGAAGACAACAGGTTAGTCAGAACTCTATGCTTTCCGTAAAGTCTCGGAAAGCTAATACGACACCTCGTGCGTACTGTAGGGCGGTACAAACGCACACTGCTACGCAACAGCATCCGCAAGGATGTGGAGGTTTTTGGGGACTTGTGGGAGGAAGCAGTACTAACTTCTCCGACCGCAAGTAAAACCTTAGGAAGCTCGTAAGCTCTCCACCCTACTCTATCCTGAGCAAGCCTTTTCATCTCCTCATAAGAACGGCAACCCACATCCATTTGAATCGGCTTACTATATGCGTCTCTTGGTCTCCCTCTGCGATTTTTACCCCACACACTTCCCTCCAATGCTAAATATACGATTCCTGGATGTCTAAGAATGTGTCCTACCAAGCGATCCCTCCTTTTAGTCAAGGTATGACAAAAATTTCTTTTCTCACCAATTCTGTTCAGTACCTCTTCATTAGTTATGCGATCTACCCACCAAATCTTCAGCATTCTTCTATAGCACCACATTTCAAAAGCCTCTATTCTCTTCCTGTCCGCACTGTTTATCGTCCATGTTTCACTCCCATACACTCTTTATCGGCCCAATATCTGCTAGTAGGATTTTTGGAGCGTTTTTTTAATGTTTGTCATAACTTTTGTTTTCTCTATAGAAATTCTTAAACCTGCTTTGTTGGCTATTTCTTCTAAGAGACTGATATGGATTGTTGCATTTTTTAGGTTTTCAGAAAGAATGTCAAAATTATCCGCAAATGCTACACAGTGACTGTGTTTAGTCCGCAGTCTGATTGGTGATGGCTTATGATCTTTTAGTTTTTGTTTTATTTCACTTTTTTAATCTTTAATTTTTTTTTCGATTTTCGGTTTCACTACGACTAGGAGCCAGTTCCCTATTTCTTACTAAAAAAAAAATTATATATATATATATATATATATATATATATATATATATATATATATATATATATGGTTGGTGTTGGGTGTTTAAAGGGGACTAAACTGCCGGGTCATCAGTCCCATATATATATATATATATATGCAGAGTGTCCCAGCTATCTTGTCCACCCAAAATATCTCTGGAACAATAACAGCTATTGGAAAACGACTTTCATCGGTATCCATGACCAGCTGGGACCCATGAATGTACACATTCTAAACCGAAAACAAATCTGATTTTAACACAAACTTACTTTTTTAATAGACACGCTATATTTTTTCTTCAGCAATCCATAGCATGACAAATCACATAAACAATGGCGTTGATTGCATCGCAATATCCCAATTACATCCCGAGATATCGCGACGCGAAGTTGACGCTTGAAATACGCGAAACGCGCGCCTAGCGCATGTCCTGAGCAGCATGGGGTTCTCGCCTGAGTGTCAGGATGTGCGCTAGCCGCGCGTTTCGCGTATTTCAAGCGTCAACTTCGCGTCGCAATATCTCGGGATGTAGTTGGAATATTGGAATATTGCGATGCAATCAATGCCATTGTTTATGTGATTTGTCATGATATGGATTGCTGAATAAAAATATAGAGTGTCCATTAAAAAAAAGATAAGTTTGTGTTAAAAAACACATTTGTTTTCGTTTTAGAATGTTTCCAAATATGTACATTCATGGGCCCCAGCCGCACATTGATACCGGTGAAATTCGTTTTCGAATAGCTGTTATTGTTCCAGAGATATTTTGGGTGGACAAGATAGCTGGGACACCCTACAAGCACACACACAACATGCATTTGACGAAAATGAGCGTTCCAAGGAGAACAAACCAGTAATGAGATACACAAGCTGCGAGGGAAAGCTACACGGCATGTTGTTACGGTCTGATAAAACTTGATCGGTTGTGTTTTTGACCTCTATTGTTTGTTTGTGTGGGAGAATGTTGTCGAATTTTTGCGAATGTTATTTTAAAGTTCGTCGCATTCTACGACATCGAGTGCGGCAAAAGCGACTTTGTCTTGAAGCTTGCTTTGACCAACGCCATCTAGATACAAGGCCTGTGCGCTGTCTGCCAAGAGTAGTCATAACACAAGCAAACTATTTGTCTTATGTAGCGTTGTACTAAGTTTGGGAATACGTACACGCTACACACTGTGTTTTAGAATGTTCTCAATGTTATTTATGTGATTCACAGACACATTTGATTTGGTATAAGATATTTATGAACTATTGATAAGATATCTTACCGACAGTGGAATCGGACGATTCATATTAGGCATTTTGTATCATACCAGCAAATATCTGCACGGAGAATCACATAGATAACGCGAAAAACATTCTGGAAGACAGTGTGCAACGTATACGTATTCCGAAAGTCAGCACGACGCTAAATAAGACAAACAGTTTGCTTGTGTTATGACTACTCTTGGCAGGCAGCGCACAGGCCTCGTATCTAGGTGGCGTCGGTTTGACGCTCCCTGTGGGGCGGTCCATCGTGTCAGGTGAACGAGTGCGTCGCGACCGTATCGACCGCTATCTGCGGCGAGGCGTCTGCGTCGGATGGCGTCGGGCGCGCCCCGCTTATTGCGTTAGCCCTAACCGAGTCTTCGGCCTAACTCAACCCCCACCCCCACCCCCTAGCGCCGCAGAGCCTGGAAGCGCGGCAGGCTGAGTGAGGGCCGTGCCCCTGGGGACAGCTGCCGCGCGCCGGATAAACGGCCTGCACGTGGCCAGGGCAGAAGGGGCGCCGCCCCGGTCAAAAGTCCATCAGCGTGGCGGACACGTGGGCGGCAGGCCCGATACGCACTAGCACAGACAAATATATACAGGCGGGAAACCTGCGTAACGGCCGGTCACACGCTCAGTGGTGCGGGGCGGGTGGAGGGGTGCTGAAGCAGTTCCGTAAGATGTCCCGTGATGGCGCTGCGGTCATAAGCAGCCCTTTAAAACTGGCCAGAGCAGGCGGCAGCCCCACCACCACTTCCCCTCAAACGCCAGCAAGCCGGAAACAGCTGTGGCGGCACGAGCTCTCCCCTCAGCCTCCCCTCCACGCTACCCTCTGACGTGCGAGAGCACAGAGTAACATATACAGAGAAACAGCCCCCCCCCCCCCTAAACCAGTGTCCTACGCTCCCCTTGTAGTTCCGTAAGATGCAGCAGGTGTCAGGCGGTTCCCTGGCTTAGTAATGGTAGACCACACTAGAGGCACTTCTCAGGGTAGCGTGGAGGGGAGGCTGAAGGGAGAGCTCGTGCCGCCTGCCACGAGGCCAAGGCTGTGTCCGGCTTGCCAGCTTTTGAGGGGAGGTGGTGGTGGGGACAGCCACTAACTGCCGCCTGCTCTGGCCAGTTTTAAAGGGATGCTTCTGACCGCAGCGCCATCATGGGACATCTTACGGAACTGCTTCAGCACCCCCCGCCCCGAACCCCTGAGCGTCGGACTGAGCCCTTACGGAGGTTTCCCGCCTGTATATATTTGTCTGTGGCAAGAGGCACCCTCAGAAGTGTCTCTAGTGTGATCTTCCAGTACTAAGCCGGGAAACCACCTGACATCTGGTGGCATCTTAAAGAACTACGAGGACAGCGTAGGACAGAGGTTTAGGGGGGGCTTTTTCTCTGTAAATGTTACTCTGTGGTACTAGCGTGCCCTCCTTCCTCCAGGATTCACTACGGTACTACCGCAGTCGTGACACTCATTGCTGTAACACTTGTTACCCACTGACACTGCCTAGTACAAATGAGTAGCCTAATATCAAACCTGGACATCTGACCTAGTGGTCAAAATGTACTTAGCAGTCGATCCTAATGCCCCTGGAGTGGATGACATTCCGTCTGAACTGCTGATTTCGTTAGGAGAGCCAGTAATGAAAAAATTGTTCCACCTGGTATGCAAGATGTATGAGACAGGGAAAATACCCTCCGACTTCAAGAAGAATATCGTGATTCCAATTCCAAAGAAAGCAAGTGCAGACAAGTGTGAAAATTAAAGAACTATTAGTTTAATAAGTCATGATTGTGAAATACTAACACGGATTATTTATAGACGAATGGAAAAACTTGTGGAATCTGACTTCAGGGAGGATCAGTTTGGATTTAGGAGAAATGTAGGAACAAGGGACGCAATACTCACATTACGACTTATATTAGAAGACAGGCTAAGGAAGGGCAATCCTACGTTTTTGGCATTTGTAGATTTGGAGAAACCTTTTGACAATGTCGACTGGAATACACTATTCCAAATTCTGAAGGTAGCAGGGGTAAAATATAGGGAGCGAAAAGTTATAATCAACCTATACAAAAACCAGACAGTGGTTATTAGAGTCGAAGGACAAGAAAGAAACGCAGAGGTTGGAAAGGGAGTAATACAGGGTTGTAGCCTCTCCCCAATCTTGTTCAATCTGTACATTGAGCAAGCAGTAAAGGAATGGAAGGAGAAATTTGGAGAGGGCATTAAAGTGCAGGGAGAAGAAATAAAAATATTGCGGTTTGCTGATGACATAGTATTTCTGTCAGAGACCGCGAAAGATCTGGAAAAGCAATTGAATAGAATGGAAAGTGTCTTGAAGGGAAGATATAAGATGAACATTGACAAGAGTAAAATGAAGGTAATGGAATGTCATGTCAGAAAATCAGGTGATGCTGAAGGAATTAGATCAGGTAATGAGACAATAAAGAAGTAGATCAATTTTCTTAATTGGGTAGCAAGATAACTTCTGATGGCTGAAGTAAAGAAGATATAAAATGCAGAATGGCTATGGGGAGAAAAGCGTTTCTAAAGAAGCGAAACTTGTTAACATCCAATATTAATCTAAATGTTAGAAAGTCCTTTCTGAAAGCCTTTGTCTGGAGTGTAGCATTGTATGGCAGTGAAATGTGGACGATAAGGAATTCAGACAAAAAGATTATAGAAATGTGGTGCTACAGACGAATGATGAAGATTAGATGGGTAGATCACGGTGACTAATGAGGAGGTGCTTAACCGAATTGGGGAGGAGTTTCTAGCATATCCTAAGAGAAGGGATAGATTGGTAAGACACATTCTGAGACATCAAGGAATTGTCAATTTACCATTAGAAGGAACTGTGTGAGGTAAAAATCGTAGAGGGAGATCGAGGGACGAATACAATAAGCAGATTCAAAAGGATGTAGGTTGCCGAACATATTTCTCAGATTAAGAGACTTGTACAGGACAGGGTAGCGTGGAGAGCTTCACCAAACCAGTCTGCGGACTGAAGACCACAACAACAACAACGATCCTAATGGAAGTTTTTGCCGCTCTTTTCATTGGTGAAGTCCGTTTCTTCCAAAAATTGACGTAAATGTGACAAATCACACGTTAAATTTGACTGTTCACATCAAGAGCTTGATATCAAATTCGGAACACTTGTTGAACGAAGCAATGTGCACCAATGGGAACACAGTATATGATCACATGACCTCGAAAATCAGACATGGCGACAGTATGTGCCAGGTACTAAGACGTATTATCCCGTACTTAAGTTTATCAGAATTTTGTATAGTATCATTATTAATAACCATCTTAAAGAGAGTGAAATGGAACATAATATGCCACCAGCGTCCGAAGGAAAAGTTAGGAAGCGGTTGAGACAACCTGAAAAGTGGAAAATAAACATTGAAAAGAAACATAGGTAAGACTAGCTTGTAAACTACACTGTTCTATTGTAAGGTGTGTTGTACGAAATTATCACTTGTTGGAAAGAAGTTCGATGTAAGATGTAACGTAAGGATATTTACGGAAAAATCTGGCGACAGTTTCAACAGACCTTATGCTAATAATTTTAGAGATGCAGTGCCGTAAAATTTCATTTTGTATATAAAATTAAAAAGATTATTATGATTATTGTAGTACTTCATTTTTCCAATATGTAATAGAGTTCAGAATTTAATATTCCTATAATTTCACCTATAATTTTCACCTGTAAGAGATTCTCGTCAACAGTAAGCGAATCTCTGTGTATCAAAAACGGACATCTGAAAGCGTGTTCACATCAAAAACGGACACCTACACGTTTTGGTTTCAAAGACGGACATCTGTATTTCCAAACACAATTTGAAGGTGCTTGAGTAATCAGATCGATATTAGCAACTTCCAAGTATAAATCCTCAGGTGTTAAAGTTGGTAATGCTCAAATCAGCTTATAAAAGTATTAGCTCTACGTTTCGCAATAAGAATGACGTTTATCTCGGTTTCCGGCAAACGACAGATGTCCGTCCGTCTTTGATAGTAGGCTACTCAAATGTTTCTGTTACTGACAAGTTAGATATATGTGCAGTATTCAATAATCGCTTTCTGAATATAGCAAGTGAACTAAATAGATTCCTAGTTTCTACAGGTAATCATGTAACATTGTTAGAAAATAGCTTTCCGAGGCTGTTACTTGAAATGGTCTTCCATGATACCTCTAAGGGGGAAATTGAGTCAATAATTAAATCACTAAAGACTAAGAACTCTTGTGGATATGATGAAGTATCTAGCAGAATTTTAAAGAACTGTTCCCCATATGTTCGCCCAGCACTAAGTCATATTTGTAATTTTTCCTCTCAGAATAGTCAGTTTCCTGACAGATTAAAGTATTCAGTAGTGTAACCACTTTATAAAAAAGGAGAAAGGGATACTGTAGTAGACAACTATAGACCTATTCTATTCCATCGTTTTTTTTTTCTTTTCTAAAATTATTGAAAAGACTATTTGTTCAAGATTAATTGCTCATTTCAGTTCACATAAATTGTTGTCAAACGTCAGTTTGGTTTTAGAAGTGGTTTAATGACTGATAATGCTATATTTTCGTTTCTCTTTGAGGCACTTGATGAGTTGATTTAACAAAGGCGTTTGATTGTGTTGATCACAAAATATTGTTGCAGAAATTTGAACATTATGGAATACCAGGAGTAGCTCACAACTGGTTCACCTCTTACTTTAATAACAGACAGCAGAAGGTAATTCTCCGCAGTGTTGAAAATGGTAAATGGCGTACAATCGCAATGGGGCCCAGTTAAGTGTGGGGGCCCCAGGGGTATGTTTTCGGACCGCTGCTGTTTCTTATTTATATAAATGATATGCCTTCGAGTATAACACGTTGTTGGAAAATATTTTTGTTTGCTGATGGTGCCAGCTTGGTAGTGAAGGCTGTTGTTTGTAATATTGACACAGTATCAAATAATGCAGTTCAAGAGATAAGTTCACGGCTTGTATAAAACAAATTGATATTAAATAACACTAAAATATTTTCTAACACATAATTTAACGAAATCTGACATGTTGATTACACATGTGATAAGTGAGACTGAACAATTTAGATTTCTAGCTTTTCAGACAGAGAGAAAGCTGTCGTGGACAGCCCAAGTTCAGAGTCTTGTTCCAAAACTAAATTCTGTTGTATTTACCATTAGAACAATATCTGAAATAACAAATTTTTCAACACGAAAAGTAGTCTACTGTGCTTACTCTCACTTATGATGCACAGCGTTATTTTTTAGGGCAAGTCAACTGATACAAAATTTATATTTTTGGCTCAGAAACGGACGGTTCGAATTGTGGTGTAAATTTACAAACGTCATGTCGATCCCTTTTCAGTAGTCGGAGAAATTTGACACTGCCGTCAGAATACATTTATTCTTTAATGTCGTTTCTTGTTAATAATATCAGCTTATTCCCATGAGTTAGCAGCTTTCACTCAGTGAATTCCAAACAAAAGTCGAATCTATATTTGCATCACACCGCCTTGACACTTGTGTAGAAAGTTGTACAGAATTCTGCAGCATCCATTTTCAATAAGCTGCCACAAGAACTAAAGAATCTTAATACTAACCCACGAGCTTTCAAATCTAAATTGAGGAGTTACCTCATGGCTCACTCCTTTTATTCTGTCGAGAAACTCCTAGAAAAGTTAAACAATTAAGCTAATTTTTTTTCGTTATCGATTCTTTTCACTTAGTCTTAATATTGTCATGTCCATAGGACTACTAAAATTTTTCGATTGCCATTCTTGTGTTAAACTTCATGTATTGACTTGTTCCATGACCATGGAGTCCTAGTCCTCAATTAGGTCCTGCGGATCAGAAAATCATATTATTATTATACAGTTGCAACGACACTAGCGCTCTTAGTGGTGGACAACGTGCCGTAATGTTTGTTTATAATTACTTTTCTATGTAATTAACGAAATAGTTTCTGTAATTTTTACGTTGCAAGAATTAGTAAAATATCAGAGACATAAATAATCCTGAAACAAAAGTAAAAACAGCCGAATTTCCCTGTTTCCGTGATATAAACAATAACTTATTCATGAGGAAATACTTATGAATATTTATAAATTTTGCAGCGAACTCCTCTAAAAGTAAGAGAACATAAACAGACGAGAAACATTAATTCCAGTTGTGCTCGGTTTTATATAACAGGCACTTTCATTGACGTGTAAAAATTCGATATGCAGTGTAATGATTCGAACATTTTTCCAATTCACTCATCTTTCTTATCAACTTATATACGTTTGAATGTAATTAATTTTGCTTATAAAAAGAAATTCTCGAAGATTCTTACCGTTTGTTGTCAGATGTAGCAACAATTACGGAATTGGCTTCTGCTTTGTTGGGGAACTGAATTTTTTATGCTTTCGTTGTTTTATTGTCATGTTTCTGATGATTTTCATTCAGCTACGGCGGTAATGGCTGATCTGGTACATACATTAAATAATGTAGGTATTACATTTTATATAAGTTTCTTACGTTCAACACTTACTACTTCCACTGGAAATGTCTGGGAGAAACATTGTTGTTACTGAGTAGAAAACCGACGTGTTTTTGCAGGAGTTTTTTTTTTTATTTTTATTTTTTTTTAACCATTTTTCGTTCTTAATAGAAAATGAAATTCTTGATTAAAGATAATCTCAAATAAACTGTCCTGCAAAGTACCGTTTCATACCTTCCAATGATGCTTAGGAATCGCAATAGAGACAAATGTGGAGTTATTTTCTACTTATTGCAATTTTTTGGCACTACGTAGCTCCCCTCTCGTAAAAAGTATATTGAAATCAATTTAAACGGTGCTAATCGCACTCATTCGAAATCGTATTCAGATAGGTTCCTTTCCAGCCATTTGGAGCGCTACTGTCGTGGCGCATATCAAAAATCTGTTGCAGTGTCGTGAGTGTGTATCGTTGGTTGGTTGGTGGGATGTTTAAGGGGGACAAAAGTGCAATGTTCATCACTCCCCCATCTGTGTATGTTAGACTGTGGTACTACAATAACACACTCATCTCGGTTCTCTCATTTGTAAAGCACGTTCTACACGGGAAGTGATAGCTTACAAGATTACCCATGATGCACCGGTTACGCCGGCCGCTTACCGTGTGGACGAGTTCACTTGCACAAGATGCACGCTTATGATCGCTTGTAGGCGGAAAAGGTTGGATTCTATTCTCACGTGTATGCAAGTGCTTCGCGCATGCGCAGACTACCGAGTGCGGATTTGTATGAGAAATGTGTACTTGTCTCCTACTCAGTCCTCGACTCGTATATATACAGGCTGTCTCAAGAGCAGATGTAAATATTTTAGGAGGAGGTACTATAGACGAATTGCAATAAAAATTCCATATGACATGTGTAGAATTTTATTGAGAACAGAGAGATAATTAAAATTCTTAAATATCAATTTACTTGACTTCACCATAAGAAAGGACGGAGAGAGACATGTATTCGGTGTATACAGAAAAGAGACATACTCTGATAGCATTATAGGAGCGACATCACGACGCCCAGCACAGCACAAAAGAGCATACTTCTACGCAATGTGCAACAGAACTCTCAGACTACCACTTGCCGAGGAAGAATTAGAAAAGGAATTAGACATTATCAAACAGGTAGCTGCAGCCAATGGGTACAAGACGCAAGACGTCATGCGGATGTTCAATAAAATTAAAAACAAATCCACTGGTAATAACATATTTAAAGATAAAAAGAAGTTTGTCACTTTAACATACAGAGGACGTGTGTCGGAGAGATTTGCGAAACACTTTCTGAGAAACATAGGGGTGGCGTTCAAAAATGATGGGCAAATGGCACAAAGACTAAGGCATAGACCTACCACGAAAAAACGCACAAAGTATAGCAACTCTGGGGTATATAAGATTAAATGCGCCAGCTGTGATAAATATTACATTGGACAAACTGGACGCAATTTTGAAGTCGGATACAAAGAACACTGTAATAACAGCAATCGTAAGACAACAAACACCAAGTTAGCACTATAGGCGAACAAATGTGTTGCACAGGGCACCGAAAAGTTTCCATTTAAATGTGCTTGAAGAGCTTGAAGTACATGCGCACAAGGTTAAAGACCCGGACAAACTTCTAAATGAGCAGACAGATTTCATACATAAAAACTTTTTTGAAATATTTAAAGGCATTTTGTAGCCTTGCCTGGAAGGGAACGCGCTGCCAAACACCAGCTACGGCGGCCCTCAGCACACTGGCGGCGGTGAATGGGACACGGCGAGGCGGAGGAGACCTCGGCGACGCTGCTACTGCCTGACACACTGAAGCCTCATCCGCAGACGGGAAAGAACGCAACGTCAACAATATTTAAAAAAAAAAAAAAAAAAAAAAGCCTTTTTGAGAAATTTTCTAAAACATTTTAATTTTTAACATTGTTAACATTTTTTTTAACTCACTTATAGGTTTACTTAAAATGTTATTATATGTATCCAGAACCCAATGTTATATTATTTCTACGTCCTTTTATAGTTTGACAGCTAAGTATCTCACTTGTAACTGCTATTTTATTCATTGACTACTATCTTACACCTTGACTTCAGAACTGATTTTATATGTAAGTCATTAATTACTTATTGAGAATAATTTTAACGAAAATGATCCCCACCAATCAGATGATTTTAAGCACATTATATAAAGCCTCAGGAGGCTACTATATTTTAGGAAAGACTGAACATTCGTTCACCACAGGACGGGTTACTCTGTAACTTCATAAATTTGGTTTGTTTTAAATATTTTTCCATTAACTTTTTAGATATTATACTTTGTAAATAGTAGCTTCCATTCAGTTGTAACATTTGTTTAACAAATCTCAAGATGAGCAGCTGTCCCTAAACCGGCAATATTCTAGAAAATAAAAGCGATCTAGAGACTGATAGTCAAGAATTTTATTCATTTGACGATCGCAGAAACTCTACAAAACATTTCATTTCTGATTTAAAACAGTTCGTTGTTTGGTTGTTGTTTTGTAGATATGTAAGAGACCTAACCTATATGTGTAAACAAAAAGATGTAAATATTTCAGGACACCCACTGACGATGCCTTGAGAGAAAGGCGAAACGCGTATGGGTGACTTAAAAATATAAAAATAAAACCCTTCATTCGCAGTAGCAAAAGGCGTTTACTTTAAAAACCTTACAATGAAATACAATTCAGCTGCTGCTCAAAATGGCCACTGCAAGCAACGTATTAAGAAATTGTTAGTTTCGACGTTTTTGATATAATTTTCGAGCTTGTATTTTTTTAAAAGAATAAGTACCTCTATAGGCTGTCAGTACTTTTTAATGCTGGCATTAACGTAATATGTAGGTATTTAGCTTTCATTTCGTGTATCTAAGGTAATTGTCGATTTTAAACATATCTTGTCAAAAATTGCAGCAACCGTACTAAATTTACAATGATTGTAGAAACAGCCCAACAAGTTACACTTTGTTTAGATACTTGATCTATATTTCGGCACCAGTTAAGGGTGCCTTCATCAGAAGATTAAAATTATGAGCTAAAATGAATTATTGAGCAAATTAACAGACATTGATATGAAATACATTATACAATATTTTTTTTACATACAAAGCCATAAGTAGAAATACGTACTCACATGAGACGTAAACTTATGCGCGAAATGCTCAAGTCCAAAAGATAAATAACATTGGAAACCATACTATAGTCCGTTTGAAATTACTTGCAAGATGACATTTGTCAGCTGCGGCTACAGTGTTGCCAAAACAGCTGCCGGCTGAGAGCTGACGCTCCGTACACTGTGCCAAGTACTGTTGGCGATCTACACACGTTCAGTACCGGTGGTTGTTGACAATGCTAATTAGTCTAGCTTTAAATGTACTGAGATGAGCTTCGCAGTGATGATGATGATGATCGTGTGGCATTTATGACCGTTAGACCCCAACTGGGGTCGTGGTCAGCCTGGTCAGCCTGCCTGGTGCAAGTCTCTTTATCTGACGCCACTTCGGCGACTTGCATGTCAATGATGATGGAATGGTGATGAGGACGACACAACACCCAGTCCCCGAGTGGAGAAAATCTCCTACCCGACCGGGAATCGAACCCGGGCCCCCTGCGTGGCAACCTACCACGCTGTCCACTGGACTACGGAGGCGGACAGCTTCGCAGTTAAATATTGTTAACATTGTTCACATAATTAATACCGTTAATATATACTGTTGACAATGCGATTTTACAAAGCTATGATGTGGAACACCAAAAAGAAAGCGTGTCCCGCAATTATTTTCGCGGTAACGAATACAACGAAAAAGACGGAATACTTCTGAGAATGGATGAAAAAAATATGTCCGTGAATAGATGTAAACGAATAGAGTGGTTTTGTGTTATTTACTGACTAAAATGTTGATGTGATATACGAGAGACAAACAAAATTCGTTAATGGGATGAACGATAAACAAAAATCTTTAATGGGATGAGAGATGAAGTGTAGCGTAACTGAGATTATTGGCGACAGGCAGTTTAGTGCTGCAATATCAGCCAACACAATTAGAAAAACTTTTATTAAAACCAGTGAAGTAATTATAGGTGGGCTGCAAAGACACGGCCAGGTAACAAACGTAAAATATATATTTTTACATTTTTTCGTAAACAGATAACGCTGATTCATATTTAGCAGTCACTGAATATTGACATATACATACTGCAGGGAATTTCATATTTCCAAATTAATAAAGAAAGACATGCCATTGTCAATACGCCCTTGATCACTGTACATTGTTAATACGACCACTGTTCCACAGTTTTATTAAAACTGTCCAAAGACTCCTTGAAAAACTGAATCTGACAGTCGTTATACTTGGAGATTAAGGGAAATAGTGGACACACTAACGCTGTATGGCTGGTTCATGAAGCTTTGTCAACGTCAGAATGTAGAATGCTGTCAACATGTCAATACTCGACGATTAAAACTAATATCTACGCGCAAATTTGAAACAGAAGTCAATGCTAAAAACAAATAATTTCTCACCTTAATTATTGTTGATGCGTTACAGCTTATAGGCGACACAGCCACGACACGTACATTGCAAAACGAAGCACACCGTTTAAAATTACAGAAATTTTCTGTGTGTACAGACCTTCACCGACTGCTAACTGCAAGGTGTTGCATCAGCGGAAAGAGGGTAGATACCACGCATTTCCGAATCACTAGATGTTTCCGAGATGGATGAACCGCTTAAAGTAATGATAAGTTCCGTCACACTGTCTTCCAGAAGGCTTTCATTTTTCCATGCTTCATCTATTACTCCAGGGCCGGCGCAAGCCCAAGTAGCGCCAATCAATCGCAGTTTTTGTTTTTACTTTTCAGATCTACCTAGGTTTCGGCCACTGAGTGGCCACTTTCAAAGCTTTTAATATGTGCACACATCTAAACCGTGATGTTGACAGTTACGACGGTATAGATGTAAACATAAAGCATTGAGAATAGCCACTCTGTGCCAGAAATTTATGAAGATATGGAAAATAAAAACTGTTGAAACGGCTAAAGAGTGGGGTGGAAGACAATGGAGAGAGGAAGAATAAGGAGATGGAGTAACATAATAATGCAATAAATACGTACTCGGGAATCGACAGGTACTGATGCTAGTCGAAATATATTACCTTACTGCACTGCGGTTATTCATTTCAAAGCACTGACACTCGCTAGCTGGCGTAATTTGCTCAAATCAAATGTTCAAATGTTTGTATAGCTTATGGGACTTAACTACGGGGTCATCAGTCCCTAAATTTACAAACTACTTATCAACTAGCTAATCCTAAGGACGGCACAAATATCCATGCCCGAGGGGGGATTCGAACCCCCGGCGGTAGTGGCCGTGCAGACCGTGACTGGAGCGCCTCAGTCCCCTCGGCCACCGCGGCCGGCGCGTAATTTGCATGTGTCAGTTCTGTCGTGTTTGATTATGGAATAAGGGGTAACAAATTAGTCATCGCCGTATCACGTCACTTTTCTGCGCTTTATTTTCATTCTAGGTATTGGGGTGACGTGTGCTTATTTGCCGAGTTGCCAATTTTTTAAGTAACATATCATAAGAAAAATAAATTTTCCTATTCTGCATTCTTGCTGGAGAAAAATTCTAACTTATGAGTAACGTGCATGCACAATACTAATTGTAGGTTATATGAAAAACACGTACCTATTACATCGCAAGTTGCAAGAAATTCGGAGGCACCAATTCTTCTGTTCTTGTGAAACGCAACGAAAGTGCTTCTGACCAATCTTGACTCTCTCGGCCGACTATCGAAACGTTTTCTGTAGTAGTTGTAGAGAACGCAACAATACTTATTGTCTGGAAAGGCGAAGTGGTGACGCGGCAGTGCCAGGAACTAGGTCACGTGACGAGGTACAGCGAAGCTACGGTTAAACTAGCGCCCAAGAAGACGAAGCAAGAAGCTCACAATAAGTATGTGACCGACGATACGGATAAATGTAATATCAGGTAGTAATTTTTATAGCATTACGAGCAATAGAAAGAAATACGTACTTTGCGGAAACTGCACAACTTTTTTCAAACAGAAATGAGCTTCAAAGCTAGCAAGGAAACCCTTTGAAACAATGTTCTGTCTATGGATTTTCGTTTTACAAGGTGTCAAAATTAACGTTTTGTTTTGCTTGGACGAGAAGGCATTGTTGCTAAAAGACCATACTTTCTCAGGTTTTCATGAGAGTCAAAGCGACCAGTAGTTTACTTAGACGAAACATGGATTCACACGCATTATATAGTAAATAAATGTTGGCAAAGTGATAGTGTGTGAGTAATATTGTCACACAAAAGTGCTGGTCAGAGTTTGTGTTCTTGCAGGCGGAGACAGGTGTTTCAGGGCTCAAAAACCAAAACGTCCGACTATCGCTCAGAAACGGATAGAAAACTTTTTCAAAAATACGTCGAAACCCAACTTATGCCATGCTTATTATCAATGTCTTTATCCCTTATAATTACTCACAGCGTATTTACCCATTCGGAATACTTCTAGCCATTGTAGGTGTTGAACATGTTTGACTGTAGTAATGTTCAACAATTTTTTTTCCATAGCGCGGGAAGAATAAAACACTCAACTGTCATTGAAGGGCTAAGCAAAATTGCTTCAGGCTTAACATGTAACCGCAGTATCGAACATTGCATTCGAATTTCCAAATTAGATTTCGTCTCCTGCAAAATTAGTTGTGAGTTGTGCGCCAGACTGCTTCCCTTCCGGCGTTAACACGACGGCGCTGCCACACTGGCAAGGAAGAAACTAGCCCTCCTCCCTGCCCTTGTTCAACAAGGGGCCGGCATGTAGTCGAGACGCCATGCCACAGTTCCCGAAGCCGCTCCAACCGTGGTTTGGTTTTGAATCCCCTCTTGGGAATGACTGTTGAGTTTGTATTAGAGAAAAAAACGGGGGGCGTCAGATTTGCCGCCCCCCGGAAAGTGCCGCCCCGTGCGGCCGCACGTTTCGCACGTGCCTTGCGCCGGCCCTGTATTACTAGCTTTGTGTGCTTCACAACATCCCTCCAGACATTACGACACCAAATAACAACACTCGCACAACGACAGCAACGAAAACGGTTCCTAACCTAAAAATACGCACGCTTCTACATAACACTAGCCAAACAATGGACGCAAGCTGTCCACCTGTTGCGGCAGCTTGGCAACAGGGGCAGTCTGGGCGTGACGTGGAGCGCTCTGATTGGAGGAAGGTAGCTCCAGCCCGTGAACTGTCAACTAGCGAGTAATTTTAATCAGAGTATAGCCAGAGGCTAGTAAGTCAAATTTTACAGAAGAGCGGCTAGCCGTTGTCGGGCAGCTGAGCGGCTCGCCAGCCAACTGCGGACACAACTGCGGCGAGGAGCATTCGACGTACATTGGCGCCCTCCCTTTTCCGACTTTGAACTTTTCCGATTTTCAAGTTGCAAAAAATTTTGACGGTATATACAACCACGCCACATCGTTTAATAAAGTTATTTTTCCCTTAAAAGCTTTGCCTTGCCTTTGACAAAATAAAAATCTACTTTTCATTCCGCGTGAGTAATCGCACCGATATCTACCTCCTTTCACAAGAAATTGCGAGTTATTTGAGCGGCATCAGTGCCGCGACTGCAACCCTACGAACTCGGCGGGTGTTGAGCGTAGCGTGTAGCACTGGTGTACATCAGTCGTGATGTGTTAATGATCCATAACCAGAAAACAAGTATGAACTAATTTTTCTTGGGTGGCGACCGATTACAATGAACAACGATCGGCTGTGGCAGGTCATACTTGACTTTCGGAGAAGCATACAACTGGTTATTTTCCCCACACCAGACAATTAAAGGAATATATATTTCGCGTTTGGAACTAGAAGAGAAGAAAAAATTAATATAAACTGCGACTTTACTGTTGATGGACTGAAAAAAATTTCAGAAATTATACTTAATGACTTTCTAGTTGGAGATGGTAAAAAGGGATCCCAAAAATACACTTATATTTATAGATGTATCTACTCCTAATACAAAATATATACCTTCCTTGTTTTTGATTTTCTAGCTCTAGAAAAATGTTGTAACACAACGCGAAAATAATTGTGCACAGCGTGTCCTAAATAAAAGCGGTACACTCACGTCTGACATTAAATTCATTCTTAATTATGTAAAAAACAATACGGAACAGTGACATTAAAAACACGTGCTTACGGGCGTACATGAGAAGTACCGGTTTTATACGCGTCATTCTCTGCTATATTTCAGGCCACCTGTACCTTCAAGGAACTCTACACAGGTCCCATAATTACTATGTTGCTTTGAACGTTTTGCTGAATCATCTGATGACTATTTTCTTTGTCTGGTTCTTTCGAGTTTTATACTTTAACTGAAAAAAAAAATACGCCGTTTAGTTTAGCCTCAAACTCTGCAGGACAGGTTAGTAAAGGATAGAAGCGTTTATCAATTTTGTTCTTTTTTATTCTAAAAATAAAAAAGAAAAACCTTAATATTACAGAACTGATAGTAATACAATTAAAAATGAACATATTTTCACAACAGTATATTTGAAAATAAATATAGTGCCGAGACTTCCCTTCAAAGCAGAGAGGAAACGTGTGATACTTGTGCTGCAGAAGCAACACTGCAGCCCAATCGGCTCGCGCCGGCGCTGCCTCGCACCGGAAATATTAAACACTCCGAATAAGTGTGTTTAATATCTCGGCTCGGCTCGGCCCGTCTCGGCTCGGCTCGGCCCGACCGGCAGTGTAAACACTGCCTTACGCTGCGGCGTCAAATATACCAGCGGCTGCACTTCCAAACCGCTTACACAGCGGCTAATGGGGCTGTTCGGTGCGCCATATGTTTGGCTGCCAGGTAGGAACAGGGTCTCAGGGTTACTGCGGCTGAAACACTTGCTGTGTGAGTGACGAGCGGTGTCTCCGCAAAATCACAGCGGTTGCTTATAAACACGGCCTTGGTACTTATGAGTAACAGAAGCATTAATACAGATCATGTGGAAGACGAAACACATTACATTCTGTGAATAAGAAGTTAACAGACAGGACTTTTCTTATTTAATATTAGTTGATTTACAAGATGTGGGTTCAGAAATATTCAAATACACCACAGTTTTTAACATAAAATGTGGCGTTATACAGAAATTTCCTGATAATTAGCAAGACAACAGGCAAGGCTTGCAGTAACAGGCTTATTAAACAGTGAATATCATATTAAATGGAAGTAGAAAATATTGTTACCGGAGATACAAGAATAACCCATACAAAGAAGACAAAATTAGGGATCATTGAGTATCAGCTCGTTGAGAATGGAATTATCTTTCAAAGAAAAATGTTTGAAAATTTCCAATTCGTCAAGAAAATCCAGTTTCCTCCCTTTACTTCCTGTATGCAAAATACTAACATCCTGAACATCGTGTGGTTTGTGATTTGCAATTAGCAAATAGTCGACAAAGGAAGAGTTGTAAACGTAGTATCTTCTTTCCCTAGACATTGTTCTTTACATCTGATAGCAATAGTTCTTCCAGTCTGCCCAATGTAAAATGCAAGGTTCGACCCACATGTAATTTTATAGACGCCGGATTTTTGTAAAGACGGCTCATAATATTTGAAATTATGAATGAGATAACTCTTAAGGTTGTTGGACGCAGAAAAGACTACATTGCAATTATACTTCTTACTAAGAAAACGTCGTATTCTATAAGATACTGCTTATCAAAATTAACTCTGTATAATCCTTTATTTATGAACTGATTGCCAACGATATTACACTTTTAACTGTCTGCCCACTCGTTGATATGTTGGAAATGGTAACTGGTTTTATTGTTCCTACTTCGTGACATTTTCTGTTGAACAATGAAGGAGTGAGCATTGGTTGATTAATATCAATGTTAACAACCTGTACAGCACTTATCTGTAACTAACACTGTTTCCAATCATTTCATTAACTGCACTTCTAATTCCAAAGAAAGAAAGCGCAGAAAAACGTGAAAACTACACAACTAGAAGTTTAAGAAGTCATGGCCATAAAATACTACCACGATTTATTTACAGTCGAATGAAAAAACTAATAGAATCCGACCACGAGGAAGATAAGTTTGGATTTAGGAGAAATGAAGAAACACAAACGGCAATACATTATGTCATATTTTAAAAGACAGGTTAAGAAAAAGCAAACCTACGTTTTTAGCATTTGTAGACCTGGAGAAAGCCTTTGGCAATGTTCACTGGAATACACTCTTTCAAATTTAAAAGGTAGCAGGGCTAAAATATAGGGAGTGAAGAGTTATATTCAACTTGTAAAAAAAAAAAAAAAAAAAAAAAAAAAAAAAAGTGGTTGAGAAGGAAGTAATACATGGTTGTAGCCTTTCCCCAACGTTTTTCAATCCGTACATTAAGCAAGCCGTGAAAGAGTGCAAGGAGAAATTTGGAGAAGAAATTAAAGTTCAGGGAAAAAAAAAATAAAAACTTTGCGGTTGGCCGATGACATAGTAATTATGTTAAAGAAAGCCAAGGGTCTGGAAGATCAATTGAACGGAATGGGCAGTGTCATGAAAAGAAGTTATGAGATGAAGTTTAACAAGAGTGAAACAAGGGTAATGGAGTGCAGTGTCAGGAAATCGGGCGATGCTAAAGGAATTAGATTAGGTAAACAGACAATAATAGTAGTAGATGAGTTCTGGTATTTGGGTAGCAGAATAACTTTTGATAGAAAAAGTGAAGAACATAAAAATTCAAAATGGATGTGGGAAGAAATGAGTTTCTGAAGAAGCGAAATTAGTTGACATCCAATATGTTTAAACGTTAGGATGTCCTTTCTGGAGTGTTGAATTGTATGAGAGCATTAGAAGGAAGAGTGTGGGGTAAAAATCGCAGAGGGAGACTAAGAGATGAATACATTAAGCAGATTCAAAAGGATGTGAGTTGCCGTTCTTAGGCGGGGATGAAAGGACACAGAACAGGGTAGTGTGGAGAGCTGCATCAACCAGTCTGCGGACTGAAGACCATAACAACACGGCATATATGACGTATAAGGCCAGAACCGTAGCAAAAAACCATGAATGCGCGAACTACTGACAAGGAAAGTACTCGGGCTCGAACAAACACAAATATACCAAAATCGTGTGAAAGATAATGTACAGGTCCCTTATTGCACTAGCGATACTCTCGCATCTGCAAAACTCTGCAGTCGCCCATTAGAGGCCTCTGCGTATGTCACGCCGCACTGCACTTTGACCTGCCGGTACGCCAGTCTGGGCCAGTAGGGACAGTGCGGTGTGCCTCTGAAGTTGCGTTTTGAGACGTTACTTGTGTAGTGAAGCGTCACATGGGTCGTCGATTGGTAATCAATCCTGCTAATATATTGCGATTGTTTGAGATTAAATTCCTAAGAGCCGTTCTTCGTGAATACGGTCGTGGTGTAGAAGATGAATCATTCACATGTTTTCTGCTATATATTATAGTGCAGAAACATGAGCATAGATTAGAAACACTATAATAGATACCAGCTAACATGCGAATGATTCATCTTCTGCACCAATGCCATCTTCACGAAGAAGGTTTCTTCGTAACATCCTCTCAACCAGTCACACTATATTAGCAGGATTCATTACCAATCGCCAATCCATCCGACGCTTCACTACACAAATAACGTCACAAAACGTCACTTCAGAGGTATACTGCACCGTCACTACTGGTGTACCGGCAGGTCAATATGCAATGCGGCATGGCGCACGCAGAAGCCTCTAATGGGCGACTGCAGAGTTTTGCAGTAGCGGGAGTATCACTAGTGCCACAAGGTACATTTGCATTATCTATCATACGATTTTGGTGTATTTCTGTTTGTTCGAGCCTATGTACTTTCCTTGTAAGATCCACCCGGGTGTAGATATATTAGATAGCTCCGAAAGCTACAATAGCCACTTCGTTCATTTTGAGGCGAGATGGAGAGTATTTCTTCCCAACACAATCCTATTAATCAAGTGTGTAGGAATGGTATTGTTTTTCGTTAACTAATACTGGCGATACCAAACCCAGAGGATCGTAGAAGTTCGCAGTAACTCACAACAAATTTCTTTTTGTTGCTATCTTGTCTACTGTTTTACCAATGATACCCCTTTCACACGAAGGAAACATACTATTTGTTGTGTTCCGTAATACAATAAGTAGGCCTACTTTATGGTTTTGTGTTTTAGTCCTTGCATTTTTCGATAAAGCTTGTTGAGTTTATTGCCCATTTTGTTCATGGCAGCTGTATTTGTTGCATCAGTGAATTCAAGTCATGGTAGGGTGAAGTCAATCCTGCTTCTTCTGTTCCAACTGCAGCATCGTTCACACATATATTATCAAAAATGAAGACCGCAGGTGTGGGACTTTGTGTCTTGTGTGTGCCGAGAACAGGGATGTGCTGCAGAGGGCTTTTTGAAGCGGTTAACAGTCCGTCTCCCTTGTCTGAACTGAGTGCAAAGTTTCACTGACGGGCACTTGATACCACACGAATATCATCTCGGTTGAAACTTCCTGGCAGATTAAAATTGTGTGCCGGAACCGGGACTGGAACCTGGGACCTTTGCCTTTCGCGACAAGCGCTCTACCACTGAGCTACCCCGACACGTCTCACGATGCCGCCTCACAACTCTACTTCCGCCAGTACCTCGCCTCCTACTTTCCAAACTTCACAGAAGTTCTCCTGCGAAACTTGCAAGACTAGCACTCCTGGAAGAAAGGATATGGTGGAGACATGGCTTAGCCACAGCCTAGGGGATGTTTCCAGAATGAAACTTTCACTCTGCAGCGGAGTGTGCGCTGATATGAAACTTCCTGGCAGATTAAAATTGTGTGCCGGAACCGGGACTCGAACCTGGGACCTTTGCCTTTCGCGGGCAAGCGCTCTACCACTGAGCTACCCCGACACGACTCACGATGCCGCCTCACAACTCTACTTCCGCCAGTACCTCGCCTCCTACTTTCCAAACTTCACAGAAGTTCTCCTGCGAAACTTGCAAGACTATCACTCCTGGAAGAAAGGATATGGTGGAGACATGGCTTAGCCACAGCCTAGGGGATGTTTCCAGAATGAAACTTTCACTCTGCAGCGGAGTGTGCGCTGATATGAAACTTCCTGGCAGATTAAAATTGTGTGCCGGAACCGGGACTCGAATCTCGGACCTTTGCCTTTCGCGGGCAAGCGCTCTACCACTGAGCTACCCCGACACGACTCACGATGCCGCCTCACAACTCTACTTCCGCCAGTACCTCACCTCCTACTTTCCAAACTTCACAGAAGTTCTCCTGCGAAACTTGCAAGACTAGCACTCCTGGAAGAAAGGATATGGTGGAGACATGGCTTAGCCACAGCCTAGGGGATGTTTCCAGAATGAAACTTTCACTCTGCAGCGGAGTGTGCGCTGATATGAAACTTCCTGGCAGATTAAAATTGTGTGCCGGAACCGGGACTCGAACCTGGGACCTTTGCCTTTCGCGGGCAAGCGCTCTACCACTGAGCTACCCCGACACGACTCACGATGCCGCCTCACAACTCTACTTCCGCCAGTACCTCGCCTCCTACTTTCCAAACTTCACAGAAGTTCTCCTGCGAAACTTGCAAGACTATCACTCCTGGAAGAAAGGATATGGTGGAGACATGGCTTAGCCACAGCCTAGGGGATGTTTCCAGAATGAAACTTTCACTCTGCAGCGGAGTGTGCGCTGATATGAAACTTCCTGGCAGATTAAAATTGTGTGCCGGAACCGGGACTCGAACCTGGGACCTTTGCCTTTCGCGGGCAAGCGCTCTACCACTGAGCTACCCCGACACGACTCACGATGCCGCCTCACAACTCTACTTCCGCCAGTACCTCGCCTCCTACTTTCCAAACTTCGCAGAAGTTCTCCTGCGAAACTTGCAAGACTAGCACTCCTGGAAGAAAGGATATGGTGGAGACATGGCTTAGTCACAGCCTAGGGGATGTTTCCAGAATGAAACTTTCACTCTGCAGCGGAGTGTGCGCTGATATGAAACTTCCTGGCAGATTAAAATTGTGTGCCGGAACCGGGACTCGAACCTGCGACCTTTGCCTTTCGCGGGCAAGCGCTCTACCACTGAGCTACCCCGACACGACTCACGATGCCGCCTCACAACTCTACTTCCGCCAGTACCTCGCCTCCTACTTTCCAAACTTCACAGAAGTTCTCCTGCGAAACTTGCAAGACTAGCACTCCTGGAAGAAAGGATATGGTGGAGACATGGCTTAGCCACAGCCTAGGGGATGTTTCCAGAATGAAACTTTCACTCTGCAGCGGAGTGTGCGCTGATATGAAACTTCCTGGCAGATTAAAATTGTGTGCCGGAACCGGGACTCGAATCTGGGACCTTTGCCTTTCGCGGGCAAGCGCTCTACCACTGAGCTACCCCGACACGACTCACGATGCCGCCTCACAACTCTACTTCCGCCAGTACCTCACCTCCTACTTTCCAAACTTCACAGAAGTTCTCCTGCGTTCGAGTCCCGGTTCCGGCACACAATTTTAATCTGCCAGGAAGTTTCATATCAGCGCACACTTCGCTGCAGAGTGAAAGTTTCATTCTGGAAACATCCCCTAGGCTGTGGCTAAGCCATGTCTCCACCATATCCTTTCTTCCAGGAGTGCTAGTCTTGCAAGTTTCGCAGGAGAACTTCTGTGAAGTTTGGAAAGTAGGAGGCGAGGTACTGGCGGAAGTAGAGTTGTGAGGCGGCATCGTGAGTCGTGTCGGGGTAGCTCAGTGGTAGAGCGCTTGCCCGCGAAAGGCAAAGGTCCCAGGTTCGAGTCCCGGTTCCGGCACACAATTTTAATCTGCCAGGAAGTTTCATATCAGCGCACACTCCGCTGCAGAGTGAAAGTTTCATTCTGGAAACATCCCCTAGGCTGTGGCTAAGCCATGTCTCCACCATATCCTTTCTTCCAGGAGTGCTAGTCTTGCAAGTTTCGCAGGAGAACTTCTGTGAAGTTTGGAAAGTAGGAGGTGAGGTACTGGCGGAAGTAGAGTTGTGAGGCGGCATCGTGAGTCGTGTCGGGGTAGCTCAGTGGTAGAGCGTTTGCCCGCGAAAGGCAAAGGTCCCAGGTTCGAGTCCCGGTTCCGGCACACAATTTTAATCTGCCAGGAAGTTTCATATCAGCGCACACTCCGCTGCAGAGTGAAAGTTTCATTCTGGAAACATCCCTTAGGCTGTGGCTAAGCCATGTCTCCACCATATCCTTTCTTCCAGGAGTGCTAGTCTTGCAAGTTTCGCAGGAGAACTTCTGTGAAGTTTGGAAAGTAGGAGGTGAGGTACTGGCGGAAGTAGAGTTGTGAGGCGGCATCGTGAGTCGTGTCGGGGTAGCTCAGTGGTAGAGCGCTTGCCCGCGAAAGGCAAAGGTCCGAGATTCGAGTCCCGGTTCCGGCACACAATTTTAATCTGCCAGGAAGTTTCATATCAGCGCACACTCCGCTGCAGAGTGAAAGTTTCATTCTGGAAACATCCCCTAGGCTGTGGCTAAGCCATGTCTCCACCATATCCTTTCTTCCAGGAGTGATAGTCTTGCAAGTTTCGCAGGAGAACTTCTGTGAAGTTTGGAAAGTAGGAGGCGAGGTACTGGCGGAAGTAGAGTTGTGAGGCGGCATCGTGAGTCGTGTCGGGGTAGCTCAGTGGTAGAGCGCTTGCCCGCGAAAGGCAAAGGTCCCAGGTTCGAGTCCCGGTTCCGGCACACAATTTTAATCTGCCAGGAAGTTTCATATCAGCGCACACTCCGCTGCAGAGTGAAAGTTTCATTCTGGAATCATCTCGGTTATCCGACTGAAGAGAAAGAAGAAAGGAAAATTTGAGTTAATTCGCAGAAGCACAGCAGTTTCTTCTGATGGAAAGTTCGGATAGATTTCTATGGCTGTGGCGAAGTGGCCGAGCGCATTGATGCGCTGTGCTCCGATGCGCGCGGCCGCTCCCCATCGGGGATCCGAATCCTCCCTCGGGCATGGATGTTTGTGTTATCTTTAGTATACGTTAGTTTAGAAGTAGTTCGTAAGTTTAGGGACTGATGACCCCGCAGTTAAGTCCCATAACCTTAACAAACATTTGAACAATCAGATTTTTTTTTATTTCTGAGGCATTATTAAGCGAGGTTCGATTTCTTACAAGTTGCATGAAAAACAATACGCCATTTTATAGTTCCTTGTCTTTCGCTTTTGAGTAGACGTGTGCTTCAGAAGGATCAATATGGTCTTATCTTCTTTGGACAAGATAACGTCAACTGCATAGACAGTCAATTCGTCACACTTCCACATATCGTGGGGCGGCTGGTGGCTTCTTCTGTCGGTAGCATTCTTTTGTACCGGTTGTATTGAGTATCAACACTGTTCATTCATCTCGAACAGCAGTACTGAGCTAAGTATGGTAAGGCTAAGACTAGCTTTAAATCCACACGAATAGGGCATAAATAGGCATCCGAATTTTACATCAGATTTGCAATTTTCTTGTCAGCTGCTTAGACATTTATTGATGTGGATATGAATACGGATAGGTTGCCGCAGAAATATGAGATATCCTGTTAACTTACACCTGATGGAGTACGCCCCATATTCCAATATAAGACCTGTGTAATAGCTGTTGCTGTTTGGCAGGCTCTTGGGACTTCTTAAGGCCTATAGAAGCAACCGTTTAATACCAGAACAAAGATTACAGACGCAGTGTGTAACGCAGTATGGCGCTTCAAACTTAAACCGCAAGGTTGATTACAAACTCTGTCCGCCTTTGTGGGCGATGATTACTAGCGTAGTTACCCTGTGAGACACGAAAACTTCCTACAAGTAGTAGAAAGTTCTGACAGGCTCAAGCATGAATAGGAAGTAGTTATAGTAATTTGGACGTAATTCGCTGCTCACAACAAATGAAATGAAAGTTATGATCATTACTTTCGTTGCTTCTCGTTTATTTTTGGTTGATACCATCATATTCTAGCTTTTGTCACGGCATAAATGACTGCAACTTGAGTTATGGCACAAATTATTAATCTTGCCGCTAAAAAATACGAGCTGGTGATTCATCGAAATGTCAGTGTACGACAATGCCCAGTAGAAATGAGTTTCAGAAGACTTTGGAAGAAAATGCGTCTTTTCAGGGGATCTTATCTCGCATTCTACTGATCACAAACTGTGGGGGAAGCCACTTCTATAAATTCAATTCATTTGTTCTCGATAGGATGTCCACGGCAAACACACACACACACACAGACACACACACACATGTTACTGTACTTCTACAGAAAATCACACAAAATATGTTTTTGGCGCTTTTGTAATAATTTAAACAACTAAACATAGCAAATTGAACAATTTTTGAATGTAAATTCTATTTATATTCATTTAGAAACGGTATTTTCCCGTTTTCGAAAATACTTATCTGCTATGAACTTACATCCGAAATATCTTGATCTTTGAGCATCAAATTACCAGTTGTATGGGTGGTAAATTGTATAACTTATATTAATGGCAAATCGCCGAAATTTGTAAACTACCATGGTCTAAGGCCATTGTTCTCAATGAACCTTGTATCTTACCTATATCGTCATCCGTTACTGACATCCAGGAGTTTAAAGTTTAGCGTGCATTTGCTCACAATATCCAATCTGGGGAGTAAATGCAACCTTTGCATTTGCTGTTTTTATACTCACAATGTTTTTACCAGCAAAGTTTGTTATCCTATTGCACGCCTTTACAGGCAGTATATGATCATTACAATTATCTTTTTTACGAATTTCCTTGTACTCGCAAAACAAATAGCGTTTGTTGGTATTTTGTAGGTGTAGCATACATTATTGTGAATTTTTATATAAAGTAGAGTACATCTACATATATATTTACTCTAGAAATCACATTTAAGTACTTGACAGAGTAAAGTGAATTTGCGTTGGATAGCACTTTGTGTTAAGCTTATATTATGCATATTTACATGCTGTATATATGTGTCAATTGTTTAAACTTTGCCGGCCGCGGTGGCCGAGGGGACTGAAGCACTCCAGTCACGGTCTGCACGGCCACTACGGTCAGGGGTTCGAATCCCCCCTCGGGCATGGATATTTGTGCCGTCCTAGTTCGAAAGTAGTTCATAAGTAGTTTGTAAGTTTAGGGACTGATGACCCCGTAGTTAAGTCCCATAGACTATACAAACGTTTGAACATTTTTTTGGTTTAAGCTTTACTGATTTTTGTCCTGGTTTAACAATGTGTTTATTTCTTTGTATGGTAAAATATGTGGCATGGTAGAGTGATCTTTCTTTGCTACACTCAAGGAGGTTAGAATAAAGGGAGATGGCATTATGTATGTCAGCACATACGTCAGTTGAAGCATTCCGCCATCTTGGTCAGTTTTGAAATGCTATTTCTCCGTTAAAACCATGTGTTAAGTCAATCGTCTTACTGTTAATGCATTGAACTGACAGTCACTGTAAAGTATGTACGTTGAAACAATATATTTTATTGAAGAAATAATAATAAATACTTATCATAATATATTTTAAAATTTAGTTTTTAACGGCTAATTTGCGCTCTTTTAACACGTTTTACATAATGGAAAAACCGCCGGACGTTTTACTCCTGCTTTGAATGACATAAAGCATTAGCTATACGATACGAACACTTCTCCAAAACTTAGCTATATGGCGGAGGCAGGCTTCACTTTTTCAGCGTAAGTGCGTCTCCATGCATTCTAGCCTCCTTGGTTACGCTGCTGTAATGTATATATTTGGTTTTATCTCGAATCCAAAAAAAAAAAAAAAAAAAAAAAAAAAAATGCTCCTGTTGGAGAACAAAAAAGCAAATGTGTTAATCATTCAAAGACTGACAGAAAATTTGCGTACAGCTGCCTTAATTCTTATTCCGCCTACCTTACCAAACATTTTGTCATTTGAAAATATTATTTTTTACGCTGAAAGAGCGTAGAAGAACATTCTTTTGAGCTCGTTTGGAGCATTATGTATCACATTTAACTGATTTAGTTTGTCATGACACGGTGCTTGAGTAAAGGTATTAATCTTTCGCCAAGAACAGGCCTTTATCTCTACGACCCGTTTCGGTACCCTCAGTTAACATCATCTGGTCGATAAGATTATTACATTTGTACAACCAGTCGAGCACATCTACTTCTGTAACAGAACAAATGAATCAGCAATACGTGATGAAGGTTACTATGGTGGCGGGGGAGGGGGGGGGGGAAGGCGCTCTCTCTCTCTCTCTCTTTTTCCTTTTTTTAAAGTTTCTCACTTGTTTTTTAACGTCAGCAAAAAAGTGCTTCGAGTCGTCGAGAGTATATCGTGTTGTCCATTGTGTATCGTTTCGTCGAAAGTGGGATCTCCCCACAACACAGTGATCTGCAGCGCATCAAGACTTGTTCACGTATTGAGACAGAAATAATCGAAGACTGTCAAGGGAACTTAAAAGTGATCATTCAGATGGCTGGACTTTATCAGTTTCGAATGATTGTAATTCTTCAACGCCCAAAGATGGGAATTCATTTATGTGTAATACGTTTCATACGTTTCTACAATTGTGGGTTTCAGTTAAAACGTACCTACGATGCATTATCAATCAAATAAAAACTATCGAATGAGAAATCAGCATATCCTAGCCGATGAAATTTAATGTTAATTTGTGTGAAATACAAGATGATGCCACTTAATTCTGTCGCTGACATAAACTTCCGAAAGTACTACTGTCACTGATTGAAAAGTAACAGCACCATCAAGTGTTTGTTTTTTGTACTGTACTACGAAATAACAACACATTATATTGGTTTTTTTGTTTACAATGCCATACTACAAATCTGAGCAGACTACTATCACTTTAAACTGGGATATCTTTTTTTATATTGCTCCAAAAAGCGCTTAATTTATTGTAAAAACCCCGTGAAAATTCCTGTTGCGGTTTTGGAGATTACCGTGGGTACAAACACACAATCAGGTGTTGTGTAGTTCTGGAGAACTACACTCCGAGAAGACTACAGTTCATAACGTTTTAAAGAAACGTCCACCCCTTTTATAGTCCCAAACGATTTAAATTTGTTTACAGATGCTTCATGATATTGACAACGATGAGCAGTTCCTGAAGAGAATATGTTAAGTGATGTGGCCACATTTCATGTGTGTGGACAGGTTCATGGGTCACTGCCTACATTCAGTACCAGTGTAAGTCCCCTGAGATGAACGTCTGGTGTGCCCTCATGGATGATAAAGTTATAGGCCTGTATTTCTTTGCGAATGAAACTGTGACGTCAGGCAACTATAGTTGCACCCACTCAAGAAGGCGAATCAGGCGTATCTAGCAACTGCAACTTTGCCGGTGTCATGCGACAGTTTAAGTACGCGTATATACGTGCTTTGTGCTTGAAGAAATCTTACAGGCCGCAAATAACGGCTCCAGCTTGCTTCGATAAAGTCTGTTACATGCCAACGCCATCAGCGCGGACAACGTACAAAAAATAGACTAAAATACCCAAAATAACTGTAATCAAGTTTAATTTTGGCTATGCGTACGACAGTCCCAAAAGAGCGTTCAGAACATTACTGTACGCAAATTAACTGTCGATAAATGCGTGACGTACACGTACAGGCTAGAGCACTGTGCTTTAGCGCATACCAAGCATAAATTCGCCCACCGTCGTTCGTGGTTCAAACTGTATCTAGACATGTTACAGTTGTATATAGTACCACAAACTCAATATGAAGATTTCATCTTCCACGAACATATCGCTCCTCAACACTATGCCGCAATTGTTCGGGAGGTTTTGGATACATCATTAAATTTTCAACAGAGATGGTTAGAAAGGGCTGGAGTACGCCATGACCATACGATCCCCATAGTTGCACTCCTGGTCTTTGCCTTCTGGGGTTAAGTGAATCATCGTCTGTATACCATATCAACGATATCGAAATTTTAAAGAAGAGAATAATAGACGCTATTCACTCCATTACAGCTGATGAAGAAAGATCCTTTATCATTTAGCTACACTATAGCAGGTCAGCAACTGGAAGCAGTTAATTCCATAAATTATCTGGGAGTAGTCATTAGGAGGGATTTAAAATGGAACGACCATGTAAAATCAATCGTCGGTAAAGCAGATGCCAGACTTAGATTCATTGGGAGAATTCTAAGGAAATGCAGTCCGAAAACAAAGGAAGTAGGTTACAGTACACTTGTTGGCCCACAACTTGAATACTGCTCACCGGTGTGGGATCCGTACCAGGTGGGATTGATAGAGGAAGTGGAGAAGATCCAAAGGAGAGCAGCGCCCTTCGTTCCAGGATCATTTGGTAATCGTGAAAGCGTTACGGAGATGATCACTAAACTCCAGTGGAAGACTCTGCAGGAGAGACGCTCTGTCGCTCGGTACGGGCTTTTGTCGAAGTTTCGAGAACTTACCTTTACTGAAAAGTCTAGCAGTATATTGCTCCCTATTACGTATATCCCGCGAAGAGATCGTGAGGATAAAATCAGAGAGATTAGAGCCCACACAGGGGCATACCGGCAATCGTTCTTTTCGCGAACAATACGTGACTGGAATAGGAGGGAAAATCGATAGTGCTACTCAAGGTACCCTGCGCCACACACCGTCGGGTGGCTTGCGGAGTATGGTTGTAGATGTAGAAGTAGATGCCCAAAGTGTGTGGAAAGAACCAGAATATCATGTAGACGTATGAAGAGCGACAAATGGAAGCCACATCGAACTGCACTGAACATTAAGCAAAGTTGGAGTTATTTTTTCTTTTATTTTGCGAATTTTCACAATTCTATAATGTTTAGTGGGTTTTCTATGAGTGGTTAAAACTGTACCATGACTTTACAAACACGCTGTAGCTACTTAATTCACTACATTCCGTTGATGCTCATTATTCGCATGCACTCGACAATGAATATTATGTAACATAAATTAGGAGAGGTTTCCTTTCATTTAGCAAAGGTTTCACATTTCCACTTTGTTTTGTTGCCGTTTTGTGACTGATTAAACCTGCACCATGACTTTACGGACACACTATACTTTTAATCTCCAGCAAAGAACTTTAGATATCGATACGAATACTTGAATCAGTTTATGTGCACTCTGATGCGTAGATGAAGGGGAGACCAGCGGCCGCGCCACGGTTGATGCACATTGATTAGAAGGGAGCAACCCGTTTCCAAGCTGCATCAAGTTTAATTATGCCAGCTGAATTATGCCAGTCATAAAGCATAATATCGCTTATTGGTTATGGGTGCGCCATGACATCATTGACTATGTATACATTACTGGCGGGCGCAGACTTGCAGCTGCAGGAAATAGGCCGGTACTGAAGCTAGATGGCACTGCGTGGCGGCAGGACACACAACTATAGAGGGCGATGCTTTACTGAAGAGTCACAGCATCATGGCCTTGAGACTGTTCAAACGTTTATTAAGCTTATGGAACTTATCTGCGGGGTCATCAGTCCCTAAACTTACAAACTACTACCTTATACTAAAGACGACACAAACATCCATGCCCGAGGGGGGATTCGAAACCCCCGACGGGTAACGGCCTCGGAATGTAGCGCCCTAATGCTCTTGGCCACTTCGCTGCGGCACCTTGAGACTGAATCCACTACTGGCATTGCGGTGAAAAGTGTGTAATTAATGTTACATATATTTGCGCATACGGAATTTTAAGTTGCCGCGCCTCCACCACTGTATCCCCCCTGCTCTACACCTGTCCTCTCTTCGGATCCTTTCCGGTGACAACTCCCGTACCCTCCCCCTCCTGGAGGACACCCTGCGACCTGACACCTACCCTCCCTATCAGCTGTGATGCTTCACCTTACTCCCTCTTCCCATCCTCTACCTGACATCCCCCCTTCCTCCCCTCCTGCCCTTGCTCCTCCTTCCACCCCACTGTCTCTCCAGCTTTTCCCCTCCCCACCTTTCCATCCCGCTGGCTTCCTGGGACATCAAGGAAGAAGGAAGGAAGAATAGTGTTTAACGCCCCGTCGACAGCGTGGTCATTAGAGGCGGAGCTTATGCTCGGGTTGTTTGGGTAAGTATGGGGAAGGAAATCGGCGGTGCCCTTTGATAGGAACCATCCCGGCATTTGCCTGGAGTGATTTAAGGAAATCACGGAAAACATAAATCTGGATGGCCGGAGGTGGATTTGAACCACCAACCTCCCGAATGTGGTTACCACTGCACCACCTCGGTCGGTTCCCTGGGACATCCTCGCCCCAGTCCCTCCCCCACTGGCCCTGTGGGCGCTCCCCACCCTCTCCCTTCCTCTCTCAACCCCATGTCCTCCCACATCACATCTTTCGTATAGTGGGTGCTCCGCCGCAAGCGAAACGTTTTAAAGTGCTCTCGTATGTGTGCTTCGCGAGTGGTGTCTTCTAGTTACATCTTTTAATTTAGTAACAGTGAACGGCCAATCCACAGCTGACACAGTAAGTTATAATTGTGTGTTTCTTCACAAGTGTGGTGTTTCTTCGTGTTTTTTGTTTTGTTTATATTCAACAATAGCGAGCGGCCAACCCTTAGGCGCCACCCAGTGTTATTTTAATTGTTTGTTTGCCTCCGCATCTCCAGCCGTTGGTTTACTCACCATCACTCCGTTTTAAGTACTTTGTTTTTCTTCATTTGAAATGTCCATGTTTTTATTTGTAATCTATCTTTTAGCGCCTTTATCTGTTTCTTCTGTATCAAGTTTTTATTTCTGTTTGGAATAAAAGACAAAAATTTGAAATGGTGAAAACGCAGTTCTTTTCTCTCTGAGCGTATATGTTCTATATTAGGAGATACAACAAAAACATTCAAACATAAATTCCACGAATGCTACTGTACTTCACAATTATGCAGTCACATCGTTAAACATTTGGAAATATTTCGAAAAATGTTCAAATGTTTGTATAGCTTATGGGACTTAACTACGGGGTCATCAGTCCCTAAACTTACAAACTACTTATGAACTAGCTAATCCTAAGGACGGCACAAATATCCATGCCCGAGAGGGGATTCAAACCCCCGACCGTGGTGGCCGTGCAGACAGTGACTGCAGCGTCTCATTCCCCTCGGCCACCGCGGCCGGCAAATATTTCGAAATCCTCCCCTCACCTCACTATTTTTCAAACGGTAAAAATTTTAATTTGTAGTAACTCTAATAGTACATTTACTAACAAATTCAACCTTGTATGATAAAGTTACATTCCGAAGTGGCCGCATGGGTATTGCCCTGCTTTCTTGGGCACCATGTTAACGATTGCACAGCTGTTCGTACAGGGGGTTCGAGTCCTCCCTCGGCCATGGGTGTGTGTGTTTGTCCTTAGCATCAGGTACTCTAAGATAGTTTAAGTAGTTTGTAAGTGTAAGGATCGGAGACCACAACAATTTGGTCCCTTAGCTTTACAAACATTTCAACATACCGCAGTGGCAGCAGTCAGATACAAGGTGTAAGTACCCCTATATACTGCGATAGGAAAAATCAAATGTTCAAATGTTTGTAAATCTATCGGACTCAACTACATGGTCATTAGTCTGTAGCTTACAAATTGTTTAAACTAAGGTAAACTAACCTAAGGTCAACACAAACACCCATGCTCCATGGGGGAGTCGAACCCCCAACGGCGAACGGCCGCGCGCACCGCAGCACGGCGCTGCAGTACGCACGGCTAATCCGCTGCGATAGGCAAGCTCCATCCACCGTGACATACATGGGGAAGTGTTGCTTTTGCAATTTCACAATGCAACCATAAAAGACAGACTCCTTGTGAGGTGGCTGTAATACGAGGCGCTTCCAGAAAGTAAGTCCCATTTCAATTTATTTCCGCTGCAGCGCTGCGATTGCAGTTCCGCACATGCGCTGTAGACGATGTGTATCAAGGAGAAGAACGTGCACCATTTGGATATCGCTGTTACGTACCCTTTGTTGTGCTTGTTTGAAATGTCGGCACTGATTGAAAATCCCGCCGCCTGTGCAATCAGGTCGGTGATTCGGTTTCTGAATACGAGGAAAGTGAAACCAAGTGAAATTTATCGGCAAATTTGCGATGTTTACGGACCAAATGCGATGAGTGATTCGATGGTGAGAAGATGTCACTGCAAATGTGACGAAAAACCTCCTACAGGGATTTGGCTGGGATCCTCCGTACAGCTCTGACCTCGCTCCTAGAGAATTTCATCTGTTCTTACATCTCGAGTCTTTTCTTGGAGCTCATCACTTCACCAATGACGACGAGCTGCACTAAACTGTTTCCAACTGGTTGAAGACACAGGCGGCAGACTTCTATGAAGAAGGTATACAAAAACTGGTTCCAAGCTATGACAAATGCCTGCAAAGTTTCGGCAGTTATGTAGAAAAGTAGTTTCAGAGTTGTAGAATTTTGTGCAATAATAATTTCTTCTGTATCTGTGTACAATAGCAGTTTATTACCAAACGGAACTTCCTTTCTGGACGCGCCTCGTATGTAGTTAATTTTTTAAATTATTTTATTTTTTGTCTTTGGGCAGATGGGGAAGTTTAGTGTCGTTTCGATACTCTATTGTATTAGAGATGTCAGCACTTCTGTTTCTATGGGGGCATTTCGTCTAAGAAAAAGGCCTTCAATTATAGCAGTTTACTATTTAATTTTTCTACGATCCTTTCTTATATCTGTTGTCTAGTGGACAGGCTGGTGACTGCAAGTGGTGCTTACTCTCACGTAGCCACGGCAATTGTTATGCTGGGATTCATAAATGAGCGTGTTTGGGCTTTTGCCTTCATATAATTTCTCTGTTGCAAAAGTTCGCTGACTCGGCTGTGGAAGGGAGGCGCCCTGTCGTTGTCGGGAGCTCGTGAAGTCCCGTTCAGTTGGCAGTGGATGGAGCGAGCGGTCTCTAGAGCCGGCCGCGGCTACCTGAGAGCTTTTAGTTTGGTATCACTGGTAGATCAGGACATTTCTCTGCAGACGCACTGCAGGATGTTCGCCAGACAGCGCCTCAGCAAGACAATCGGCTGTTCCTCCTCAGGGCGAAATTTGCAGAGATGTGAAAAGCACCCTAGTCAGAGCAGCGCTTTGTTTTCAAAGATACAAATGTCTGGCCTGTTTTTCCGAATTTTCCGATGTGGGTGGTTGACGAAACGTTCTTCTGCGTGACGAATGTTGAGCAGTTTTCTGGGCGCATAGACGGTCACCTGGGTCAGTGGGGGCCTGGGGCCAATGGCTATAAAATTTATGTATTTTAAGGGCTGGGACCGAAAGAGAGCGTTCGAAAAATCTGGAGAGGTTGTGGACCTGTGTACGACAACATCTCTGTGGGAACATTGTTCGTGTGGGAGGAGCTTGTAGGGGCGTCTGCAGAATGCTCTGTGATTCGCTAAAGCTTTGGGCTGTGATTGTTTTTGTAATTCGTCAACGGTTTCTCTCGAAGTCATTGGGCAGGCAATTAGTTGTATGTGGTTACTGGAGCGCTTTGGCCGGGTAGGCGGGATCGTGTGTCGCGACCAGGAAATCAAGCGTGAAGAGAGATTTCTTGGGGATTTCGCTTGTAGGTCTTTGCAGTGTGCGGATCGACTTAGGTCTCGCGTCGAGAAATCCGAAGTGTTCAGACCCTTTGCTTTCGCGGTTAACTTGTGCTGTTGTCTGAACTTTGATTCTTGTCCTGTGCGTTCGCTTCCGGCGGCCGCAGTTGATTTAAGTTATTTTCTTTGAAGTCTCACTACGAGCATTCGTACTTTGCGGATCGTGCATATTTTAAGATTTAGTGTCGCAAGTTTGACTTGGTATTTGCACTTTCACAAGTACACTACGATCGACCTGTCTGCTCATGATGTAAAATTGGACATCCATTGTCTGTCTAGCAACACCGACGCTAGAGAGGCTATTAGTTAAATATCGTTTCTGCTTTATTTTAGCTCTGGTCTGCAGTCATCACCTGCCGCTGCCGACTCCTCCCCATCTCCTGCTCCAAATATTTGGTAAGAAACATACAGAGGTCCAAAATGGAGTGGACTTTGGGTGAACGGAACGAAACTAGCCCTGGAAAGACCTAATGAACAATACGGGAGTACAATTTTCACTCAAATCTGCATTGACATACTGTCTGTAGATATGACCTGTGTAGATGATATCCATATCCTAACAGATGAAATTCAATCTTACTCTGTTACATCTGTTTATAATCAAATAAGGAATATAAATTTACAGATACTTCTAATTTTAATTCTCAACAAACAAGGCTCGTCCTAGGGGTCTGCAGCAGGAGACAGGTAGAAATGGCAAACATCAAGAAGACTGGAACGAATGCAGTGGATTAAAACTAATACATTACTCAAAGTTTCCACATTCTTTTAACTTTGGCCGATGAAGGTAGGGTGACAACCGGTATAATATTTTTATTTCCGAACACGTTGCTGATCAAACCAAGAAGCATAGTTTTGAACCATTTACAAGAGCAAAACACAGAGCCCTTGTCTACATCTACATGGGATACTCTGGAAATCACATTTAAGTGTCTGGTAGAGAGTTCATCGAACCATGTTTATACTATTTATCTCCCACTCCATTCTCGAATGGAGCGCGGGAAGAAAGAACACCTGAATCTCTCCGTTCGAGCTGTGATTTCTCGTATTTTATTCTGATGATCATTTCTACCCATGTAAGTGGGAGTCAACAATACAGTTTCGAATTCGGAGGAGAATGATGAGAATGGAGTTTCGTAAGTAGCCACGCCGCAGCGATAAGCGCCGTTGTTGTAATGATTCCCATCCCAGATTCTGTATCATTTGCGTGACGCTGTCTCACTGTACCGTGACAATTCAAAACAAGCTGCCCTTCTTTGGACTCTTTCGATGTCTTCCGTCAAACCCGCCTGATGAGGGTCCCACACTGGGCAGCAATACTCCAAATAAAGGACGGACAAGCATAGTCTCTGCAGTTTCTTTAGTACTTCTGTTGAATCTTTCACGGGTTCTACCAATAAAACGCAGTCTCTGGTTCGCCTTTCCTACGACATTATCTAATTGTTCTTTCCAGTTTAAGTCTGAGGTAATAGTAATTCCTAGGTATTTATCGTACTTTACGACCTTTACTTTAGATTGATTTAACCTTGTAAACAAAGTTTAACGGATTTCTTTTCGTGCTCATATGGACGACTTCACTCTTCTCATTATTTAGATTCAGTTGCAAATTTTTACACCTTAGTGATATCTTATTTAGATCGTTCTGCAGTTGGATTTGATCTTCAGATGATTTTGCTAGACGGTAAATGACGGCGTCATCTGCAAACAACCTAAGAGAGCTGCTTATATTTTCTCCCAAATCGTAAATAAGGAACAGCAGAGGACCAATAACACTACCCTGTGGAACACCCGATAGCACCTCTGTTTTAGTCGATGCCTTACCATCGATTACTACAAACTGTGTCCTCTCTGACAGAAAATCCAATGACATTTGTGAAACGAGAGAGAGTTCCTTTCAAAAGATAGTTCAACATTAAAAACATAATAAAAATACAAAGAATAAAAAAAATTGCAATATGATCAGTTTCGAGATTCTAGACGAAGAAGTGATAATAGTAACAGCTGACACGGAAAAGTATGAAGATTTTTTGGTGCTGGGAAAACGTATCTGTTCCAAAGATATCCCAAGAGGCTGTAGAACAATACACGTACCAAGGTTTGATAGAGGCTCTAAGACCTTTAAGAGGGGTCAACGACTTTTTGAAACTGATTCATTCCCAGAAGAGCCAATAAAACAAAAGAGCTTCTCGGAGCCATATCGTCATCATGACCAGAAAATGCCGTTATCTGGTCGAAAATCTGGATATGAAATATAATAGCTCACAGGCCTCGATATTATTAATAAATATTAATAGAAACTTTACAGTTTCGCCCTCCGGACTTAGCAAGATCACCGCTGACCAAATAACACACCAACCGCTCCTAAGTGGTGAAACGACTAAACGACCCGAAGAAACGAAATATGAAGGATATGAGGAGGAGAGTACACACTTGGCACACCGCTCACAGATGGAGAACTAAAACTCGCTATTCGCCACCTGATAACTAACAAAGTCGTAGGCTTGGACGTCGTGAGGCCGGAACAAATAAATAACTTTGGCTCTGTAACTATCAGTTGGACCCAGAACGTGATAAACACCTGTGTACGTAAAGTAACAATTTTAAGGATGTGGGGCAAGGAGAAAGTCGTAGCATTGCTTAAACAAGGGAAAGAGGCGAATAAGTCAAAGAACTTCAAGATCTTCATACCTGTATCCAGACTGAAAAAGAAACTGTACAAAGTAACGAAGGATTTCCACCTCACGCCGTTTACCAAATGTCTGTTGCAAAAGAAACGATTCAATGTCACCCTAAAGAATAAGAAGAGCCGTTTGAGGACTCAGCAAAATGGAATCTTCAAGGAAGCGTGCTGGACACAAAGCTGTGTAATATATACACAAGTGTCCAGCCACTTAACACTGAAACCCGATCTTTTATCTACGCAGATGACATAGTTGTAGCAGCTCAAGGATCAACATTTGAAGAAGTAGGATTGTAGCTGACTTCTGCTCTCAAGGAACTCGCTGTATAGTATGATGACAACCACTGGAACGCAATCCTGATAAAACTGTGGTGTGTGCACTCAATTGGCGCAACAGGAAAGCAAGAACAAAGCTGTGCATCACCTGGAAATCATCTTTATCATCAACTGTATTCTGCCTTGCGGCAGGTCTTGTCATGGGTTGATCCTCTTCTTGTCATGGGTTGATCCTCTTCCACTTTTCTTTGTCCAAAGCCAATCTTTTCATTTCTTCATATTTATTTCATTGAATGTTGTCCAGCATTTGATATCTTGGCTTTCCTCTTCCTCCTTTTACTTTCACCATTCCTTCTATTCCTTCCTCCTGTAAACAGTCCCTCCTCAAACAATGTCCAATCCAGTTTCGTTTTCTTTTCCTAATGACTTCCAGCATGTTACTTTCTTCTCCAGCTCTTCTTAATACTTCCTCATTCCTTATTCGGTCTTCCCATTTCACTTGTTCCATTCTCCTCCATATCCACATCTCTAGTGCCTCCAATCTTCCTTCCTCAACGTCCAGGTCTCCGCACCATACAGCACACCACTCCAGATATAACACTTGGCAAGTCGTTTCCTCAGATATTTCTTTAATGGTTCGCAAAGTAATCTCTGTTTCCTTTTGAATCCTTCATTCGCCATGGCAATTCTTTTCTTAATTTCTGCAGTGCAGTACATATCATCCATTATCATACTTCCCAAGTATTTGAAGCTATGCACTTGCTTTATTTCTTCTCCCCCTATTTTTATACGACATTTTGTGTTACTTCCTCCAATTACCATGCTTTTTGTTTTCTTCTTGTTAATCTTCATTCCATATTCTTCTAATTTTGTGTTTAGGTCATTTAACATTTGTTCCATCTCTTTTGCACTTTCTTCCATCACAACCATGTCGTCTGCAAATCCAATACACTCTAATCGCCGTCCCCCAATACAAACTCCTCTGCTTCCATTAAAGCTTTCCTTGATTATGTCTTCAAGATAGATATTGAGCAGTATTGGTGACAAACAGCTACCTTGTCTTACACCTCTTCCCAGTTCAATTTCTTCGCTTATCACACCTCCTATTCTTACTCTTGCTGTCTGGTTCAAGTACAAATTTGTAATTAGTTTTCCATCCCTCCAGTCAACTCCGTGTTTCCTTAGCATTGTCATCAATTTGTCCCATCTCACACGGTCAAATGCCTTCTCCAGATCAATGAATACGGCATACACCTTTCTCTTCTTCTCCATGTACCTCTCTCCTATCACTCTCAGTAGTCCAATGGCACCTCTAGTTCCTACTCCTCGTCTGAAACCAAACTGTTCCTCACCCATTACGGCATTCAACTTTCCATTTAGTCTTCTGTTGAGCGTCCTTAGCAAGACTTTGGCTGTATGTGATATCAGACTCACAGTCCTATAATCCTCACACTTTTTGCTGTTCTTTTTCTTCTCTATAGGTATTAGGATATTTTCGCAGAAATCCTTTGGCCAATTTCCTGTCATGTATATCTGATTATACAGTACAATCAGCTCCTTTTTCCCTACTCTCTGTAATGATTTCAACAGCTCCACCGGGCTCTCATCAATTCCCTCTGCCTTTCCATTTTTCATCTCTTTCACTGATGCTTCTGCCTCAATGGTTAGTATAGCATTCCCTTTGTCATCCTCTGCAACTGTATTCTCTTCTTCTAGTCCAAGCTTGTCTTCACTTGGTCGGGTGTCTCCATCACATAGCCACTTTATATATATTCTTCCCATCATCATGGGAAAAAGAAATACTATGATATTGTGTGTAATATAGGTCAAAGAGGAACTTTATCAAAAGACAAGTATTTACATTTGCATTGGCACCTGGAAAGGACGCAATTTAATGGACAGTGAGCATCCAAAGTACGTGGGTGTAAAACTGGAGTTCCTCAACTTTTAAAGAGCACTGTATGGATCGAAAGAGAAAGTATGCGCTAGGAACAGCCTTGTCAGCAAACTCACGAACGCCTAGTGGAGAGCGCAGGCCAGCGTTCTCCACACAACTGCTCTTGTCCAGTGTTTCTCCGGAGTATATGCTGCTCCAGTTTGGTGCAACTCTGCACATACGAAGCAAGGTGATGTGGCTCTTCATGAGACAGGGCGCATAGTCACAAAATGTGTAAGACCAATTCCTGTCACTAAGATTTTCCCACTCATGAGACTAACAGACAGAAGGGGGAGGGGGGGGGCGGCCGCAAACGGTAGAAAGGAAGGCTGCTGCTTCAAAGAAGACACAGCAGCCCAACAGAGGCGGCGCGCCAAAGTGATGCGCGGTGCTGGCACGGAAGCAACGGAGGCCTTCAAAGCCATCATGGAGGCAGGGCTGCCTTCGTCTCTGCACAGATAACAGAGCCCCGCCGACAACTGCGGGAAATGCGCGCGGATATGAAGAGGCTCCTGTCCCACGCCGCAAGAGGTGCGAGAAGCGGAGGCCGCGACGAAAAAGTCCCCAAAATCCACCTAACGCCAGACCAGGACGCAGAGAAAAAAGAACGACAACTAACCTCCACCACAGAGTAGTTTAGAAGGGCAACGGCGCCGGCCGCGGTGGCCGAGGGGACTAAGGCGCTCCAGTCACGGTCTGCACGGCCATTACGGTCGGGGGTTCGAATCCCCCCTCGGGCATGGATATTTGTGCCATCCTTAATATTAGTTAGTTCATGAGTAGTTTGTAAGTTTAGGGACTGATGAGCCCGTAGTTAAGTCCCGTAAGCTAAACAAACATTTGAACATTTGAAGGGCAACGGCAACACTAAAGGACTTGCGCTACGCCGTTCGATTCACGGGAGACTTCCAACATCCATCTCCATCCTACTGAGAGTCCTGGACGCCATATTTTTAGCGAACTTGGTAGACTTTGTACATTTGTGAACAACTCCTGTGTGCGTTTCTGTACTGCAGAGGGTCTTAAATGCTTCTGACAGCGATTTCGCTGCACAGTTGTTTACAGGTACAGTAGGGTCTCGATAGTTCGAGGTGAATGGGACGGGAACCACCTCGTACTATAGAAAACTTGGACTATCGAAATTTAAATGGGAAAAAGAAATATTATAATACTGTATGTAATATAGGTCAAAGAGGAACTTTATTAAATGACAAGTATTTACATATGCATTTGCATTGGCAGAATAACAATTATTATTTATTTAGAGAAGTAATCGTGAAGTGTGTGTTGGTTGGCGTAGCTGCTACGCGGCAATGTCACGCCACCGTATCAGGAGCAGTATGTCATTTGGTGTCGCTTATACTCAGGCTGTTGTTGCACGTAGCACATGGCGGCCTCGAGAGCAGCGTAGGCCTTGGTGTGACTCATCATCGGTGCAGCCTCTGCCTCCTCATTCTCATCACTCTCACACTGCCATGCCATGGAATGTTGACCACGTCAATTAACGAAGACGCTGTCACTTCCAACTGTTCGTCCGAATTTAACCACTCACCTACATCCACCTATTCTACCTCTTCACACCCTGGGAATCTTCTGATTAAATCACACAACGGCTGGTCGTCCTCATCTGCTAAATCTTGTTTCTGTGTTCGACTTACTTTCCTGTAGAATTTTCCTCCATGACTTAGAAATTGTGTCTGACTTCATCTCACTCTAAGCAGTGTGTGAAATCCCCAGTTTTGATCGGTAGCAGCCAGCAGCAGTCTGCGGATTTCGGGCCACCCTGACAACAAATGTTCGTGCAACAAGGCAGCGAGCTAATCGTCGGTGTTGATTGCTGTATTGTCGGCTTTGTCACTGAGCTGTTCTCTCCATAACTATCTTTTATAATGATGTTTTCATTATTTATCATGCAAGTAAAAAAAATAATAAATAAAAAAATAGGTAGGTGATTGTTATAACTTTTTTTCTCCTTTTTCTGAGGCTCGGATTATTGGGAACTCGAACTGTCGTGACTCTGCTGTAGGAAATTGTATGTAATGCTACACTTTGCACGTCTTCTGTCGGTTCTATTTACATAATTTAACTTATGTCAATAATACATTCTGTTGGTCGGTCTGCGGCGATCAGAACTTAACGATATTTTTAAGATTAATTTCTAATTTGAAGTGATTTACTGGGAGTAACTAATAATGTCCGTTACATGATCATTAAGGACAGGTCAAGAGAAATAATTGCCCGTTTGCTCCACTGTTGACTGTAAACAGTTACCCATTTTTGTGAATTTTTTAGGAAGTGCTGTACTTCACTATTTAAAAATGACATATTTCCGATTACCTTAATCAAATGCTCATTGCGCGAGTGCTCGCGGGTTAAGGGCAGAGCTCTGGGGCAGGAGAGGGCGTACAGTGAGGCCAGTAGCAGGCTGCTTGCTGTCTGCGACATGTTATGCAAGGTTGGCTAATGTTAGTAGCGCCTGTTATGCACCAGAAACCGCAACAGTGCCAGTTTTGGTCATGAAGATATCACTCCAGTCGTGGTCGGCAACGCTGCGTGCTGTTGTGTTGATTTCGTAGCCCTAGCGACCTGAGAATCTGTTGCTCCCACAGCTGCCACCCTCCAGAGAGGTTATATAGGGAGAGAGCGGCCAATCTACCGGTGTCTGCCATGGTTTTACCAGACTGCACACGGAACGTGCATTTAGATAGCGACCCAAGCAAAAACGTAGGCATTTAACGATTAAAAAAAGGCATCAGTTCGATATGTAAGAACAAAACATATCTTTTAGCTTAATACACATACGCGATTAAAGCAAATGCCATTCGTCTATGCTTATATAGGCCTAATAAATTTGTGTGCAGGAAGTTCCTTGAAACAGCGTCTATGTCTGCCGAATGGGAATAGTAATATTTTACGATGTTCTGGGAACATAAGCAATTGGCAATATATGAATAAGAAATAGAGATGTTTCTTGTGATGTATGTGAAAGAATATGATGCTACTTCAGATTGTTCCGTCTGGATATTCACCGGTGAAGTTAGTAAACTTTTATCCCTTTCCGCCCCCATATAGTGAATTTTAAGCTTTTTCCTGTCGATTTATGTTTTCCTACATTGGGAAATACCAAAAGCGTCATTTGTACAAACTTTTAGGAACACTGTACCACAGAAAAGAAGAAAAATAAAACGCCTTTCCTTCTATATTTAATTTCTAAAATATTAAGAATGTAGTCTTAGTGATGGATGATATAGGCGACATTTTCTTGTAAATAATAAAATGCACAAGAAAAGAACAACCATGTCCATATCTAAACCTTCTGACTCCATACTATCGTAATATCGTTGTACTGTATTTTAGTTTTACGTAAAGAGGCAGCATGGGTAATGGTTTGTGTGTGTGAGTGTAATTGAATTGTAAATGGGATTACATCACAGTAGGAAGCAGAAAGCCAAGAGTATGTTGGAAATGTACAGGTGTTTAGGTAAATTCTTCAGTTTTCTGTTTAACCTAATAAAAATGTTCAAATTTTTTGTTAAGCTTATGGGATTTAACCGCGGAGTCATCAGTCCCGAAACGTACAAACTACTTATAAACTATCATATACTATGGACAACACTGACATCACTGCCCAAGGGAGGATTAGTACCCTCCACGGGGAACGGTCTCAATGTGCTCGACCACTCCGCCGCGGCTAACCTAATCATATATGCAACATGTAAATGAATGGCCCCCGGAACAATGTTGTATGTCGCTTATCGCATCTTTTCAGTACTGACGGTAAACATATTGCAGGTCTGTTTATCTGATAAATTTGCTTACATTGTATAAAAAATAACCTGCAAACTGAATCAGACATTGTGAAATAGCTGGATTCACACGTATGTACTTACTTAATAAATATTAAGGAAAAAAATAATAAAAAAAACTCTTGCTTTCCGAGGAACAATGTTGTATATAAAGTTACACAACGTTATATATATCATTTGTTAGCATTTACATAAATTTAGTTAACACAGTAATGACAACATTAAGACATAAAAGTATTACTTTAGCAAAAACATCGACACAATCAATAGAAATGAATAATTTCATCAAGTTGTCTTCAAGAATTACTTACTCTTTACTCTATAAGCGATATAAAACGTTTTTCACATACCTTATTTGAAGGCGATTTTCCATCATTGTTATGGCCTTTTGCCTTCGTATAAGGTTTACCAGCATTCTGCAGCCTCTTTCTCATATTTTTTGACCACTTATCCCGGTTTATTTTGCGTTACCTAGTTTTGTTTCTTGCGTTTAAGGCACTAGGAGACACGCTAACAAATTTAACGTCGGCCATCTTGTTACTATATACGTAGCTGTATTCCAGGGAGGCTGCTTTTGAACGTTCGTGAAAACAATCCAGAGATATCATACTCAGGTCATAATAGCAGCAATCGATTCGAGAGATGAAGTACAACATTACTACGTATATAACTCAAAATGGCCAAAAAGTGATATGCAAAATTGTTTCGGGGGACCATTCAAATGAACATTGTAGTGAAGCGTGTGGGAGGAGGTAACCTTAAATGTATGCCATAAACAAGCTCTTTCCGAAACCATGGAACAGAAGTAAGGAATTAGTGGACGTCAGATTTCGTTCTCCGTAAAAATCTTGGGAAATTGCAGTGCAGGAATTAATTTGTTGAAGTACACGATAACAGTTTATGAAATTTGACTGTTCGTATACCGACAGAAATCAGTTTCGATTATTTATTTATAGCAATGTAATTAAGTCTGATGGATGAGGTAGCCAAGACCTTTAGCGGTAAATTATGGAAGAGAGGCAAGTTTTCTTTCGCAGTGACTTGACTGAAGAATGTCTAGGTGGTATTTGGGACAAGGACTGCAATGTACTGCTTATTCTGTTGTTCCTCCTCTGTCTTCGGCGAAATATGAAGCAGACAAATAAGTGACTCAAAGTGATGGAGACGAAATTATGATACTGCCAAGTACTCTCGTAAGTTCACTGGGAAGCTAAACAGCCCTGCAAAAAGTATTGCAGCAGACGAGTATCAAGTAGCTCGATTTCTTATGCCACTGAAAAATAAACGAGAAAAGAATACACTCAAATAAAAAACGGCCATAACAGTTTAGGAGAATGTAGCGGTACAGACCATTACAATAGATATAGCTCTGACGCCGCCTGGTAGTTGGTGCCCACAAGGGCGATAATTTTCGGCTATTATTCGCGTGCTGCGAAGCCATTTGCAGCGGAGGAGAAACTTGTGTGCGGCAACCACTGTAGAATATTGAATAAGCTCACTGCTAATGCGCTGCGTTTTATATAATTACAGACTTTTAAACTGAGGGGAGTGTAAGATGCAAGCAGCCAGATGCGGCCAATGACACAGAGTTCCAGGTGTGTAAGCCCTCTTTGTTTTTTGTTCAGTCCTTTGCACCTTCAAATACAGATTACACGAGCCACTTTTTCACCTTCCCACGTCTTGGACATGTTGTTCCAGCTTGAAAACACCTGGGTGGCAATACATGGAATGTTTTCCAAAGAACACACACAGTTTGAACAGAAAATAAAGTGCGTTTAAGAGTTGTTTTACAACGACAATACTTTCTCTTATTTTTCAGTGTTTGAAAAGTTCTATTTTCTTTCGTAAAATTATAATTATGAGGGTCACACCAAAAGAAATGCACACTATTTTAATATAGTTTTAATTCTACATGATTTAAAGTCTCAGAGTGTGTAAATACATTCTGTAGGAACAATATTTTCATTTCTCCACATAATCCGCATCCCTCTCAACTGCCTTGCGCCATCTTGGAACCAGTACGAGGCCTGCCGCTGCGAGGACAACCCTCACTATTGCCGTGCCCGCTTTCATCACGTAACCTGCTTGTCCACCGACTAACTGCACTGCGATCGACAACAACATCTCCATACACCTTTTCAATCTCTTGTGGATGTTTTCCACTGTCTCGTTTTCACAGCACACGAATTCAATGACAGCACGTTGCTTCTGACGAACGTCAAGTGTAGCAGCCATCTTGAAGACATGTTATGACGGAGCCACTCGCGGGAACAGGTTTAACTAAGTTTGAAAACAAGCGGGAAGCATTTATGTACACACTGTAAAACTTTCAATCATGCAGAATTAAAACTGTATTTTTAAAAACATAGTGTGAATTTCTTTTGGAGTAACCCTCGTACCTGCAATTGACATTTGTTTTGTACCAGATCCATCTTAGTAATTATTTTTGCTGACATCTAAACATAAATCAGAAATTTAAGAGGATAGCTGCAACGAATAAATTAAATTTAACTCCTTGTAAATATATACTACATTGTGTGAGTAAAATATAACTATCACTAAGAGCTATAATGCCGCATACTCTGCTAATTTATTAACAACATGCTTACTTGTTATTACAGCACTATCACACACAGGAAGTGGAGGAAATACACATTTGAAAAACATATATTTTGCTTATAAAGAAGAGTGTCCGTTTGTGTATGTGTATGTATGTATGTATGTGTGTGTGTTTAATTGGTACATAGCTGCAGTTTATTCCGATTTTAAGAGTAAGGCCAATGTATAAAATTTCGTATGGTGCATGGTGGAGAGTACTTTACTTACAGACATCAATCTAGAGTTTTATTCTGATATTGAAGAAATTTTGCACACTTGACTATCAAAACAAGAGCAAAACCACAGCTGACATAATGTTCCGTTATATGCGTGGTAAAAAGTACCTTGGAACAGGCTTAGTTATACAATGCTCAAGGAAGTTGCTCAGTGAGGTATGTATGTTTCCATGGAGAAGGTTCTTTACAATCCGCAAGCCATCTGATGGTGCACTAAAGCGGCACATAGTAATAAACTACGACACGCTGATCATCACGAATGTTAACATATGTGATTTTTCGTAACTCGTGTGTGGTGGAGATAGACTGATGTGGTGGAGTTGGCATATTAAGATGCTGGAAAAAACGTTCTTACCATAACACAACAATTAGTTACATTTTTCTAACTAAAGATAGTGTAAAAGAAAAAGAAAAGTCGTAATTCGTCGTTAACCATTGAGAATTAACAATGGATGATTCAAAATTAGTGTTACTGGCTTCTAGATACTGGAGAGGGTACTTCAGTAGATTAAATTTTGGTAAGGAAATGAAATCAAATGTTTGCATTTCTATGGAACCAAACTACGTTGGTCATCAATCCCTAAACTTACAAACTACTTAAACTAGCCTACAGGTACGTTTAGACGGGCAACATTTTACCTAAATATTTAGCTGAAATGGTGTTGCTGTCAACACTGCTGCAATATGACTGCAATACACAGGAATATTTCGGTATGGACGGTCAATATTGTTGATGTTGCAGGTAATTGCCGAGGGGTTTCCGTGTTGTCCGGGAACGGTGGAGAACATTTCGTATTGCAGGACAATACCTATCTCGGTCCTTGTCTGTAAATGCTTTCCTCTTGCTCTCAAGACTGTTTGTGCTTCTCTCACCGACAGCGCTGCAGTCACGGAAACAGAGTATCGTTTCGCTTGTTGCTTCGAAAGTTTTCGCGCGCTGGTTTGTTTTGAAAGTAGTATTGATGTTTATAGTTATTATATTGGAGCATTGTTTTAGAGCTTACCATGACTGTTTTGAAGGAAGGAAGGAAGACTTCTTACAGTTACTGTCGTCTTGAGTTTTTGTTCTGTCAGATATGGAAAAGTGGTCGAACGAGAAAACACTAATTTATTAATTCTATTCATATACATCCTGAGTTGTGGGACGTAGAATGCAGTAAATATAAAGACAGGAATGTGAAAAAAGAAAGTTGGCAGTTCAGGACGCATACAAGAAATTTATAAGTCTTCGAACCTACACTAAAAGCGAGGCAAAGAAACATCAAAAGAAAAGTGGATGTGCAGGTGGCTCTCCTACTTCCACGTGGTTCGTCTACAATAGCATCAGTTTCATACTGTCTAGGGATGTTCCTGAAGTGGGGTTTGACAGCATAAAGACAAATGAAGAGGTAAGCAAAAACTTTTATTCAATATAAACATAAATTTGCTTGTACATTAATTTAGTATACATCTTGCCAGGCCACCCGACCCTGATCACTTACAAAATCCTTAATTCATAAATTCTTCTCGTACTTCTTTACTGGAATACAGTCTCTCATGTTTGTATTGGATTTAGCTATCTTCGGACCAATTAATTGGGCGAGATATTCGAAATCGTTTTTAAACATACGAGTAAAGTTCTGGAACAGGTACGTATCTAGCAGTAACTCACGAGTTAAATTTCCTGAATTACTCCGCCTACTCAAAAAAGTACGCATCCACAGAGTCCGATTTCTCTTCTTTTTGTTTCGAATAGAATTAACACTTGTTTCATGTAAAAGTCGCACCCATCCATTTTGTATGAAATTGTGTAGCCTCTGCCGAAATTAGTTGCCGCAAACATTGCTGGGCAATAGATGCCGATGTGTTGTCACTTGTGTTGCTGCAATACATGTGGCTGCAATGTTGCCCGACAACATTTCCGGGATATATTGTCGACAATATGCAATTTTCATTGCCCATCTAAACGTTCCTTAAGAACAACATACACATCCATGCCCGAGGGATGATTCGAACCGCCGACACGGGAGGCCGCACGATCCTTAACGTGGCGCACCAGACCGCTCGGCTACTCCCGCACGGCTTTGGTAAGGAATCTATGTCAGAAATGTACTGCTTGGATGTAAACCAAGTTTAAATGTCGGATCGCTTTCACAACTGCCGCATCACGATGTGCACCCAGCACGGACAGTGGCTCTGTCCTGAGTCATGGGCGATGTCCCGAGTAGACGTCGTCGGTTCCACCTCTGCGTGGCGGAGGACGCCCTCTTTAAACAGCTGCGCGTCCTTGGGGCATCATAGTCAAACAACCTAGTACTGAACGTATCAGTTTCTTGTAACCTTTTATGTAGTCGGACGAATATTATAAGGTGACGTAATTGCAGCAGGGGGGTAGAGACGACGCGCCGGCCCCTTTGCAGATTGTGTGCTTGCCGTCAAGCTGATGTTGTGTCCAAACGGTAGGTATATTTTCCGGACATAGCTCTCTTATCAGAAACCTATTCTTGAATGCAGTAAAGTGTGTAAATAAATTAGTGAAATAAAATGCAGTGGCTCAGGCGAATACAGCAGCAGACCTGCGACCGCATTCCGACAGTGCATTGACCGGTATCATGCAGTGGATTCAGCAGGACACTCTGCCACCCAGTATTCACGTGTAGCGGAACGCAACAAGGAGTGCATCACCCTCTCCACAGGTGGAGGCCGATGATTCAACGATCAGACCGTCGACCGACCACCTCAATTGAAACCACAAAAGAAACCAGAAGCCATTGACCTAGTGTATTGACCTCCAGATCAACGTGACGATCGATCTTTCTAGAAACTGTACAACGTGACAGAAGAGGGACAACGACCCTGAAGTCGTTCACCGCCAGCCAGGTCCATCAAATAAACAGTACGGCCAAGAAGACGTCGCCATCGTTAGTATTGGCAGCAGCAGCATTAGTAGCAGCAGCAGTACCTGCAGTTTCAGTCATGGCCAACTACCACTAGTGACAGTGTGAGTTTGTCGCCGAGGTTCATGGGGTAGTCATCGAGGGCTAGTCAGCCAGTCTTGAAAATTGGCTGTTAGCCTTTTATTTATCACAATCCAAGTCCGCCTGCCAGTAGCGCAGCCAAGATTTGGTTCTGGGGGGGGGGGGGGGGGGAGGGGGGGGGGGTCGCTAATAATAATAATAATAAAATCCTATTGATTATTTTAAATGTGTTTATTTTCGTCAACAGTTTCAATATAATTGTTTAATTACATGTTTCGATTACTTGGATCATTTTCAGATCTCATAGTTGCGTCCGCAACTCCTCTGCTGAGTACTAATTGATACCAAGAAGAAAAGAAAATCATCTACATGCCAATGAGCTACAAAGGAAAGGTATCAGACATCATTGCTACGCAATTTCAAAACACCAACGTACGAATAGCATTTAATACCAACGATGTCACTCGATTTAGACCGAGACACCGCGTGAACAAAAATGCCTCAAAATTCACGGTAGCAGGCGTCTATAAACATAAATGTGGAGACTGCACAAAAATCTACAAAGGTCAGATGGGCAGTACGTTCGAAACACGTTTTAAAGAGCACTGCACTCTTCATAATAATAAAACAGCATTTGGACAGCATTTAGTGACAGAAAACCACGCGGTTGGAACAATTAATACGCATTTACAAGTGCTACATAGGGAACCAAAAGGACGCCTCCTAACGACACTGGAAGAAATAGACATTTTCACACACCGGCTTCAAGAACCTGGAAGTACACTCAATCAGCAAAATGATTTTAATAACAGCGCATTCTTTAAAAAGTTTGAAAGCCTCTTGCTACCTTCGTCCTGGACGCAGCGCGCCTTGGAGCGGCGGCCCCACTTCACTTTCCGGTGGCTGGCGGCGGCAGCGCGTCGGCCCGGACACCGCCCTAGCAGCAGGTCGGCGTGCAGACTGGCTTCCGAACGTACAAGAAAAACTGCGCACCGCGCAACCCCACCAAGTAGCGACAGAGGCAACTAACGCTCATACCATGCTGTTTTATATAAATTTTAATGTTTTATACAGCACGCTTAACCATTTTAATGATAATTTTAACAAACTGATGTTTAAAATTTTTAGAGTAAGGCATTTTTAATTTTATACATCTTTGTTTTACACCTTCAATGTTTTAAAACACCGTATGCATGTTTTAATTATCTTACCATATTTTTATACTTATATCACATACACTATTATAATTTTTATGTCTGGATATATTCAAGAACCCCACTTTTAGGAAAATATTTACATAACATACAATCCTTCAGTATAAGACCCTCGCTTATTAGGGCTCAAGCCATCCCCTCCAATTCCCCCCCCCCCAACTACTCTTACCCTCCCCACCACCAACTGCAACCAAATTATAAGTTACATATTTTTTTTGACGAATTACAGCGTTCAAATGAATGAAATAATTCGCAATTTGCGATGTTATGGCTTTACTGTATTAGGTTTAGATGAAATACCAAACTGTGGCGAATTTGGTATAGGAAAGAGACAGCGTGGCGAATGGAGATTTGTGTGTGTCGGGAGACGTGCAGGGAAGAGTCCTCTGCAGTCGGGTTGGTCATTATGTCCTCGGTGGTGGAGTGGTCAACGCGTCTGCGTAGTAAGCAGGAGATCCCGGATTCGAATCCCGGCCGAGCACAAATTTTCATTCGCCACAGTTTGGTATTTCATCTAAACCTAATACAGTAAAGCCATAACATCGCAAATTGCGAATTATTTCATTCAAATTATAAGTGCCTACATCAAACTGTAAAACTCAGTACCAATTAGTACTCAGCCAGACGAGTTGCGGACGCAACTATAAGGTAAAGAAAAATCTCTCCATTTATTTATAAATTAACTGTTGTTCAATTAACCTTTAGTAAGTTTATCAAATTATACGTTTTTATTTTACTTTTGTTTTTTAGATCTGTAGATGATCAAAGTGATCGTATCATGTAATTAAGCAATTATATTGCAACTGTTAACGGAAATAAACACATTTAAAATAAAAAGTGCAGTTGCGGACATTCTCCAGTCAATCACGACGACTAAAAGAGATTCTTTGTTACTAGCCAAAGAGAAAGATGTTTGCAGTTTAATTAACATTAGACTCTATGGGTAAGAATTGAACTAAAATCTTTTGTTGTTTATAAAATTCCTGCTAAGCAGCGGGTCGCCGCATATGAACAATCGGCTCGTACGTTCAGCATAGCAGTTACAATAGCGGCAGCATCAAAGCTGGTCGCGGCGGCATTAAAACGGCTCACAGTAACAGCAACGCACGTTCTTAGTAGCGGCATCACGTTGGCGAACCACGGTCACGTTCACTTGTGTTCGGCAAATTATAGTTACATTGCGATTTATTGCATGTGTACTATTTCAAATTTCCGGTGCCGACCTATGTAAAAAAATGGGCGGTGCTGGGGGGGGGGGGGGGTTTAGCACTCTTAGCCTCCCTCCCACTCTCCCCCCCCCCCGTCACCTTCGTTGCTGCGTCACTGCCGTCTGCCACGGAAGCTACCCTCTGCCAGCAGTAACAGAAGATACGAAAATCTGGTAATCAGTAATACCGTTCGGAAAGGAAATCTACAATAACAGAGGCACTTACCCAATGACTGACCAGAACGGTAGGATGCGTTCTGGTCGTGAAAGTCACCTGTGATCTCTCTCAAAGGTTCTGCCGAAGAAAACGAACAGCCTGGAGACCGTCGGTTCGATCCCAGGACAAGCCACCTGCACGCCGCGCTGCTACCTCTGGCCGAAGCACAACGTTTTTGGACGACGAAGAACGAAAAAAATCACATGGTACCGCCATGAGGTAAATCAGCTATATTTGCGGCCTTTTAACGCACGTTTGGAAGAGCACTAGCTTCAGCCGCGGCGGATTAGCCGTGCGTACTGGGGTGCCGTGCTGCGGTGCGCGCGGTCGTTCGCCGTCGGGGGTTCCAATCCCCCCTCGGGCATGGGTGTTTGTGTTGTACTTAGGTAAGTTTACCTTTGTTAGCAGTTTGTAAGCTACGGACTAATAACGAATCTGCTGAGTCCGATAGATTTACAAACATTTTTGAAGAGGCAGACATGTCACCGGCGTAATTGAAGATACACGGCCCACACAGCGGGGCGCAGTTCGCAGCCCATGCCTTACCACCGCCGCCGACACTCGCCAAGCCATTTAGTAAGCACTAAGAATAACGTCTGATTTATTTGTTTAATAAATGTATTTTGTGTAAATACTGTTTCATTTACGCCTAAAACCAGAGACAAGGAAAAGATCCCACAGAACCTCCTTGTTTATAAGATTCCTTTTAAAAGTGCTATCCTGACAATAAGATTTTAGTGTTTAGTTAAAGCTCGCCATCCTGAAAATAGGGCAATGCATGTTCAGTAAAGTCAGTAGAGGCTTCTTCAGCCCTTGCTTTTAATCCTCTCTTCAATCCATAGAAGCCTATAATGGGAACTGGAGAACAGCCTGAGTATAAAGTGCTTCTGAATGACAGTAGATGATTGTGTCCTGTTAGGATAACTGAACTTAGTTAATATCTGTATACTGAGTTATCAGAAAATATATAGAGATAAAAGAATCAAATAGAAATGTGTATACTTACGTGGGATGGAAAAATATTCTAGGCTGTGGCTACGTCATGTATCCCCATATCCTTTCTTTAGGAGTGCTAGTTCAGCAAATTTCACAGAACTTCTGTGAAGTTTGGAAAGTAGGAGGCGAGGTACTGGCAGAACTAAAGTCGTGAGGACGGACCGTGAGTCGTGTCGGAACAGCTCAGTGGTAGAGCGCTTGCCTACGAAAGGCAAAGATCCCAGGTTTGAGTCCCGGTTTCGGCACACAATTTTAATCTGCCAGGAAGTTTCATCTTTATTCAATAAAATGTTATCACTTCTAAGGAACCAAACTACTCTGGTCATCGCTCCCTATACTTACAAACTACTTAAACTAACTTTAACTTACACTAAGGTCAACTCACTCACCAATGAGGACTCTTAACTTGCAACACAGCTAAAATATCGTTGAAATAATTGCCTGATATTTTGATACAAGAATGGATACCATCCTGTCCCAAACTATAAAGACGCTTTACGAATACATTCCTCGAAGACTTGCTCCTGTTCTCAAAGAGACTAGTGGGCCATCTCCTTACAACTAAATATATCGTGTCTATATTAGGTGTTCATATCATTTTGCCTATCCCCTGTATATAGCACGCGTTTTGCCTATTTAAAGTAAAGTATATGTAACACCAAATAAACTGAATACACACCAAAATTTCGTAACTTCGATAGAAATTGAAAAGCGTCCAAGGTAGGGATGTATACCCTTTAAACTTACTTGGGCCACAGTGGAAGATGACGAAGATTTTTGGACCGCACTTTGATACATGAAATACCATTAAAATCTTATATATTGAAAGACGTCCACTGAATGTGTGGTCGTGTTCCAATTTGAGTTATTCATTACCCTAAAGTGTTTCTCCACCAATAATATTGTTATTTGCATGTCAATTATTTTATTCTTTATTAATAATCAATGCTGCATGTATATAATATTGTTTATTTGTATGTCAATTATTTTATTATATATATATATATATATATATATATATATATATATATATATATATATATGTGTGTGTGTGTGTGTGTGTGTGTGTGTGTGTGTGTGTGTTTCCACCCATGTGATTGAACTTCTATGTTCATGTAAGTGTGGAAGGTTGCTTTTAATACTGACTGACTGCCACGCAATGGCTTACAGTCGCTGCCTCGCGCTTTAGGCCTCGTTTACTTTAGTTAAGAACGCACGGCTTCGCATGTCGTCTGCACTGGCGTCTTCTGGGTGGCCAGAGACAAGCTTACTTGGCAAGATGGTGAGGTGGTCTGTTCTTAGTATAGTACCAACATAATCATGGTGGAAAGAGGTGAAAGAAGAGACCTCTCTGGAGCTCTAGAAGACACTTTGTTCTGAACGCGCTCTGCATCGCTTTTAGAGCGCCCGACATCCGGTGTGTGGAGGGGAAGGCATTTGGCGTGGCCCTAGGGCTTCAGTCTTGCTGCGACCACCGGAATATATCGTGGAATCATGCTGAGGGGATGGCATGCTGTTAGAACGTTGCTTTCTTTGTGATCAGGCAGTCTTGGTTTATCAGTGATAGTTTTCTTGAGTAATTCTTTCGCCATGTGAGACGAAGTATTTCTTCATTTACAGAACTCGAGTAATTCAATTTAAATTTAGTATTTGCATTCTCAATCCGGTGATGACCTTGTGTCCGGTTTTTCTCAAGATGGAAGACACGTGTATGGCCTTCAACCTTTGCGTAAACTTACTATGTTTGAATTTCCTTGCTAGTTTTTTTTAACAAACGTTTTCGCGTTATGTCTGTATCCGCGAATATGCTAAATATTTCTCAGATTTTCTGGTTTGATCCCGTCTTTCCTGTCTTGGTATGACCGATTGCACCACGTACTTTTGTAACGTTCTTTACTTCGGCCTTTGGCCATACTTCTACTAAAACTAGCTTTCTTCTATATGAATTCTCACGTGTGTTTTACTTGCTTATTCTAATTTAATTTCTCTTAGTAAATTCTATGTAATTCACCATGGTCACACACCACGTGGTACTTAAGGATAGCATGCCACTGCCTTCAGCACATGAGTTAGTTTGGTGTGTAGTTCATTTTTAATTAGTGCCTGAAAACACCCGCCATCTCGTAAAAATGCCGCCGACGCTTTGTTTCGCCACTGCTATCAAGTGTTGCTGCATGAGTAATGTGTCGCAAGCATTATGCATGTGCTTTCCTCTATCCACTGTGTATCTGCAAATTTCGTCCTACGTTACCTTCATATTCATAAAGGGCACAAACAATTTCATTACGGGCAGTAACTTTATTATTTAATTCACTTTCGTAAAAGGTGTGTGCTTTATTGTGCTTAATTTTGTCTCCCCACATTTATTTGCTCGTTCATTTTATTGAATAGATGATGCTTTAAAGTATCGGACCTCTGCTTTATAATTTCATGCTCCCCATTCCATGTTTAATTATCAATTTCCTTTTTTAATATTTATTTTGTATTTGTTAAAACGTTGGCTGCTCCCTTCAGGGGTGAGCAGTTAGATAAATTTCCATTGCTCAAGTACTGTGGCCACTCGCAAAGTAATTTAGAGCAGCAGTGAGCGTTTTAACTTGCTTTTGGAGATCTCTACTGCCCGAAGTCTTACATAGAAAATTTAACAAGCTACTTTCAACATAAGTAATTACAAATCATAGAATTAATGTGATTTTTTCACTCTGAATTTGAGAAAGTAACTTATCAGTACCAGGTAAGATTGAAGTGGTTGCCATTCGCAAGGCGTTCATCTGAGATCTTAGTTATCTTTGTATTATTTGTGTGTTTTAATCTTGAAAATAGCTGTTCACAAACATATGCAATTCTAAACCAAGATGACATATATAATGCGCGACTGAGCAGTAAGAGATATCTGTCTCTAGCTAGATGTTATTGTAGTCTTCAGTCCGGAGACTGGTTTGATGCAGCTTTCCACCCTACTCTATCCTGAGAAAGCTTCTTCATCTCCTCATAAGAACGGCAACCCACATCTATTTGATTTTGCTTGCTGTATTCACCCCTTGGTCTCCCTCTGCGATTTATACCTTAACACTCCGTCCAACGCTAAATTCACGATTCCTTGATGTCTAAGAATATGTCCTACCAATCGATCCTTTCTTTTAGTCAAGGTATGCCAGAAATTCCTTTTCTCCCCAATTTTCTTTAGTACCTCCTCATTAGTTACGCGATTCACCCACCTTATCCTTAGCATTCTTCTGTAATACCACATTTCAAAGACCTATCCTCTTCCTGTCCTCCCATACAAGGCAACACTCCACACAAATGACTTCAGAAAGGACTTCCTTGCCCTTAAATTAATATTCGATGTTAACAAATTTATCTTTTTTTAAAAACGCTTTTCTACCCAGTGCCATTCTGCATTTTATAGCCTCTGTACTGCGACCATCGTGTGTTGTTTTACTGCCCAAGTAAAAAAAACTCTTCGACCACCTTGTTTCTTTCGTTGCCTAATGTAATTCCTTTACCATCGCCTAATTTTCTTAGACTGCACTCCATTACGTTTGTTTCGCTCTTATTAATGTTCATGTATGCAACTTTCAATGCACTGTCCATCCTGTTCAACTGCTCTTCTAGGTCCTTTCCCATCTCTGACAGAATTATAATCTCATCGGCAAAACGCAATGTTTTTATCTCTTCACCCTGAACTTAAATTCATTCTCCAAATTTCTCCTTGCTTTCCTTTGTAGCTTGGTCAATGTACAAATTGAATAATACTGGAAAAAGGCTACAACCCTGCCTTACTCCCTTCCTAATCTCTGCTACCGTTATATGCCCTTCGACTCTCATATCTACTGTCTGGTTTTTGTACAAGTTGTAAATAACCCTCCGTTCCCTATATTTTACTCCTACTAATTTCACAATTTGAAAGACTCTATTGCAATCAACATTATCAAAAGCTTTTTCCAAACCTACATAAGCGAGAAATGTAGGTTTGCCGTTTCTTAATCTATCTTAGACGATAAGCCGTAAAGTGAGGATTGTCTCCCGTGTTCCTACATTTCTCTTGAATCCAAACTGATTTTCCCCGAGGTCGGCTTCTACCAGCTTTTCCATCCTACTGTAAATGATTCGTGCTAAAAATTTTCAATCATGACTTATTAAACTGATAGTTCTGTAATTTTTACATCTGTTTGCACCTGATCTCTTTGTTGTGGGGATTATTACATTTTTCTTAAAGTCTGAGGGCATTTCGCTTGCCTCATACATCTTACGCACCAGGTGAAATAGTTTTGCCATGGTTGGCTCTACCAGAGGCTTTAGTAGTTCTGAAAGAATGTCGTCCACTCCACGGGCCTTGTTTCGACTTAAGTCTGTAAGTACTTCATCTTCCCTTCCTACAATATTGTCTCTAAGTTCATTTCCTTTGTAGAGCCTGTCATATATTCTTTTCACTTTTCAGCTTTCCCTTCTTTGCTGAGAACTGGTTCTCTATTTGAGTTCTTTATATTCATAAAGCTGCTTTTCTTGTCTCCAAATGTCTCTTTTTCTTGTAGGCGTTATCTATTTTTCCCCTATTTAAACATTCTTCTACTGACTTGCATTTGCCTTCTAGTCACTCCTGCTTAGCCATTTTGCACTTCCTGTCAATCACATTTATTAGTCGTCTGTACTTCATTTTGCCTGTTTCATTTACTGCCTTTTTTATTTTCTCCTTTCATCGATTAAATCAAGTATTTCCTGTGATATCCAAGGATTTTTTGTAGGTTTTGCCTTTCTACCTATTTTTTCTTCTGCTTCCTTCACTATTTCATTTCTCAGTGATACCCATTCCTCTTCTACTGGTTATTTCCCCCCGTCTCTGTCAATTGTTGCCTAAAGCTGCCTCTGAAATTTTCAAGAACTTCAGGTTCCTTCCGTTTATCCAGATCCCATCTCCTTATTTTGCCTATCTTCTTTTCAGTTTCAGTCCACAGTTAATGGACAATAAAATATGGTCAGAGACTATATCTGCTCCTGGGTACATTTTACTTGAAAAACTCCAACAAAGATACATGACCCAATTTTTATTTTGGCAATAATTTCAATCCGCATGAAGATTTTTATATTCTACCAGCTTGTACTAATCAGACGTATGGTGAAATAGTTCCTTTTTCCATTTTTTTCTTTATTGTATTTTTATGCCCCGAGGGGCAGGCTGGCAGCAGCCTTGTACACTGCTCTTCAGCCGAAAGTATGTTCGAGATTGACAGTTATCAAATTTGTTAAAAACAGGAGAAAAGCTTGGAATTAAAAACAATGAAATGCAGGCTTTAAAACACACAGTTAATATTAATACTACGACGGTGGCTAAAACTCAGACTTGTCACAGATAACGGCGACGAGAACGAGAGACGTTAAAATACTCACCAACATATTGTTCTGCCTATTCGGCGGTTTCTGAAGTCTTAAAACGGCACACAGAACTTGGAACTGACACAACACTTAAACACGATGCACTGTTAAAACTAAAGCACTGAGACCCCATAGGGGATAGGGGAGAGAAGGAAGGTGCGGAGGGATGGAAAGGGGAGTGGGCGATGGGAGGGGAAGTGGGGTGGGAGGGTGTAAGGATTCCAGGGGAAGGGTAGGGAGTGGAGAGACAAGCGGGAGAGGGAGAGGAGGAGTATGTGATAGATATCGGGTCGAAGGCCGTCATCTGGGAGAGGAAGGTGATGGAAGTCACCTTTAGAAAATATGTGGTGTGTGTGGAGTTGGAGGGAGGGAGGTATAAGTTGGTAGCGGCGTGGCAGAGGCCCAGGATGCAATAGTTGGGAAACCAGTGGGTGTTAGAATCCAATTCTGCGGAGATGTAGCGGAGGCAGAGGTGTTCGAGAAACTTTAGGAGGTGGGGGAAGGGAGTTGGATATGTTAAATAAGGCGGAGGGGGGGGGGGGGGGCGGAGGGAGTGGTGCTCAAGGATATGTAGGGGTTCGTAGTTGGTGGGGAGAGCGGAAACACTATCTGGGTGGAAGCAGCATAAGATGAGACGCTTTAAGGGGTAGTAGGTGAAGATGACGGATGGGTTGAGGCCCTATGTCCGGCCTGACGGAAGTTTAAGGAATTTGAGGCAGGAGAGGGATTTTTGACAGACGGTTTGTAGGTGGGGTTTCCAGGATAGGGAGCAGTCGAGGGTGAGGCCAAGGTACTTGAGGTTTTTGGTTTGAGGGATGGGGCAGCCAAGGAGTGTAAGGTATAGATCGCCGTGGCGAAAGGAGGGGGTGGTGTGACCGACGATGATTGCCTGGGATTTGGTGGGGTACACGGTAAGGAGCTAGTGGCTGCACGAGGTTGAGAAATCGCAGAGGTTAGACTTCAGTAGGCGTTAGCCAGGGAGGGGGCGAGGGCTAGGGAGGTGGTGTCATCATTGTAGGAGGCTGGGTTGTGGGATGTCCGCCGAGTAGATGAGGTACAGGGGCACCCTGGCGGAGGGGTAAAACAAACGGAAGTTTGAATTGTTAATAGTGACATTGGATGGACGGTGGGCGAGAAAGGAAGCAAAGAAGCAGACATAATTAATGGGGAGGCATACATCTAAAATTTGAAAAGAAGACTGGAATGCACACGTGGACATAGGCCTTCTTGATGTCAAGGGAGACAAAGATAGCAGCATGACGGGAATTCGTTTGGACGGAAAGGAGGTGTGAAAGGTGATGGAGTTGGTCATAGAGATGGATGGTTGGAAGCCACATTGGGGCAGGGGAAGGGACTGGTGTTGAGGGAGATGTTGATGGACACAGTGAAAAAAGACTGTTTCTAGCACCTTTCTGAACACTGAGGTGAGGCTGATGGGACACTAGGATGAGGCTTTGGAGGGAGGCTTGAGAAATATGAGGATGCGGGAAGTTTTGCATAGGTCGGGAAAGAAGCTGGTGTAGAGGATGACTGTATAGAGGGAAGCTAGGGTAGTGTGGTAGGATGTAGGATAGGCACGAAGGTGCCTGTATGTCAGGCAGTCGTGACCGGGAGTGGTGTTGCGTTTGGTGCATAGTGTTGATTCATTGTCAAGTTCGGTGATGGGTGTGTTAAGTTACATGAACAGAGAGCTGGGAGATAAGCTGAACAGAGAGGGAGAGAAGGAGACGGGCAAAAGAGAAGGCGGAGGACTTGGCTCCCTCAGACTACTATTTGTTTCCCAATTTGAAGAAATGGCTGCGGGACGAAGATTTCATTCAATCGAGGAGGTATTTGCAGAAACTAATAGCTATTTTGCAGGCTTGGACAATTCCTATTATTCTGAAGGGATCAACAAATTAGAAGAGCGTTGGATGATGTGTATAAGTCTAAAAGGAAACTATGCCGTAAAGTAAAAATGGTTTTCCCCAAACACGTTAGTAGTTTTTATTTTTGCACGGACTTTTCAAACGCTCCTCGTATGGTCACACTTACTGAACAACCGTCGTATAAAACTGACACTGAAATACGTTTTGACCGGATCTTTATAGACTTATCACCTAGAGCTTATGTAAAACTTACTCCATCGAAACTAAAACACATGATATGTAGCGTCCACTCAACAACTGCAGTGCGAATAGGTCATCACTATGTCGGCGGTTTTCGAAACTACAAGAGCTGCCCACACTATAACTCACGTGACGCCTCTCCAGGATTTACGCTAACCATCCTACCGTTCTTGTTAATTACATCGCCACCAATTCTGTAAATGTACAGGTCGTCGGCATATTGCAGTGTTTGGCAAACGCAGCGGCCACCTGCGCGTCACACAGGGGCCGCGGTGATTAAAGTACAGATGAACCTCCACAGGTCGCCCATCACACTCGACCGTCGTCAGCTATTCATTGCCTTGATGGCAGCGCGGTAATGGCGCCACCGTCAACACACGCCTGCAAACAGCGCAATCCATATCTGAGGAAGCCGGCCCCTCGAGAGCGTTACTGCTCAAACAACACGCGAACCTGTAGCGATTTTACTCTGCATTAATATCGCAGCACGTTAATATGCGGGTTAAAATACTGTGCATATCTATCACTACTGCATTTAAGTTAAAGGATGACAATATTGATCACTGGAGATATAATTTGTGTCCATGCATACGTGTCAACTATAAAGGTAACGGGTTCTTAATTTATCACACCTTCTCCGACAGTAGGAATAGACTAACAGTAGTACATGGATTTAAAGCTGTTTCTCAAAAATCACTGAAGATCTCTCACCAGTTTAACAGATGTTTTACGGAGTCATACCCTTTGCGGGAACATTTACTTTCCTCCCACATCCACCACCTTTAGCAGTTAACATCGTTCTACTTGCCGTCCATTTGTGAAGTTCATAAATTCTTCTCTTGTATATATAATGTACGGCAGACGAAGAAAAGGCTACGTTTCATTGGCAGAACACTTAGAAGATGCAACAGTTTTACTAAACAAACTGCCTGCTCTACACTTGTGCCTCCTATTTACTGAACATTGTGGGATCCCAACAAAGTGGGACTGACGCACGAGGAGGGCAGCGCGTTATGTATTGTCGCGATATAGGAGAGAGTATGTCACGGAAATGGTACTCGAGTTGGGATGGAAATGGTTAAAAGAAGGGCGTTATTCGTTGCAGCGAGATCTATTTGCGAAATTTCTTTCACCAACATTTCCTTACCAATGCGAACATATTTTGTTAGCACCCACCTACATAGGGAGACGTGGCTATGATCATAAGCCGCGGTCGAGTAGCCGAGCGGTCTAAGGCGTCTCGCTGCGGAGCGCGCGGTCTCTTGCCGTGGAGGTTCGAATCCTACCTGGGGCATGGGTGTGTGTGTGTTGTCCTTAGGATAGTTTACCTAGGTTTAAGTAGCTTGTAAGTTACGGACTGATGACCACGCAATTTGGTCCGATAGATTTACAAACATTTGAACATTAAGTGAAAACAGATCTAAAACGGAAAAAATTTGGTGTTCATTTTCCCGCGCGCTATTAGAGAATAGAACTGTAGAGAAATACCACAAAAGCGGTTCGATGAACCGTGTGCCATGCACTTCAATGTGATTTCAGAGTATTTATGTAGATGTGGATCTATATAAGACTGAGACGGCTATTTACAAGATTCATACACTGGTCAAAACAATTAGGGGATCAATTGACGTATATAGGTTCTGAAGTATAGTCGTCTGCAGTATTAACTAAAATGCTTCGACGTCTTTCGGAATGGAGACAACAACTTTATGTCAATCGAAATAGTGGTAACAGCAGAAAGTTTCTGCACATGGGACTGGTTTTGAGTTTACTCTACCCCCAACGAATTACTCAAGCAGTAGGTTTCAGATATTGTATTGAGCAGGCAGTGTAATGCAACAACAATGTGACTTACACGAAGCTATGGGATGGAGAGCCGTAGAAAGGTTGATTTCCAGGACCTGACGCGATTTCAGGAAACAGGAACCCTTTCAACAAAGCAACGCCAAGGTCGCCCACGGGTAACATCAGCATGGGATGACCATTATCTCCGGTTAACAGCCCGTCGAGACAGTAGGCTGAATGCAATTCAGCTGCAACGCACTTTCCAAGCAGCAATAGGAGCTCAATATCATCACAGTTTGAAACCACCTTCGGGAATGTGGCCTATACGTGCGAAGTCCTATGGTGTGTCCCTCATTATAACCAAGACACCGTTTTGCCCGCAGAAACTGGGCGGAGAAACATCAGAATTGGAGTCTTAACAAATGACGCCGGTTTGTTCACAGATCAGTCAAGATCATGTGTTCAGCCGAACAATCGTCGTTCCCTCATCTTCAGAGAAAGTGGAACTCGAAAAAATCCTGCTTTTGTGCAGAAAATATTAGCATAGCAATGGTGTGGGCAGGAGTCAGTAATGGCAAACATACTGATCTCTATGTCGTTCAAATGGCACTTTGACTGCTGAGATGTATAGAGACTAGATCCTTCGACCTTTTGTTGTGCCCGAAGCTGGTGCCACCGCAGATGGATTCCTTTTGATGGACGATAACGCTCATCCTCACACAGCTTCACTGAGGGAACTGAACGAATGAAGTGGCCAGCTTGTTCACCGGAGTTAAACCCGATTGAGCATGTCGGGGATGCACTTGTCAGGCACATTGCTGCCAGCAGCACCTCCCACAACAGTTGCAGAACTGGATGTTCCACTCATGGAAGAATTGCCAAATGTTCCTCAAGAGCTGTTTGATAACCTCAAACTATCCATGCCACGCAGGTGTGCAAGTGTATTGGCCATCCGAGGTGATCACACATATTAGAGGGCAACGAGACTGAATTTTTCATCGTTATGGTAGGCCCATGATGCCTCACTGTAAGAAAACGCCATATAAACCGCAAATAGCAAAATATCGTACTGCATCACACACAGACTACAATTATAACCAATATATGAATAAAATACGTTAGCACGTATATATATTGTTATATTTTGAGCAGTGTAGTTCAATGTTCAACAACAGCACAAGACTAGAAGAGCACAAGTGAAACTGTAGAAGGGGTGAGATTGACAGATCAGCTGTTACTGAACACGTTTTTCAACCAGGGGACCACCTTATTCAATTTGATAAGATTCAGGTTTTAGTAGCCACAAACGGATACCAGGAAAGACTGTACAGAGAGGCTATAGAAATTGTAAAACATCCCAGTAATTTCAATAGGATGGAGGAGGGGGTGGAACTATATGAAATCTGGACTCCGGTGTTGAAGAAGAAATGTAACAGTCTTCCACCATGGAACGATGTTAACAACGGACGACGGCAATCGGCATCGACGAATTGCTCGCGCACATCCAAAACATCTGACGTCACACCTCTGCGCGCGAGCCCTCGTAAACAGAGTTTGGCTGCAGTCAGTAGCGAGCCAGGGTGTGCATCGGACATACAAAAGTGCCACCATAGACCAAAGATAACATAGACTGCGCATGTCTCTATCTCTACTGTGTTGTGGTTTGAAACCAACCTCTAATTGCCCCGAGTCACGTGACTGAGGCTTCGTCATTACGAACCACAGAGTTTCTATTTTACAGGCGAAGTCAAGCGCTGATTTTAACAATAAAACGACTTCTCGTATTCCAATTACACATGTAATATATAAAGGTAACGTGATTTCTCCGTATTACTGACATGAATGCGGTGAGTATCGTTTTTACATGAGACCAGGCGAAAATTATTGTCAGCTGCGTTTACAAGCAACAGAACTACAGCTCCTCAATGTTTGTGTTGCACTATGAATTTTTAGTTTTTCCCGACTGACCAATGTTAATTTTTTTTAATGGAAGATATTTCAGCGTGTCTTGACTGAATATACATGTCAGCAAGTAAATAATTTCTGGTGCAGATCTGCCATTAATAGCGTTTCACAATGCTGAAGATGAATACAGACTGTTTATTATCCCTACAAAACCAGTTCTTGCGACGTACATAAATAATTTTTCTGATCACATTATTATTTCATGTAAATAGCCAATATTTTTCTTGTTTTACGATTTGGCTTCACTGTATCTGGAAAAAGTCATAAAATATAAACGCTTGTATTATATTAAAATCAGACATTATGGATGCAAACCGATTTAAGTTATATATAAAAGCATGACAAAACATATCACATGTATTGTTGAGGAATCGTTTGAATATTGATGCTGCTTGTCAAACTAGTATTTTGTTTCCTGTGTAAGCTACAAACTAAAAGACTAACAGTACAACAAAAACAGTCATTCACTTAAGAACTGCAGTTCTGCTGCTTATAGAAGGCACTGTGAATACATTTCATTTAGGCACAAGTAGAAACTGTAACCGTTGCATTGATATTGCGAATTACGGAGAACTAACGCCCATTGTATTATTGAATGTGTAATAAGAATACGATAAGAGGTTTTATTTTCGAAATCTACGCCTAATTTCCACTAGCAAGAAGAAGAATTGCGACTCTCAGCTGCATTTCACATTACTCGTAATGATGAACAGAGTTCCCTGCCCCGAGTCACGTGACTTTGATGTTGGTTTCAGTATAATGACGTCACGCGCAATCTATCTTATCTTTGGTCTATGAGTGCCACGATCCCCCTTGAAAATGTCCTCCGCAGTTGGGGACGAAACGTTGGGTTTAAGCAATAAATCCACAAGATCGCGGCACAATAGCCCGGAAAAGTTTAGTAATATTGACCTTTGTGGCCGTGAAAGTTTACATTTTACATGGCGCCTGTTTGTTGCACGCGTTGATATCACACTGAGAAGAGGAGGGCCTCTGGCATTACCAACCGATTCGGCTCAAATTTAACAGGTTGATTGTGTACAACCTAAAAAGGCTCAATATCCCCGCGTACGCCCCTCTCCCCCGTCCCTGTTTTTGAGAAAATCATCCGTAAAGGTTATGACGAACAATCGACTGAAATTGACTGAATCGATAGATAATTGAAAATCGAGCATTTTTCATTATCATGAATGGGATTCGCAATGGCATAATATTCCAGAAATAGAGGTGAGAAAAATCTTTTAGAACAGCCGCTTATGTACGCACATGGTTAACGCTTTTCGCCGAGAGCGCCGACAGCGCAACGACCAAGGTAAACTGACTGCTAAGGTAGGACCCGTCTTCGAATTTAGAGGAAACAGTAGTATGTTTATTTGTTTAATTTGTAATTTTTCGTATCATTATTCGTGGGTATAGGATAATAAGGTATGCAGTTCTTTGCCGTATAATAATGAGTTAGGCAAGAAAGTTTCGCACACGACGAGAATTAGTAAGGAATTAAACTTTCAAACCTCGTGACGTGAAAACAATTCCGAGTAAGAGTGCTGCGAATTCCTCACATGGGACCGCAGATAGCCGAACACGCGACGCGCCAAGGAGGCACGGGACAAAATATGCTCTCAGCGAAAAGCGTTTAGCATGCGCGTGCATAAGCGGCAGTTGTAAAAGCTTATTTCCTCGATTTGCGATCCCCATACGTGACGATGAAAAATCAACTATCGATACCGTTAACTTTCAGTAGTTTGCTCATGATAACCTTTAAAGGTGATTTTCTGGAAGAAAAGGTAATGGTACTTCGATTTCGATTAAAGAGCACACACAACCGTCGTCCTGACAAGGGCACCTAGATATTGACGGACACGAGCATCAATTTCTGCCGCAGCAACAGCTTCCGCCAACATTTTTGTTCCAAGCGGTGATAGCGTGAGCTTGTGAAACGCCATTGCTTTGAAATATCACTGGCTTCATTTCCAATATACAGATCAGAAGGCAAATAACGATGTGGACTAAAAAAATTTCTGGCGGTAGTAAATTATTTTCATGTGCTTTCAAAAATCATTAACTTTATTTTCCAGAATTTACCCATGTGAGTGCGTATTCAAATGTTTGTAAAGCTATGGGACCAAACTGCAGTATTCAACGGTCCCCAGACTTACAAACTACTTAAACTAACTTACGCTAAGGGCAACAGACACATCTATGACCGAGGGAGGACTCGAACCTCCGACGGATAGTAGCCGCATGGGTGGGTATTCTGAGCAATTTTTTCGCACTCGTCCGTTAAGTTTGGACGGATGCCAGATGCGCCACCAAAGCTCCGCTCACATGCGATAACTCTATTTTCGAATGCGATCGTACATACTATCAGTACTTACCTCAAGTCTTCGGCTTTTATTTTGGGTCTGATATTAGACCTTAGAAATATGCATTCTTCTCATTGGTCATTGGACGGTTAACCGTGGCGAAGGATTAGGAACATTGAAAATGTTGGTATTGCTGACAACTATAAACGTTTCCAATTACCACCTCTCTTTTCCTCAAATTGCCTGTCTTTAAAATGAATGTAAAAATTGTTATATCAATAAATTAATAACAAAGAACGAAGACTTTAATAAGGTTTTCATTTAGAAAATTAACATACAGACTATGGCTTATGACAAAGATCACCTAAGTCATTTAAAACCTATTACCTTAAATAGCCGAATAAGAAAGTTGTAATGAGATCGTAAGCCACTTTGTAAGTAAACAACAAGAATCTATGTCGCAGGGTCACAGAAGTTCTCGACTTTCAACATGGCAGTAGCTTTAAACATCGTTTACAGGTACGAGCCGTATGGAACCACTATAATTAGTAAAAAACAAAAATTAGTACTGTTGTTGTCTATATGTAGACATTGTTTGTTGTCACCAAAATTTGTATAAATAAAAGTCAATAAGACAAGGTCATACCTTCGAACCCTTCACTAAAACTCACGCGTTGAAACCTGTCATTTACAACGTCATGAAATTGGCATTACTACAAGTGATTTAATCCACTTCGCATGGAATTGAAGACCCTGTCGGTGTCCATTTTTCCACGACGACTGTTTATTACTCATGTTTTACGCTTTCAGGGTCCATTGAAAATGGAAAATCACGGAAAACTTTCCCTGAACAATTACAACAATTCGGAACAGCACAGCCGGTCATGCTGAAAGCGTCGAAACGAAGGAAAGAAAACGACGGATGCGCATGTCCGTCGTGCCCTAGTCCTTACAGCTACGTCACTACTGTGTATGTCAGCAGACGAGTTGAAACCACTATCAGTACCTCTACAGTCTACCGTCATCGGATCAAAATTGTCATCGTATTTCTGAGGTGTATCTTTTTTCCCCAGTGGTGTAATTATTTTCATACGACGCTCTTATTTCTTCTAATCTCTGTTATTCTTTATGAAAGTTCAATGTGCATATAATTATTCCCTTTCCCGAGTCTCCCTGTTACTCGTATATACTATAGTTTCTATTGCTTTAGTGGGTGTAGGAGGGGTGGGTAATCATGTGCCAGCCAGTGTTGCTGTTGTCCACTCCCAGTTCATACATGCGTGAACTTACGTGTAACCCAGTAACAAACGCCGTCCGTAGGGAAATCCGCAAGGTTCCTTTTGCAGGCCTGTACGTTGAATCGTGCACACTCTCTTAATAATGATAATCAGCGACAATGCGAAGAAACGTCTCCTTCGACATGATAAGGCGTCACACAAGTCTGCGCATCCGAGAGCGACTCACAAAACAATAAATTTGGATGTTCAAATTGTTCATCTCCATCCATCCTACACCCCGGATCACGCGTCTTCTCATTTACATCTGTTTCACCTAATGAAGGATGCCAGTAAATTGGTGTGCAGATATGTATGCTCCTTCCAGGCCGTATAATTAGTGATTTTTTTGTCTTTCAATTATGAGCTTTATTACAGTTTGTTAATTACATAAAAAAGGAAAGGCAACCACTCACCTAAACCAGATTTATGTGACGAACACAGTAATATGAACAGAAGTCACGTGTTTTGAATTATGAAACCTGTCTGCTTTAAGAAAAACAGACTGCATATAGTAGCATTCAAGGAAAGTGTTAATTGTATCACATTTCCATATATTATTCTATTCTAGCATCTGGATAACTATATGTTCATTGTGATAATGCCACCTTTACACATGCAGCAATGTTTCTACAGAAGATCCTTAGTATGGAGTTACTAACTATTCGACACATTTTCAACTGCACGGGGATCTTAAATCCTAACATTAGGAGTATATACACCTTCAAGAATAAAAGCATAACTGTATTACGGATCCGTAAAGGATTACTACTATTTGTAACAAATTTGGAGACGAAAATAAATATAAAGGTATATGATCGGGCTACTCAACGATGTGATAACAAAGTAAAAAAACGAAAGTGGAAGAAGTTGGATAATCACACCGGCTGCTAACGAGACAAAGGAGGACTGGAATCTCCGGCGGGAGTGACTTCACGTTTCCTACTCGATGCCTGTAGTCCAAGCATTCTGTGGCGGCATACTGTTAAGATAGCAAAAACTAATACCAGAAAACAAAAAAAATTTGAGGGTATAAAAATAAATTTATATTTAATGAAACCCAAGCCAAGTTAGGGATATTCGCAATTCATAACTTGACATTTTTAATTTCGTGTAACCTTTTTTGAGTTACTGACTTTGGAGCCGCCTTTTAGCCTAGTTGGTAAAAATGACCGTACTTTGAAAACTAGTTGCAGCCAAATGGCTGTACCAATTATGACACTCGAACAGGTCATTCGACGTAAAATTGAATGGTCTTTCATTTCGGTAGGGATAACATTTTCAGTAGGTTGTATAGCTTCCGAGTAATAGGCGAAAATGCCAGAATTTTGCAATTTTGCCTTTTTTTTTTTTTTTTTTTTTTTTTTTTACTTTTTTGGGCTACAAAATGTTGTTCCGAATGTATTGAAGATCAAAAACTTGAGTTAGTATTGAATATCAAAAACTTGAGTTACACATGCACTCAGCTGTATACATAAGATTAAAAATATAAAACCGTTTGTCTCATTTTTTACAACCAAAAGGGCCTTTTTTTGTGACGCCGTTATTGGATTATGCTCTATTGTTTGCATATTAAAAAAAATATTAGAAAAAAATTAAGTGTGCTGTTCCCCGAAGGTAACAAAAATGTTTTCAAAAAGATATAAAAGAGTTTGCAAGTGCGGGTCGTGTAGAATGTTCTGAGAGAGAACACGCGCCGGTCTCTCCCGCCCCCTCCCCGTTCTCCGTTCCTTACAGTCGCTAGCCCGCTCAGCCGCTCGCCCGCTCTATCTCAAGGCACTACGCACTTGCACGCTTCACTTTACCAGTCGATAAACAATGCAACATTCCAAGTTTTTTTTTTCTTACTAGTACAAGTATCCAATATTGAACTCCACGAAGCACATCACTACAAAATGATAATTAGGTCGACTGGAATTTTTCCAAGAAAAATATTAACTCAGTTCCAGAAGATCTTAGAGCATCATTATTTGCTTTAAACTCTGTGAGACAATGTCAGCAATATATTTATTTGACAAATCCTTTCATAACATAAAAATTGAAGTAGTCAGTTGAAGAAAATAGCCCCCAAAAAGTGCAATTTATTCAAAGTCATTTCTTAATACTTATAATGAACAAAAAAAAAAAAAAAAAAAAAAAAAAAAAAAAAAAAAAAAGACAGAAGAAAAATGAATAGCATGATATTACAACTCTTCACGAAAAAAGAAGACCAAAAACCGTTACTCTCGGGCGATTCCCTGACCACCTCCAGCCAATTTTATTAAGAAGGCTTTTTTCAGTAAATAAAATATAAAATTAACAAATAAAATCAATATATCTCGAAAAATACTGAGTATTTTTATTTTTTTAGGTAAAGTAGTTTTTTTTACTTATTTCGAACCATAATTACAGCAAGTAATAATTTTTGAAACGTAGATTTTGAGGAGTTGTAAGAAATCTAGATTATAAACGTTTTTAAGTGTTTTTACGATAAACGTATGAAAGCAACCGATACATTCAAAAACCAATCGATAGATAATCTTAAGCTCCAGAACTTTTTAATTAAACGTTATCTCATCGGAATTATCGTTTATTATTTATTTAAAAATTGTTTTTTACAACTTTGCAAATTTTTTGGCAAAATTCGCAATCTTGGCTCGAGTTTTATTAAACAGAAACTCTATCTGAAATTTAATTTCCTATAGGGTCATATTTTCTGTTTTCAGGTAATTATTTTTGCACCCACTTCACTCTAATGCTTGAAGTACACCTCGTGGCCTAAGCAACTCCAATAAGTGATGTTCAGACTCTGCAGTATCTGGGCTTCAATGAGTGGCATGAACTATTCAATAACAACTGGATATACTTTAAGGAGATCGTCATTTCTTAAGCCAAAGGCCTGAGCGTTGCATTACTACGAATCGACGCCACGTAGAACACCAGTATTTCTTGTTATAATGTTTAAATTTTTGTATAGCTTATGGGACTTAACTACGGTGTCATCAGTCCCTTAACTTACAAACTACTTATGAACTAGCTAATACTAAGGACGACACAAATATCCATGCCCTACGGGGGGATTCGAACCCTTGACCGTAGTGTCCGTGTAGACCGTCACTGGAGCGCCTCAGTCCCCTCGGCTTTTCTTGTTTCGATGAGTACTACCACCAATGAAAGTATTCGACACTGTTTTTGAACACTCTACTTACGGACAGCTTTCTGATTTCCAAATGTGAAATTAATCACAGGTGCAACGCTATGGCAGCAGACCAGTGTCTCATATGGTCCAGCATGCGATGCCAGTGGTTCATACCGTTTCATGCAGGCCATCACTGCGAGCGCGTAACAACTGATCCGACGCTGTCCTGTTCTGTGGAGCGCCACGCTACAGAACAGCGTCACCTCAACACCCTTGACACACGAACCACTGGTAACCCCACCCCCCTCCCCACCGTCCAGCCTGTTGTTGACCCTTTCGTGTAATGTTTATCGACAGGCATCTCATATTCCTTTGTCCCAACGCTTCAATCCAGTGTTCAATTACATATGCCCGATAAATTAATTTGCAATCCTAACCTGGCTAAGGGCACGCTTCTCTTTACATTATTGCCTTACTAGCAAACCCGGCAACGCTTCGCAGTGGCTAACGTGTATGCGATATGTACCCTAATCTCTTCTTCTCCCGATGTCTATAACTTCCTCCCTCTACATCTCCATCGCCTCCTCCCACCTTACTTTGTCCATCTCCGCCTCCCCGTACCTTCACACCACTCCCTCTTACCGCACACCATATCTATCTCCTCCCCCCTCCTATCATCCCCCCTTTTTAAATCCATTTCATTCCCCCATTCTCTATCTCCTCCTCCTCTCTCTCTCTCTCTCTCTGATATTATTTATTATTATTGCAATCGGGACCCGGATTGGGAATAGAAGTGAAAAAGGATGGGTAAAACAATTGGAAACGGGTTATTAGAGAGAACTTTCGAGCTGCTCTATCTGTGAGGGTAGTAGCTTTAATGGCCGTACTTTTAATGATTTTATTGTACGAACAGGCATGTTATACATTTAAGCATAAAAAACTTTCTTGTTTCATGTTAAAAATGACTGGACATAGGAAAACAAAACCGCACATTTTTACGGCACAGCTTAGCAAGTTTTTCTCGCAGCGAGCAGAATTGAAATACTTTTTATGACTTGTTTATACCTTGTTGAGAGCCTATGAGCTGAAAACACAGTAATTATTGCATGGTCATACTTTAATGATAGAATGTTCTTATGAAACAAAATAATTGATTAAAATACAAATTCTTTTCGGAATTCTTTGTCTTTCGTTCATTGTAACGCTTGTTGATGAACGATATTTTTTTGTCTTTCCGCCCGGAGAGAAAACGAAATATTCAAAAGTTTGTAAATCTATCGGAACAAACTGCGTGGTCATCAGTCCGTAGCTTACAGACTACTTAAACTAAGGTAAACTATCCTAAGGACAACACACACACACACACACACACACACATATATATATATATATATATATATATATATATATATATATATATATATATATATATACGCCCCAGGGATGACTCGTACCTCCGATGGCGAGCAACCGCGCGCTACACAGCGAGGTGCCTTAGACCGCTCGGCTATTTCAACGCGGCGGAGAGGAAACGAACAGCGCAGATGCTTTCCAATTCTCGAACACGTCACGTAAAACTGCCCAAGTGAAAAACGCGGCGATTCAAGATTCAAGTTAATCCCACGATGTTGTACCTGCTGACAATAAAGTTTTTCATATAACTATGGAGAAACTTGCTTACTGGAAGTACCTCCAAATTTAAACCAAGAGCAACCACAGCTAAAATATTAATGTATATATGTTTCTAAAACTTTCAAACAGTAAAATATAGATGTTAAAATAACCGGTATTAGAGTAATGGACGTATCGCTGACTAAAAGGCCGTTAATTCCCTGTAACTGTGTGTTACTGAAGCCTTGTAGACTCTCATCATCAGGTTCAAAACGATTTTAGTTGCATTTTCTGCAGTACTTGGTGTTGTTACATGTGGTCTTGGAAATTAACAGCTAACATGGAGTGACAGTCTGGTTCTATTTCATTATCATCAGGAACTGAGGCGTTAAAAATTACTTGCTGATCTGCTTTGGGTCATGGTCAGGTAATTTTTGACGCCTCAGCGAACATTCCGGACAGATTTAAGTCTTTGAAAGCAATAGAGTTTATTTAATTTTTGGTAAACTACTCAGTCGTGGTTTTAATCAGGACAGTATCCGTTCATACCGAACGGTATGATATAGTCCTTGACACGTTGGACTCTCATTTACAAGGTCTGACTTCATATCTGCTTCCAGTCATCCACTAAAATTGTTTCCTTCGTTTCCCCAAAACGTTTATGTGTTATGCTAATTGGGGTACTGTAATGACACTCCGATTGTTAACCGCATGCTAGATCTTCCCGAACTTGTGGTGTGCCTCCAGAGATCCCACATTCGACACGATGTATAATCCAACAGTCTTACTTCGTTACGTTAACAAAAAGTTTCTTTACAGAGAGAATGTATTTAATTCATTAGATAATAAATTACAAGCAGCAAGTATTCTCTGTGAGTTGTCAATGGCATTTGATTGTGTGAACTACAACATACTTTCAAAGTAAATTAGAATTCTATGCAGTCATGAGAAATGGTGCAAAATGGTTCAACGAGGAAACAAATTGTGTCCGTGCAAGGGACTGGTGAATTAAGCCATCAGTCATGATCGGACTGGGAAGAAATTACATGTGGTGTTCCACAAGGATCCATCTTAGTGCCATTGCTTTTTCTTATGTTCTTTAATGACCTCTTGTCAGCTACACTGCCAGAAGCAAAATTCGTTTTGTTTGGAGATAATATAAGTTTTGCAATAAACAGCATGTGAAGTATAGTTCTAGAAAGCGCTGATAATAATATTTTCATGGACATTAATAAATGGTTTAAAGCCAATTCATACACATTACACTTTGAAAAGATTCACTACCTGCAGTTTATAACATGTAAGAGGTTTTCATCAAGCTTATTCATAAAGTATGGACAGGAGCAGATAGAAGTGGTTGAGAGTATTAAATTCCTGGGATTACAACTTGATAATAAAATAAGTTAGGAGGAACACACCAACGAACAACAAAACGTCTTTACAAACATGTTATTTGCAATTCGATGTGTTATCAGACGTAGGCGACATAAAATAAAAAAAGTTTGCATACTTTGCTTACTTACTTCCATAATGTCAGATGGCACAATATTTTGGAGTAACTGTTCAAGTCCAGCAAAAGTTTTCAGAGTCCAAATTCGCGTAATACGTATTATTTCTGGAGTAAATTCATGGACATCCTGTAGAAGCCTCTTCAAAGAACTGGGTATACAAACTATTGCAGTTTAGTATGTTTATTCCTTAATGAAATTGGTCATAAATAATATATCCCTTTTTCCAATAATCAGCTCAGGTCATGCATACAACACTAGGAACAAGAACGAGTGAAAGTTGTTAAGAATAAAAATAATGTAATGCTCGTTATTGATTCAAATAAATCTATAATGATTGGTATTGTAATTAAAATAGTACTTTTTAGTATTGTACTCGCAAGTTGTCAATAGAAATAGCTTGACTGTACTTTAGTGACTTCTCAAACAATTGTTTCGTGTGTAGTGTATGGATAGCTGTAAAATGAATCAGCACAATAACTCAAAACTTGACAATGTGAAACCAAAAATGTAATAAAAACCTATTCTGACCCTGTGAATTTATTCATAGAATGAGCAGTTTGACCTCCGGTAAAAAATAATCTCTTTCATTAAAGATTGCAATTGTCTGAACACTACGACATCAGCTTGATGTAGAAGTGACTGATTGGCAAATAGATCTGACTTTGACACTGATTTTATGACCTACCTGTGCGCAAGGAAACATGTGCAACTGTCCTAAGAACTACTGCCAAAAATTCTGCTGCTGCAAGGTCAAAAACAAACTAAAGAATTCGCAGTAGTGCAATGCGAATCCACAAACTACACAAATACTAATTTTGTCCATCTCTATAGTATTTAAAACAAATAATTAATTAGGTTTCAGGATGAATGAATAACACGAAACATACCTGAGGTTGAAGTTTAAACTTAAGCACTTTATATTTTTTTCATAAAAGAGAAAATAAACATAGACAATACTACACAAAAGGAATGATTACAACTTGGGAACATCTTGCATAAATCTATCCAGGAACTCATTTACTTCTACTGTGATTTTCAACAAAAGAAAAACCAGCTATACAAAAAAAAAAAAAAAAAAAAAAAAAAAAAAAAAAAAAAAAAAAAAAAAAAACGTAATTGTCTACATCACACTTCGTTCGTTTTTCGTCCTCTGAAAACAAACTAAATTACTGCACTATACTTTTAATCATTTAAAGAATGGACATAAAAGACGAAAATTAAAGCCTGCATGTTGAATGTCTGTTAGAGATGGACTACAATTATGTGAAACGCCTAATAATGAAGAAATGACTCTCCTTACCTTTATCCTTCATAAACACAGACCCTTTTGAAATTCAAATATTTTTCAACATTTTCACAAAAAAAAAAATATTCAAATGATTCAAGCTCACACTGCAATTTTCAACTACTTTCCAAGTCTGCTTGCACTACTTCTGCTCACTCGTCGGAGTCTGGCAAGGCAACCAGACTCAGTAACCTCAAACGCTGGACAGCGCACACCAAAGATTGTCGTCGCGGAGCCAAAGATATAATTATTCAGATATTCAACGTTATTACCATTGCATACCTACGTTTCACGATCTACACAAAGACTTAAAACACTTACTTTAATTAAAACAGGGGTCCACTACTCAGGTACATATATTTTCAATAATTTACCAACAACCATAAAAATTTTAGCTACAGATAAAGATCAGTTTAAGAGGAACCTGAAAGACTTACTAGTGGCCAAATCCTTCTACTCCATTGACGTATCTTTGAATGGGACCAAATGATGGGTTGTATGTATTCGTATTATTATTATTTCAGGCAATTTTCCTACATTGAACGAACACCTGTCGAAGCATAAAATTCTCCAACTGAATTTTACTTCATTCTGGTCCAGCTAGCTGGCTACCTGAAAAGGAAAGCAGATTTACACGAGTCTTCGCAGCTCACACTCGGCAGGATAAAGTGCTGTATGGCCGCTGGTCGGTTGAAGCACTCACCTCTTTTTGGTTATTGGAGTTTCGCATGCAGCGCAGACGTTTGCCGCTGGCGTGCTTCGCTGTTTACACATTGCGATGCGATAGTAGCCCACGTGCCGCTGTGGCCTGTCATTCCAACAACTACAAACAGCTGAACGGCGCGACACACGCCGCGGCGCTTTGGGTGCTGCCGTATCAACGGAAACGGTCAAAGTGGCCGTGCTTTATAATTCCTCGCCACGCTTCGATCGTCTATCGGGCCGCGTCGAATACATTACCTTTCGCGGGCGCGGCGCGGCGCGGGAGGTAGAAATTGCACCAGTACACGCTCGCCGGAGAATGAAAGGCAACTGCGAGCTGTTGAATACCATGCAGTAATGGAATTGTTAAGCGAAATGTTTCTATTACGCAATGTAGTAATTTGGCATATTACGTAATCCCAGCTATGAGCAATGAATATATAAATCACGGACAGAGAAACGGCTTCCCCGGAACGTGAAATTATGTCTTTTTATGCATGAAATACGGTAATAAGCCATATTAGAATTTGTAACTGATGTAGCTGTGGATTTTGACGCAACATTAAACAGGTTATATTATGTTCCTGCTTATGAGTGCTCACTGAGAAAACTACCTTTTAGACCGTTATGCGACATACTCTAGAGTAGACCTAATGTTCCGTTCTTAGACATCCGATACAAACTGGCCTATCAAAAGACTTGAAGGATTCATAGCAGTCCTGCAGGAACCAAAAGATATTACGGTATTTCGTATAATTCTTGTTGTGGTCTTCAGTCCGCAGACTGGTTTGATGCAGCTTTCAACGCTACCCTGTCCTGTGCAAGTCTTTTCTTCTGAGAATACGTTCGAACACCTACATCCCTTCGAACCGGCTTACTGTATTCGTTCCTCGGTCTCCCTCTGCGATTTTTACCCCATACACTTCCTTCTAATGCTAAGTTGACATTTCCTTGATGTCTCAGAATGTGTGCTGCCAATCGAGCCCTTCTCTTAGTCAGGATAGGCCAGAAACTTCTTTTCTCCCCAACTCTGTTAAGCTCCTCATTAGTTACCTCATCTACCCATCTAATTTTCATCATCCGTCTGTAGGACCACATTTCAAAAGCTTCTATCATCTTTTTGTCTGAACTCCTTATCGTCCACGTTTCAGTCCCATAGAATGCTACACTACAGACAAATACTTTCAGAAAGAACTTTCTAACATTTAAATTAATATTGGATGTTAACAAGTTTCGCTTAATTCGAAATGCTTTTGTTCCCATAGCCATTCTGCATTTTATATCTTCTGTACTTCGGCCATCAGGAGTTATTTTGCTACCCAAATAACAAAACTCATCTACTACTTTTATTGTCTCATTGCCCATTCTAATACCTTCAGCATCGCCTTATTTTTTGACATTACTTTCCATTACCCTCGTTTCACTCTTGTTAATGTTCATCTTATATCTTCCTTTCAAGACACTGTCCATTCTGTTCAGTTGCATCAGTCGGATGCCACCTGCAGTGCTTGTTTTTAAAATAAATTTAAAAATGCAAACTTTTTAAAATTTTAACGTAAGCCCTCTCGCTCAAGACCATCTGCTGACTATACATTCATATGTAAAAAACTGTTCTACATCTGATGTAGGTTCCCCTAGTGAAGCCGAAACCATGGATTTTACCAAAATTTTCGCGGCTGAAGAGCTGTTTTTCAAGTGATTATTACATATTTTGTACGTACGGTTGTTGTCTTTAACAGCCATGTTTAACATTGTGCAATAGTTTGTGTATCAGGCGCACCCAATACCAAGAATTTTGACTGTAAATATGTAAATCGTGAGAGCTGCATATAAAATATGCTATTTATCTCATAAACCAGCATAAGACTAATGACTAAGTAAGAGTGCAGTTAAGGGACTAGCCCGAAGTAAAATGAAAGTAATGGCGAGTAGAAGATAAGACCTTAATGGCCAGCCGTGGTGGTCGAGAGGACTAAGGCGCGCCAGTCACGGTCTGCACGGCCACTAAGGTCGGGGTTCGAATCCCCCCTCGGGCATGGATATTTGTGCCGTCCTTAGTGTAAGCTAGTTCATAAGCAGTTTGTAAGTTTAGGGACTGATGACCCCGTAGTTAACTACTGTGATGTTCGGTCCCTAGACTTACAAACGACTTAAACGAGCATAAAGTTACGGGGACAGATGACCTAGCTGTTTAGTCCCCTTAAAACAACAACAACATAAAGTTATCCTAAGGACAACACACACAGCCATGCACGAGGGAGGACTCGAACCTTCGGCGGGAGCGGCCGCGAATTCCCTGACATGGAGCCCCGAACCGCGCGGAAATTCCGGCCCAGCACAAAGTAAGAGATGGCACACGTTGCGAGAGGGGTAAAGAGGGCGCTACTGGTCAACGGAACTACAAACAGATCCTTAATCCTAGGCTGCGATTTCTGATTATGTATTTTATAGGAACAGCACTGTGCGGTAATGAATCATGGACTCTGAGAAAACCGGAAGGGATGAGAATTGAAGCTTTGAGATGTGTCGCTGTAGAAAGATGTTGGAAATTAGGAGGAGTAATAATGAGTGAGGAGGTGCTCATCGGAATCAACGAATAATTATGGAAATCAGCGAGTATACAGAAAACGTACAACCTGAAAGGACAGATGTACAGGGCACGTGTTACGACGCTTGGGGCTAATTTCCTTCGTACTAGAGGGAGCTATAGAGGTCAAAAACTATAACGGAAGACAGACATTTGAACAGATCTAACAATTTTTTTGGAGACTTAGGGATGACCTTCTATTCTGACATGAAGAAGTTCGCACAAGAGAACAATTCGCGCCGACACACGACGAACCAGCGAGAAGAAATTACTTATCAGAAAAAATCATTAATTTATGACGTCTTTCGAACCAATTTTGTCATCAAACTCTTGTAATCTGTATAATCGCTACGTAGTCGTAGCTTTGGGCTAATAAAAATGTTCAAATGTTTGTAATCTACAGGAATTCGTTGGTCATTAGTCCCTAGGGTTACAAACTACTTAAACCAATTTATGCTAAGGACGACACACACCACACACACACACACACACACACACACACACACACACACACACACACACACACATATCCATGCCCCAGGAAGGACTCGAACTCCCGACGGCAGACGTCCGCGCGCACCGCAGCCAGGCGCCTTGGTGCGCGCGGCCCTTCTGTCGTGGCTAGGGCTAGTAGCTATGGATGCCACGATGTTCGTGCGTCCGTCCTAATTGTATAATAGTTTTCCACCTTAGTAGAGCGTCACTTGCGATGGTCGTAGTACAGAGGATACAAAATGCAGAATGGCAATGGGAAGAAAAGCATTTTTGAAAAAGAGAAATTTGCTAACATCGAATATTAATTTAAGTGTAAGGAAGTCTTTTCTGAAGGCATTTGTGTGGAGTGTTGCCTTGTATGGGAGTGAAACATGGACGATAAGCATTGCGGACAGAAAGAGGATAGAGGCTTTTGAAATGTGGTGCTACAGAAGAATGCTGAAGATTAGGTGGGTAGATCGCATAACTAATGAAGATGTACTGAACCGAATTGGTGAGAAAAGGAATTTTTGGCATACCCTGACTAAAAGAAGGGATCGCTTGGTAGGACACATTCTTAGACATCGGGGAATCGTAAACTTAGCATTGGAGGGAAGTGTGTGGGGTAAAAATCGCAGAGGGAGACCAAGAGATGCGTATAGTAAGCAGATTCAAATAGATGTGGGTTGCCGTTCTTATGAGGAGATGAAAAGGCTTGCTCAGGATAGAGTAGGGTGGAGAGCTGCATCAAACCAGTCTCCGGACTGAAGACCATAACAACAACAGAGCGTCACTTTTCACCATTTTTACTCGAGGCTTAACATATTGTATTCAAACGATAGCTCAGTATACACTATTGACCCCTGAAATTGCACCACATTAAAGTATGTTCAGATATTTGTAATTCTATAGGGCCAAATTACTAGGGTTTTTGATCCCTAGGCTTACAAACAAATTAACTTACATTGAGGACAGCACAGGCATCCATGCCCGAGGGAGAACTGGAACCTTCAACGCGTGTGAGCATACGGTCCGTAACATGACGCTCCACACCGCACCGCCTTTTCCACGCTGCAATTAGTTATCCTACAATTAATATAACAATGATCATTGAAGTATATGCTCTGTAGCGGCTTCGTAGTTGGTATTTTAACGTATGCAGCAAACTATAAGATACATTGCACTGTATATATTCACATTCACAAGTATATTTCTAATTTATATATCCTCAATTTTATAGCATTGACCTGCGAGAAAATAAAACTGATAATTTATTATACTATTTCGTGTCTACTCCTACATTTTTCTATTTATGTCTCTGTGTCTATTCTGGAGAATGAGTTCAGCCTTAAAAAGCCTACAAATTACTGTCAGACAGAGTGGTCACTAGCGCCCCGCCTACTCTGCAAACACTTGGCTGAAGAACAAACTTCTGCACTTTGTCTGTGAACAAATGTTTAAATGTTTGTTAAGCTTATGGGACTTAACTACGGGGTCATCAGTCCCTAAACTTACAAACTACTTATTTACTACCTTATAGCCGGCCGCGGTGGCCGAGGAGACTACGGTGCTCCAGTCACGGTCTGCACGGCCACTACGGTTGGGGGTTCGAATCCCCCCTCGGGCATGGAAATTTGTGCCGTCCTAGTTCGTAAGTAGTTTGTAAGTTTAGGGACTGATAACCCCGTAGTTAAGTCCCATAAACTATATAAACATTTGAACATTTTGATTTACTACCTTATGCCAATGACGGCACAAATATCCATGCCCGAGGGGGGATTCGAACCCCCGACCGTAGTGGCTGTGCAGACCGTGACTGGAGCGCCTCAGTCCCCTCGGCCACCGCGGCCGGCGGTCTGTGAACAGTTCTTGGTAAAATCACGGCAAGTTATAGGGGTCAGCTGCAGTGGCGGACCAGGATTTGGTTCTGGAAGGGAAGGTGCCACATTTTTTTTAAAAATAAAGCCTATTGAAGTTATTAATCTATGACTTATTATTACACCTTTTATAATTTAAGCAAATATACTACGAAAACAATTGCACAAGAATTAAAAGGAGTAGTCTGGTATTAATTTGAAAGTGGAAGAGGAGCAACGAGGTGGAAATGGGGTGTGTATAATCAGCTAGTAAAATAATTAAGGAGCTTCTTTGTTACTAGCCAAAGATTAAGTAACATGAGACTATGTGTAAAAATTGAACTAAAATAACACTATTGTTGTTCATAAGATGCCACTCGATGGCGCCGCTGACCTGTTACGCAGCGGGTCGCCGCATATGAACAATCGGCTCGTAACTTCAACATAGCAGTAACAATAGCGGCAGCATCAAAGCTGATCGCGGCGGCATTAACACCACTCACAATAACAGCAGCACACGTTTCAGTGGCGGCATCACGTTGGCGACCCATTGTCACGTTCACTTGTGCTTGGCAAATTATAGTTGCATTGTGGTTTATTACATGTGTACAATTTCAAATTTCAGTGCCAACCTGTTTAAAAAAATAATAAAATTAAAAAATCTTGGAGGACTTCAGCCCAATAATCCCCCCGTACCTTCTCCCCCGTGGCTGTGCCACTGTTCAGCTGTACACACCGCGGTGGAGTAGCTGAGCGGTCTAAGGCGACGTGCTCGCCGTCGGAGGTTCGAGTCCTCATTGGGGTATGGGTGTGTGTGTGTGTGTGTTTGTCCTTAGTTTAGTTTACCTTAATTTAAGTAGTTTGTACGCTACGGACTGATGACCAGGCAGTTTGGTCCGATAGATTTACAACACTTGAACATTTTTGAAGCTGTACACGTTTGTTTACATGCCCATAGCAACTACGCAATAATTATCTGTAACTGAATATTTCTAAGCACTACCTAATGCAACGAAATGAAATAGTGATAAAACATGAAACCGGTTTTAATAATTCAATGCACTTAATATTAGAAATGAACTAGATGAATATAAAAAATGGTTTCGACCACACTACGACTTAAAATTGTATAATGGGCGATTTTTTGCACCAGTACACAAAGTAACTAACGCCGTGAAGGCGGTACAACTATTATTGTACTTTCAAACAGTATGTTACTGTTGCTTCAGTGCAAAGTCAAGCACAATAGCTGAATCCCCAATATTACTGAAGTTATCAATGGCGAAAGCAAAGTCCCATTTCGCGACCGAAATTCACAAAATGTTCGTTAAATTAGCCGATTCATTGTACAGTTGAAACAAGCTAAATGAATTTATTGGAAGTGTACTATGCTGCTTTCATTTTGCGTGGTATCTGTGGAGCTTACAATATTCAAACAACAGTATTTTAATAAACAGCACAAATATTCCAAAAAACAAATTATAAAGAGATTAGTAGGCTGTTTCCGCCTGTTGTGCCGACTACGGAGCTGCCTACGTAGTGTTTCTCTTCTTCGTGTGCTGTCGATGCAGACCGAAGCTGGAAATGAACAACTGACTGAAATGGAATGACACCGAGAATCATAAACTGAAGCTTCTGATTGTGTATTTTTTTCAGTGTCTAGTCACTGGTTTCACTAAAGTTTCTGGCAAACATGAAAGAACTATGCAAGCTGAAATTCCTGTTACTTTTGAATGATCAGCTGGCTAAGCCGGGGGGAAGCGCAACGATTTCTTTTATCATCATGGGCCTTCTTCCATTTCTTGAAACACACGTCCACCCCTTTGTGGAGTTTACGAACCGCTGCTACACCATAGACAATGAATGATCTTAAAAATCTAGTAAAGTTTCTTGTCAGTGCAGTTAAAGCTCATCATAATCACCATCATCATTAGAGACTGATTATGCCTTTCAGCGTTCAGTCTGGAGCATAGTACCTCTAATAAAATTCCTCCATGATCCCCTATTCAATGCTAACATTGATGCCTCGTCTGATGTTATGCCTTTTACTTCAAAATCATTCTTCACCGAATCTAAGTACTTTCTTCTTGGTCTACCTCGACTCCTCGATTACCTCCAGCTCATAAGTCTCTTTAGGTAACCTTGCTTCTCCCATGCGTGTAACATGACCCCACCCCAGTTAAAGCTGAATTTGAAAAATTAAACATTTGCAAAAGTGCTACCCCACGTTTACTGTTAACAAATACGTTGGTTGCTGATGATAATTATCAGAAATTATGACAGAAAGGGAACGCATTGTAATAAAATAGTGGACGTACAAGAACAGTTGCTATCAAAGAAGAAGAAAAGCAGACGTCAATATTATGTACTCTGTGCCATGAAGAGCTATAAATAAAGTGCCAAGGAATGAGATACTTCGCGTGCAAATGCAAGGAATGTATGATTTGCATACATTTTTCATATTGATTAATCTTTCAACCAAAGACCATGTTTAACAGGTGTCACTGAGAAGATAGGTGTTACAGATCGTACAAACTGCACCACATTCATGATTACATTATGTTAGGTGTATAAAGGTTCTTTCAATCATTGAATTAACAATGGCACTTGTTTATCTTAATTATAGAAGAAATGAAAGAAAACTAAATCTGATTTTAATTACATACGTGAAACATGTCCATAATTTTTCAATAGTATGTATGGTTCCTCACAAGCTACTTTGCTTCTCTATCAGTATGTGAATCTCTTTGAACTGCCATCCGTTTAGTCAGTAGCGTTCCCTGGATAGCTGATAAGAAACTTCCTCAGACTACACAAGTTCGCCATATATTCGTCACTTTCGCCTGTTGATCAACAGAGACCTTACACTGCTCATATACGCCGCACTTAACCTGAAGACCCCCCACACACATACAAACAAAATTAAATTAAATTAAATTAAATGAAGGTTGAGCAGTAAGCGTTCTGTCCTGCTATTGGCTGACGCTGTGACGCCACATAGGAACAGCGACTGCTTCGGGAACTGCTCCATAGTATGTGGCCAGCGCATTTGAGTGGCGCGTTTGTAGTGTATTTCACTTTCTATTGAAACATTCATAAGTAGATTTGCTGTTCTGTTATTGCTAAATTCTGTAGCTTGTCTAGCCTTCAGAAAGACACTTCTGACTTCGAAAGTTCAAGCATCTATCGAGTCGAAACATACAAAAACAAACGCAAAGTGTAGCCTGGTTTTGCAGTTGCCTGCCAAATTAAATGTTGTAAATGAGCATTCCGTTCGCTGACTTGGCTCTGAGAAGAAGCTAACTAGTATACAAGATCTACGGACACTGTCTTTTTCACTCGAGTAATTCTTTCACTCTCAGCGTTTAAGCCTGCGTTTTCATTATCTCTAAAACGTCATTTAAAATACCTGAGTTGTAACAGAAAGCAAGATAGCAGGACTAACTCTGCAGGTAAAAGTTATTCGAGTTTTTGGGAAACGGCACGTAATATGATCGAATTAGCAAACATCTTTTCTCATCAAACTTAGCTTGAAACGTGTAAAGGACTACTCATTTGATTCGGTAAAAGGATTTTGCCTAGTATACGATTAATGTCACGAGCGACAGCTCTTTTGTTAGTTTCCTCTTCGTGCAGACGTCGTTTCGTTGATGACAACTGACTTCGAAGTTATACGTGCTCGCAATGTCAAGCACACGTTATGAGAATTTCTCCTCTACAGTGACGCTATCGAATTCTGTAAAGGGACTCAATCTGAATCATTACGAACATCTTCATCCGTAAAAATACATTTGTCAACATCCTTCTCCGGATTTCACTTTGTTGAAATGGTATTTCTTACCTTCTTACACTCGAGGTTCTATCAATGGCAGTATTATCACACGGCAAAGGCAAATTATAGAATGGATATGCATCTCTCTTAGACACCCGTTTTGATGGTGAATTTTGATATAATCTGTGCCTAGAAGCGACTAGAGGATATCTTGGCATTTTCAACATTTACATGGCCTTTCCTATATCAGTGGAAGGCCAAATTTTTTGCAGACTTGCATCTCGTGGGAAACAGTGAGGCGCTACTTCTATTCCTTTTATATATCGTTAGTGTAAGTAGTTTGTAAGTCTGTAAACCGATGACCTCAGCAGTTTCGTCCCTTAGGATTACAAATTACATTTTGTTTTATTTCGACTGTAAGAATTACACCTAATAAAGACATTAAAACACTTTTACAGGCAAATTACTCACTAAGCAACAGTAACTTGGCGAAATAGGTAGTATTCATCAAACACGGAATCACAAAGCCTCGAATAGACAGGTCTGGGCTCGCAGAAAGTGTTCCTTCGTGACGACATACGCAGAATGACGGAAAAGCGGTTCTGCGCACGTTACTGAGCCCTCCCTGAGCAGAGGCATCTCCTCTGACTCTTCCTGTTCTGCGTCAAATGTGCGCCGGGCATTAGGCTTGTGAACACAGGACACGTCTGCAGCTCCCCGCGATCCTGCGATACGTTTGCACATTGGGGCATTGGATCAATCATCACGCACAAAGACGGTCTGACGCAGCGATACAGTCTGCTGCGGCGGCAGGCAGCAGGTATGTACAAAATCACAATATTATCACGACAATCTAGTACTTAGAGAGGTTTTCTTCAGGATATGGACAAAGCGCAGCGGCTGATAGGAACTGCGAAAAAGTATAGCTATAATAACTCTTTGTAATATATGTTACTTATAAACCCCTATCTCTGTCTGTATGAAAGCGAAAGGACATTCACTCACTCACTCACTGACTAAACACGAAATCTCACCTATGAAGCTGAAATTTGCCAGGTTCAAATGTTAAAATGTTTGTAGAGCTTATGGGACTTAACTACGGGGTCATCAGTCCCTAAACTTACAAACTACTTATGAACTAGCTTACACTAAGGACGGCACAAATATCCATGCCCGAGGGGGGATTCGAACCCCCGACCGTAGTGGCCGTGCAGACCGTGACTGGAGCGCCTCAGTCCCCTCGGCCACCGCGGCCGGCGAAATTTAGCAGGAATGTAATTTATAGGTAGAAGACGTCAGCTAAGAAAGATTTTTCGATAGGGCCGATCGTTCACGGGATATGACGTCATGAAACAATGAAAACTTCCCCGTCTTGCGGCATATGATAGTGGGACCTTGTCAGTCCACTATTTGAGAAGGAGAGCACTTAGCGACTTCCAACAAACTTTAAATATAATTTCAGAAGTTTAGAAAACTTTTTATTGCTAACAACTCTAGAAAAATGATAAAAGGAAAAAAGTGTGTCGCTTATTACTTTTACGGGACTGATGTAGTAACATTACGACATTTTGCATGAAGTTACAATTTATTACTCGTACACTGTTGATTGTATTCGCGAGAAATGTTGCTGACAGTATGCACACATACCACTGAACGTACGTTCGAAATTTTATCATAGTATGACACACAATTCATGAGTTACAGAGTCATAAACAATTAGGTTCATGGAAAAACGCCTCATCATGCATGATATTTTAAGTTATTACATCTCTCTTACTCTATTCGCGACGTATATTGCAGACCACTGGATGTAACTTCGAAATAATATCGTATTACGACATGTAGTTCAGATGGTATGACGTCAAAAACAATGAAATGCATAAAAATTCTCCCTGATAATCAAGAGGTTGTAATTTACTAAGTCTTTACTACCAACTCCATTTACAACACATTTAGCAGGTTAACCTGGTTAATAATGATTTTTGTAGGATATATAATTCCAGAGATATTACGTCATAAACGTGACATCCGTAAAAAGGTACTGCATTGTGAGACTTTAACTTTTCCCGCGTAATGAGTGTTCAAACAACTTACGGGTATGCTGCCGGGTGACGTCGTCGACAACCGCCGATATTTCGGCAGGAGAACACCCTGCCATTCTCAAGGCACAACTGCACTTAAGGAAGCAATGTGCAAGCGTATTTAATACATCGGTTTGCAAAGTGTAAACAAGGAAGATAACACACAGTACAAGTCACAGCAGAGTCAACACAACCAAAGGTGACCAAACATCAAAAATATCGATAGTGACTTAATCAACAGGTGAGGCAGCATTAATTTTATCCCTCTGTTTTTTGACGAGAGACAGTGCCGGATTCCAAGCAGAATTTAAACAAAAACCACCATCTCTGTTTATAACGTCGCTTGCTAGTTTAATTTCAACAGCTTCCTTAATAACACTATCCCAATAGGTGGAGGTGCATGCCAGGATCTCCGTGTTGTTGTATTCCATAGGATGACCGGTGTCAAGACAGTGTTCTGCAACAGCGGATTTGTTGGGCTGTTGTAAGCGCGTGTAACGTTTATGTTCAATACACCGGTCTTCCACAGTCCTGATTGTCTGACCAATATATGACATGCCACAACTGCAAGGAATACGATATACACCTGCCTTACGCAAACCAAGATCATCCTTTACGGACCCCAACAGGGCCTTTATCTTAGAAGGTGATCCAAAAACACATTTAACATCATATTTCCGTAAAATACGACCAATCTTGTTGGAAATACTTCCTGCGTAAGGCAAAAAGGCCATGGATTTAGGTGCCACTTCATTACTATCGTCACTCACCCGTTGCACAGAAGGCTGATAGCGCAATGCACGTTTTATCTGTCTCTCACTATAACCATTCTGACGAAAGGTCACCTCGAGATGGGACAACTCAGCTGACAAACTTTCAGGGTCTGAAATGACATGTGCCCTGTGAACCAAAGTACGAAGTACTCCTTCACGCTGAGCTGGATGGTGACAATTATCAGCTCGCAGATACAAATCTGTAATAGAATGAAATCGTGTACATCCAACGAATACGCAGTATTTCCGAAAGATCTAGGTTCTAATTTCCAGAGACTACATTTTCCAGTGAGATTTGCATTTTCTATTGCGATTAATAAATCACAGGGTAATTTATTTAACACTTTGGAGAAGATTTGATTTGACCATGTTTCTCAAACGGACAACATAATGTCATTTTTCAAGGGTGGGCTTACCAAAGAAACTATTCATATTTGATCCTGGATAAGTCACAAGAAATATTGTATATAGTCAAGTTGTGAATTAAATTAATATAAGAATGTTACATATCATTTGTATTTGTATTACTATCTTTCTTTGTTTGGATACTGCACTTCAGCTTTTGTACATTCTGCAAGACAGCCTTATTTCTTATATGTTATCTGATAAACATACAATGTTACTAGAAAAAAGGAGATGGACAGAGAGAGAACGGATAGGGAAGCACTAACTCAAGGATTGAATAAATAAATCAATACCCAGGCAATGCCGCGTTTCCAGCTAGTTTGTTTATAATGTTACCTCACTTATTGATATAAGTTACTGTTTAATAACTTATGCACTGACGTGCGAATATATTTTTGATTAACTTTGACGAACTGCTAATCTTCCCTACTTTCAGTAGATTATCCATTCTCAGTGCTCTCTGTTGCAGGTTACATAGTTCATCGAAGTTCCTCGAAACCTTTTCTAGATATAAGGACAGTGGCGCAGCCACGTTGGGGGGGGGGAGGGGAGTCTAATGGGGCTGAAGCCCCCTCAGGCACCTCCAAAAGATTTTTTAATGTAATAATTTTTTATTGTTTTCATTTTTTTAAACAGGTTGGCACCGGAAATTTGATATAGTACACATGTAATAAATCACAACTATAATTTTCCGTGCACAACTGTACTTGACAATGGGTCGCCAAAGTTATGCTGCCACTGAGAACGTGTGCTGGTGTTACTGTGAGCAGTATTAATGCCGCGGCGACCAGCTTTGAAGCTGCCGCTATTTTTACTGCTATGCTGAAGTTACGAGCCGATTGTACTTATGCGCTGTTTAGCAGGCCAGCGGGGCCACCGAGTGGAATCTTATGAACAACAATAGCGTTATTGTAGTTCAATTTTTACACATAGAGTATCATGTTAATTAAACTGTAAACATCTCTCTCTTTGGCTAGTAACATAGAAAATGCTTAATTCCTTTTTCTTTCACGAGCTGATTATATACGCTCCATTTTCACCCCATTGCTCCTCTTCCACTTTCAAATTAATGAGAGCCTCCTCCTTTTATATCTTGTGATATTGTTTTCGTAGTATAATTGGTTAAATTACAAAAAGTGTAAAAATAAGTCATAGATTAATAAATACAATACGCTTTATTTTAAAAAAATTAGTCTTCCCCCCACGAGAACCAAATCTTGGATGCACTACTGTATAAGGATACAAAAACGTAAAAACTTAAACTTGTCTTCATGTGACTGCAGTTCCCGACAAAGACAAGTGTATTCATCAAGTTGTTCATTTTTTAAAAACTTATTTCATGTACCTAATAAAGTATTTTTCTACTACGGCACTGTAGTGCTGAATGAGCAGGTGGTGTTCTTCATAGGGACTACTCATTTTCCACCAAGTAAGGTAGTCAGTGGCTGCACACTGGACTCGCATGCGCATCCTCACCCAAAAATTACCAGCGTAAGCTCTGTCACTAATGATCAAGCTATCGACGGGATGTTCAACACAAATCTTCCTTACCCTTTCACTATTTCCAGGTAGAACTGCACAATATTTTCACTACTGCAGAGAACTATTGCAACACTTGATCGTTCAAACAGATATCGATCGCTCTTTTTGTGACGTAGCTGTATCGACAATCGAAGAAAAGATCGCGCTTATGTGAGAAGTGCCAATTGTAATGTTAGCAGAAGATTAAAAGCAACGGTTTACACAAGATATCTGGATGGTGCGAAAGACGGCAGTTGATCCTAAGTAATGAAAGATTGTGAACTCATCCACATGAGCACAAAAAGAAATTCGTTAATCTTCATTTACAGGATAAATCAACCAAATTACAGGGCGTTAATTCAACTAAATACCAAGAATTTACAATTCCATTCGAAAATCACACAGAAAATAATTATGGTAGGGGGGGGGGCAACAAAAGTCTATGTTTCAATGGCAGAACACTTAGAAGATCAAACAATTCTACTAAATACGACATTTTTATGAAGGATTTTATCCTTGAATGCTGCTATGTAGTTTTATTTGTTCGCTGCAGCTGTTTCGCCTTCATGGCATTGTCAATTGGTCTGCAAGAATTTTAAATAAATTTTTTCACAAACATTTTTCGTAACAAAATATAGGCCATTACCCTGCAATACTTTTGATTGCATTACTTACACTTCATCACACTTTATTTCATATACCATCTGTACTTCTATATGGTAGTATGTGGGTACAATTGTCAGAAAGTTCTTTTTAATGATTAATGACTTTCCTGTTTGACAGCTATTGCAATGGTATACGTTTACAAAGATTTTACATTCTGTATTTCGTGATGTCTTTGGTCATAATATAGCTCCATTGATCTCTACACTGTCTAGCTTGTATCCCTGGTCTCTGATAAGTTTGTGCTTTCTCTGTCTGTTAATATGTTTACAAACATTTTATATTCTAAATTGGCTATGAAATGAAGTGACCCAGTGCAAAGTGTGAAAGCAGTAGTAAGAGCCAGAATATTTTCACTTGTATATGTCTGTGTTCTCTACAACAAATATGTGCCTATTTCAGCGAGGCAACAACGAAAACTATTAATGATACGTTGTTTCGGTGTGGAGTGCTTTTGTGGCAGCTGACCCAGGCGCATTTTAACTGCAGTATCTTGTTGACACTTTCGTCTTTGTACTCAAATTTCATTCACCAAAGTTCACAACCAAACCCTTTGATAGCAACTTTATAACTTTGTAGACTTAATAAGTTTAGTAAACACCAGACTTTACGAAAGTAGTTGCTACAACAAATTAACAACAGATGCAAATCCATGATCACCATCATTCGTCATAACAATTACTGTTCACTATATTTTCTGCAGTTCGTTTACACCATGTACTTGCATTATAACCAACACAAATATTTTCACAGCGGCACTTTCGTTGTTATTGCAAACCTCAGCTAACTTTTATACTTTGAACTGGAACAGTATTATTGGCAGGTTCGTGAGATTTCATTACCACTTTCTTAGAAAATATACTACCAGGCTTGTCAATTCACAGCTTCGATAAAGTCTGACGGAACTTGATGCTCTTTCGTATTCAATAGTCAATCTTTATTTAAAAACTATAAAAAGGTAAAATTCTCTAGTGGGTGTAGCATACCAGCTGTCAGCCGATACCCCAAATAAAATGGCGGACGCCAGTTCAGTTTGCCTCAAACGTGTCGGACCTATCGCCACTCTATGAAATTTAAGTTCTTTGATTGTATGCTACCCTTAATTTTACGTTTTCTTTGATTATGAAACAGTGTGTTTCTCTGGTTTCTGAATTTCTGTTATTCGGAATTTTGCGCTTTGCAGTATAGAATATGTCGTAATACGACATTTTTATTAAGAATATCATACTTGAATGTTGCTGATTTGTTTTATTTGTTCACTGCAACTGTTTCGCCTTTATGATATTGTCAAGTGGTCTGCAAACATTTTAAATGAGTTTTTCCACGAATATTTTTCTTAACTGAATTTGAACATTACAATAATTGCAGTATTGATTGTATCGTAAGGACGATGTTTTGTGAGACATCTAAATTTTGTTTTGCTATGCGTCGCCTCGTGAAGTATCTCAGTGCCATAGTCCTGGTGAGCCAGTGCAAGTGGATGCTCCTCCAGAGGACAATAATAACAATAAAGAGAAACCATATATTGTGAAAGACCCGACGTTGGATCTCGAGGCCCTACAATGAAAAAAGGTCTACGAAAGAAACTGCCTACACTACACTTGTCCGTCCAATTTTTGGGCACTGCTGCGCTTTGTCAGATCCTCACCAAGTGGAACTGACGGATATAAAGAAAATTCAGATTAGAGCAGCTCCTTTTGTGTTACCGTGCTACAGTTGAGAAACTGTCACGGAAATTATACACGAGTTGGGGTAGAAATCATTTAAAAGAAGGCGTTATTACTTGCGGCGAGATGTATGCGAAATTTCTTTCACCAACTTTCTCCTCCTAATACCAACATATTTTATTAGCACCCACCTACATAGCGAGACAAATCACCGTAATAAAATAAGAGAAATCAGATCGTAAATTGAAAGATTTAGGTGTAAACATGTAGATGTAAATGTAGGGATTGCCAGTTCTATTCATTGCAAATCTAAATTTCTACCTCATAAACTTGAGATTGTCTGGGAACCTTGATACTTCTCCTACATAACCATCTGTTGCCGAGATCTGAATCTTAATATTTACGATACGTACACACATAAAATACCCATATAATATCCTGCTTGAGACGTAGGTACAGTATTAACTGTCCTGGTGAACACTTGGAAAGCCTTGTGAGGTCATATCAGTGGTTCCCGGATCCGCATAGTATGACTGCATTCGAGATAGTTTCACCAAAGTGGTTACGCGCTGTCCTTATTTAATCGACACATCTACATCTACATGAGATACTCTGCAAATCACATTTAAGTGCCTGGCAGAGGGTTCATCGAACCACCGTTATACTATTTTATCTCCCATTCCATTCTCGAATAGCGCGCGGGAAGAATGAACACCTGAATTTCTCCGTTCGGGCTCTGATTTCTCGTATTTTATTCTGATGATCATTTCTACCTATGTAAGTGGGAGTCAACAATATATTTTCGCATTCGGAGAATTTTGGCGATTGTAGTTTCGTAAGCGCCCACGCCGCAGCGATAAGCGTCGTTGTTGTAATGATTCCCATACGAGATCCTGTATAATTTCCGTAACGCTGTCTCCCGTGTATCGTGACAATACGAAACGAACTGCCCTTCTTTGGATTCTTTCGATGTCCTCCGTTAAACCCACCTGATAAGGATCCCACACTGGACAGCAATATTCCATAAAAGGACGGACAAGCGTAGTGTACGCTGTTTCTTTAGTAGTTCTGTTGCATCTTTTAAGGGTTCTGCCAATAAAACGCAGTCTCTGGTTCGCCTTTCCCACGACACTACGTGTTCTTCCCAATTTAAGTCAGAAGTAATTATAATTCTTAGGTATTTTGTGGAGTTTACGGCCTTTACATTTGATTGATTTATCACGTAAACAAAGCTTAACGGATTTCTTTTCGTACTCATGTGGACGACTTCACACTTCTCATTATTTAGAGTCAACTGCCAATTCTTACACCATACTTTCACGCGTATACAGCCAGTGGAGATCTGGAAATTACTGATTGATTCCACCTGACATCAGGAGAAGCTTAAATATATTTCAGTATTCGTCATTCTTTGTACTTAAAAACAGACACAGCAGTTTTTGGTGTACCGAAGTGTGGCCTAAATATATTGTGCATTTTTATAGAAAGTAATTCTTCTACACTTATATCTACATAGCTACTCTGCAAATCACATTTAAGTGCCTGGCAGAGGTTTCATTAACCATTATTATAACCTTTCTCTACAGTTCCATTCACTAATATTGCGTGCGGCCGGGAATCGAACCCGGACCTCCATGATTACTAGGCAGACGTCTTAACCGTTAGACTACCACACCACTAAGGATTCCCGGCCACACCACAAATTTTAATTCACTGTTTCAGATTTATCAATAATGTCTTTGACATATTTGAGACGTAAATCCGTCTCTGGGATTGTTTATTTGTATTAATTGATATTTACATCACCTTAACAGGGTTGTTCCACCATGTCCATTGCCGAGGTGCTATTCCGCTGCATGGAGAGCCTTGGCAGTAGTGGCAATTATCTTTGGAAACACGGAAGCTGAATTAAAGTTTGTGATGTGGAGGGAAATCGTACATAGACTATTCCAAGGCGCCTTAATCGTTAGTGGTGTGGTAGTCTAACGGAATTAGCCGGGCGCCGTGGCTCAGCGCGCCCGGTCAGAGGGCTGAACGCCTCTCTGTAATAAAAAAACTGACCAAAGAACTCATTGAAGTACAACGAACAAAAAGGAACAACGACCGCAATGAAGTGATCATCCCAGAGGAGAAAAAAAAAAAAAAAAAAAAGTGCCCGTCAACACCGACATTGGACTGTTTATGTCTGGAAAGTTGTTGCCTGGACTGACGAATTCGTTTCCTACTGTATCGAGCAGATGGATGTGTACGTGTATGGAGACAACCTCATTAATCCTGCAGCTTGCATGTGAGCAGTGGACTGTTCAAGCAGGTGGAGGCTCTCTAATGGTGTGGGGCGCGTGCAGTTGGGCAACTTCTACCTGTTGGCGATAAACGGAAGACTCGAACTGGGCAACTGTCCCCCAAGTGTCCCCTGAGTGACAGGCACGAACTGGGCAACTTTTACCTGCTCCAGCTAGACTGACAGGCACGCACGAACTCGGCAACTCCTACCTGCTCCTGGCACACCGACTGCACTATCTCGCAAAATGCTTCCAAATCTAAACTTAGCAACTGCGCAACCTCTGCTCCTATTCGTAAAGTTCTTAAGGAATAAGGTCAATACTGTGCCAAGGAACCAGATATAAAAAACAAACAATTATATACAAATACAAAGATTTTATTACAAATTTCACATACAAAAATATTTCCAGAAAACAAATCCATTTAGTTTGGCTTATTTTCTATTCACGACTGCTTGGTGTGAAACGCATTTTTTTAGTCTAATTTGCAAATTTCACCATTCCTAAGTAATTCTAATTTCTGTTACAGGAAAGCGTGCCACTTCCTGGTTTTTGAGTCCGTTTGGATGGAGATTCACATGAAGCATTGAATCGGAAATGAAAGCTTTCGCAGGTGTTAGTCGTCCTCCACAATGAAGTGAAATCTGCTGCCCAAACGTTTGGAGGAAAGACTGCATGTTCTTCGTCAATGTAGTTTTCAGTTGTGTAATCCGCAAATTTTGTGATGTCCTCTTGTGGTTGTTCCGAACGCGATACTTGCGTACTGTAAATAACATCACACCGCGAACGTTTACCGCAGCATCGCCATCCACGTTCTTCTGTTGCTACAACTCTTCTGTAAAGTTTGAATTTATGACCGTCACAGATCAAATGCCACGATCACTAATAACAGGTTGCAAGTCGTGACTTTCTGCCTTATTATTCGCCTCCATGACGAAACTGAAGTACAAAACGAAACACTATGTCATTCTACACACAGAAAGTATCGCTCTTGCGAAACACAGCTTGCCCTTTATTCACATGAACTGTAAAGTGCCATCGACAAGAGAACTCAAATCGATGCCATATTTCTGGATTTCGGGAAGGCTTTTGACACTGTACCCCACAAGCGGCTTCTAATGAAATTGCGTGCTTTTGGAATATCTCCCCAATTGTGCAATTGGATTCACGATTTCCTATCAGAAGGGACACAGTTCGTTGTAATTGACGGTAAGTCATCGAGTAAAACAGAAGTGATATCTGGCGTTCCACAGGGAAGCGTTATACGTCCCCTACTCTTCCTCGTGTTTATAAACGATTTAGGAGACTATTCGCGGATGATGCTGTCGTTTATCGGTTAGTGAAGTCAACAGAGGATCAAAAGCAACTGCAGAGCGATTTAGACAAAATTTCTACATGGTGCGAAAATTGGCAATTGACACTAAATAAAGAAAAGTGTGAAGTAATACACATGACCACTAAAAGAAATCCGCTGAACTTCAATTACGCAATAAATCAGTCAAACCTTAAGGTCGTAAATTCTACCAAATACCTAGGAGTTACAATTACGAACAACTTTGACTGAAGAGAACACATAGAAAATATTGTGGGGAAGGCGAACCAAAGGTTACGTTTCATTGGGAGAACGCTCCGAAGATGCACCAGCTCAACCAAAGAGACTGCCTACATCACACTGGTGCGTCCTCTCCTGAAGTACTGTTGCCCCTTGTGGGACCCTCACCAGGTGGGACTGAAGGAAGACATTGAGAAGGTTCAGAGAAGGGCAGCTCGTTTTGTTTTATCACGTTACGGGGGGTGGGGGGGAGCGTTACGGAAATGTTGCACGAATTGGGGTGGTAATTATTAAAAGAAAGACGTTATTCATTGCGGTGTGATATGTTTGCAAAGTTTCAATCACCGACTTTTACTTCTGAATGTGAAAATATTTTGCTAGCACCCACCTACTTAGGGAGACATGACTATCCCAATAAAATAAGAGAAATCAGATCGAAAACGGAACGATTTAGGTGTTCTTTCTTCCCGCGCGCTATTAGAGAATGGAACGGTAGAGAAAAGGTACGAAAGTGGTTAATGAACCCTGTGCCAGGCACTGAAATGTAATTTGCAGAGTATCTATGTAGATGTAGATGTACACAGATTCAGCGAGCTGCCGTCATTCACAGGACTAACGAGTTCAGTGAGGGCCAGGAACGCCTTGGGTCGGACAGTCCTGCTTCCTGCGAGCGGAAGTTGCCCAGTTCGAGTGTAGAATTAACTGTCCTTCCCAGAGTACCCTTCTAATGACCACTAAAAGTTGCCCAGTTCTGGTCTGCCCGCATAGTTGGAGTGATAGGGAACCCCTGATACGACTCTGACAGGTGATACGTACATACGCATCGTGGATGATCACCTACGGACTTGGGCAATTCCAGCACGACAATGCGACGAACGGCACGTCCAGAACTGCTACAGGGAGGCTCCAGGAACGCTCGTTTAAACGCCTATGCTTGCGAACAAACTCCCCAGACGTGAACATCATTGGGCATATCTGGGATGCCTTGGGACTTGCTGTTCAGATGAGATCTCCAGCCACTTGGTACTCTTACTGATTTATAGACAGCCTGCAGGATGCATGGTGTCACTTCCCTCCAGCACTAACAAGGACACCACATCGGTATCGGATTTTAGAATTTTTGGATATTTGTGGTATGTGAAGTTCAGTACTCAAATAATAATCAGCCAAAGCCACTCGACGCAACTCTAAAAAATTCTCGATAAAATCGACTTTGAAGTTTTGCAAGTACCTGTGAGTACCAATAATTAAGTTAGTTGCACCGTCGGGCGGTGTAGCTCAGGTGGTACCTTTGTGGTGTTATAACCGTAAGGGCAGTGGTTCGAGTCTCGCAGTAATTTATTTTTTATTTTCTCCTTTGTGCTCGAATAGTTACACAATTTTAATATCTAATGATAATTTTTACAAAAAATGCACTTATTTTTGTTTATTCGTAATTTTCTGTATTTTTTTGATTTCGTTAAACAAACATAACAAGTTACATCTCTTGCAGTATTGGTTTCACTATTTTTGACGGTTGTCAAAGATTGTTCAGTTTGTGTCTTTGTGAAGAGCTACGATGCTGTTTTTGGAAAGTCATCTTCATAGCTATTAATGACTTTTCAAACAGCTAACACAATTGTCATTGCCACATCATCGAAATCTGGCAAGTTGACTGCAAAGCCTACGGTATATAAAAGCTTTTTAATCAGTGTTGTAGAGCCATACATTATAAAGCAGACGGTTTCGTTTACTGACTGATTCTTGGAGTGGACAAACCGATCCCATGTTGTAAAATGAAAATTTTCGAAACGACAGGCGTCTGCCTGTTATCTACACCGTGCAAGTAATTCCACCAAAATGCACCCCATTGGTGCAGCCTTGTGGCGCGTATTCTACTGTCAAGTACAAAATTTGATTAAGCGCCTCCAAAATTATGCCTATTAGATTGAATGAGAGCATTAAATTAATCAGTGATGGAGCAGACTGCATCAAACGTAATTCAATTATTGATCACCAGCTGTCCTCTTCAATATTCGATGAAATGATCAGGTGTGCGTGGTTTGCTTCTAAACTATGCGGTACAAGAGAAATCTTCATGAACGTAAATGAAGCTTGTTTTTCAGTTGACATACCACAGAAAAAACTGAAGCTGTAAAAATGCAGCATTTGTACAATGTGCTCGATGCAGTGAAAATTATTGTTTTCCACGTTTTCACGGTGCTTATCATCCTGGCATGTGTGAGACTGCATCGAAATGAAGGACTTCTTTATTTTTCAGCTTTGCCACAAATATGGCATTAGCAATGTTTTCTGTGCGTTTTCTTATTTTTTTATTTAAACCGGCAGTATTGACAGCCTTTTATAAAATATAGAAAATTACGAGTCAACGAAAATACGTGAATTGTTCATAAACATTATTGTTACGTATTAAAATTCTGTAACTATTCGAAAACAACGAAAAAAATTAAGTCATAGCGTAATCCGAACCACCGGTCATGTGTTCTTAAGGCCACAACTCTACTACGTAAGCTACAGCGACATACGCTGCAGTGCTTTTAATAATTGCTGCTTACGTGTGCTTGCAAAACTTCAAAGTCGATTTTCTCGAGAATTATTGAGAGTTGCGTCGAATGACCATGGCTGATTGTTATTTTACTTCTGAACTTCAGGTACCATAAATATAAAAATATCGCCATGTGGTCACCTTGTAAGTACGACATTAATCGAGTTCCTGCCACATCGAGTTGAGGAACTTCTGCGTGCTCGCTGGGGCCCTACACGATATAAGGCACGTATACTACTTCAATTTGGCCCTTCAGTGTAAGTGTACTGAAAATATCCTCTATTACTTGTAACGAACGTATGCCAAGACTAACTATAAACTAGACATTCAACACTTCGAAGTCTCTTGCGGGTTTTCTGTCGGATAATAAAATCAAACTGATTCGATATTCCGACGATACAGCTGTCCGCCATCTTCAGAAAACTGCTGCTGCTGAGTCCCGCTGAAAACTGGTGCAAGAGCGTAGTACGGCGTCCTATATAGGCGTCAGTCGCGTGCACGGCGCATGCGCCGGCCGTCACAGTTGCTACCTCCTAGACAGGGCTTGTGGCGCCGCCTCTAGTGGAACAGGGCACAACGATATATCGCGCCTTACATTAATCAGTCCCAGGTGCTGGAATCCGGGTCGAACATTGCAAATCGATTTTATTTAATAATGGATTCCATGTTCTACTAAGAGGAAACCCCATGTCTCTATTTATTAGATTGTCCGTCACCCTGATTTCAATGGCTTCTCTGTAAACACTGTTCCAGAAACCGGAGGTATTGGTTACTATGCCGGTTTTATCGTATATCATCTTGTGTCCTTGAGTTAAACAGTGTTCTGCTACCGCCGATTTATCCGGCTGCAATAGTCTCGTGTGGCGGCAGAGACTTCGAAGATTTGCTACGCCGGGAAAGCCTACGAAGTTAGACATTCAACAAATTAAACTACATTATAACACACAACCAATTATATTTTGCATTTCATAACTCGTATTACGTCACTAATACCTTATATTTCTTTAAGTTATGGTACTTTTCGAAGCATTCTCCCTGATGGAGTACTGGTTTTCTCGAACTTGTGAGATGAATCAGTTTCCCTTCGTGCACCTTTTACCTTCCTGTTGCAACAAACAGTACAGTCCTTACTGATACTCTTATCATTGAAGTAACAAGTGACATGTAGGGACATTTGATGCAACTGTCGTCAAATAAGAGAGAAACCAATACTGCAAGAAATGTAACTTGTTTTTGTAACGGGGACGGCCGTAACGGATTGGATGGGTATGGGGTAGTGGCAGATTGAGACTCACAGTGCCTGGGAAACGCATTGATAAATGCGTTTCACCATATTGTTATTGCTTGTCAGCAGATGTCAGAACGCTTCAGTACGAGAAATACAGCAGTGAGAGCCCTGACATACAGTTATAGCAAAATGAAGTTTCTGTCGGGCGATGAGAATCTATCGAGATGTTTAATCGATCGGCGATGCGCCGTCGGCCGAGCGCTCGGGGTTAACAAAAACATAACCGGAAATATTCTGGTCTGTCTGAATCTGGGAATTTCATCATATTGCTGCAATTTCATAAATTAAATACAATCTAATGTGATTAACTTAGTGCAAATTGTTATTACAAGATTAACGTTCAACCAAGGAAATCCACTAATTTTTTAAAGAAATTAATATTTTTGAAGGACTTTTGGAATAGATAGCTTGATTGATAGAAATCATGATTCTTATTAATAGATCCTTTTACCTACTGCGTGATGCTTCGCACAATAATATACTGCATTGGGATTACTTGGCTTACTTCGTTATACAAATCACTTACTGCAGTAGTTTCCAATATTAATTTAAATGTTACGCTTTCCTTTCTGAAAGCATTTGTCTTGAGTCTACGAAGGTACGGGAGTGAAACGTGAATGATAAGCAGTAACGACTAAAATGCGACAGAAGATATCGAAATATGTGGCACAGTTGAATGCCGGTGATTAGATGGGTAGATGGCGTAACTAATGAGGAAGTACTGAACAGAATTGGAGAAAAAAGGAAATATCTTGAGAAAAGGAAGGGGTCGATTGGTGGGACGCATACTGAAATATCAAGGACTAGTCGATGTAGCATTGGAGGGAAGTGTGTGGGATAAAAATCACAGGGGAGGACCGACAGACGATGAAAGTAAACAGGCTCTATGGCGGTGTTTTCCAACCTGTGGGTCGCGACCCTCAGGAGGGGTAGCAAAGTCTTGTTTGGGTGGTCGCCGTCACACTAGGAAATAGTCGCACCATAAAATAAACAGACCAATGCATGTCTAGAGGTTCAATAATGCAAAAATATAAGCCTCAGAAAAGTGAAATATATTTCATATTAAAATTACGTGATTCCTTGTTGATGATCAGATCTGAATTGAATAGATTGTTTTATAATAAATACACCGTGTTAACAATGAATAAACGAAAGGCGTGAAACTGTTTTCAGTTACTAGGCGATAGCTAAATTTCCATTATACAGTAAATAATTCTGGGAAGTTGGATTGTTTACAAATTGATTATGTAGTGGGACCTTGCTCAACGAGCATAATTGCTTCTGGGCTTTACCTGCAATGCGAAACCTCGTTATGCAACATATTATGGTAAATCAAATCTCTTCCTGGAAAACTCTCACACTATGCAGTGAAATTAAATAAAAATATAATGATTACTTATGGAACTAGGCTGGTAGGAACATTTGATTCAAGGGATTACACAGAGGATTACCACAAGATATGTAGTTTTATTTATAACACGACTTTGAAAACAATAATCTGTCAGGGCCGATTTGACCGGGCAGGGACACGACTTAGATATGAACAGGGAAGGGGGAGGTAATTTCCTGCCTCACCAACATTAACTCGATGTGGGCGTCAGGCGCTGGATCGGCGCGGTGCGGTGTGGCGGCGCATTGGAGTCGGTGCTGACGGCGGTCGCGGCGGAGCAGCAGGTGACTGTTCTGCCCTGCTCTGCAGCACAGACAAATGTGTTACTCTGTGTCTGCAGTCTGCGGCTGTGCTGCGCGGCGCGACCCTCGAGGAAAGGCGTCACGGTCAAATCGGCCCTGAGAGATTATTGTTTTCAAATCTTTTAATAAATAAAACTAATGTGGTAATCCTCTGTGTAAAGTGTTGTATTCTCAAATCAGTCCTTTGAATCAAATGTCCCTACCAGCCTAGTTCCATAATTATCATTACGTTTTTATTTAATTTTACTGCAGAGCGTGGGAGTAATTCAGGGAGAGGTTTGATTTACCACATTTTTTGCGCTCAACGCCGGGAAAACTTTCGTAATCAAAACGCATATCTCTTTTGCTAGGCGCGCACTGGCGATTTTTCAGTCGGAGCGACAAAAAAATCGCAGTCGCGGCAGTTCATTGTGGTGCGCAGACAGCGACAGGAAAATCGCAGCTACTCTCAGTACCAGCGTGGATTTCATCGAAACAGCTTGTCTGGTGGCGCTTATACTACGAAGAAGAGCGAGAAAATAGCGCAAATGTCGTTACTGGGTACATCAGATTGTAAGTCAAAGGCTACTGTAAGGCCAGTTTTACAAATTACACGAAGAGTTACAAAACCACCCAAATAAATTCTTTCAATACTATCGAATGAGTAAGGATAGTTTTGTTACACTGCTTCAAGCAGTAGGACCGAATATAACAAAACAAGATGTAACGTGGAGGAAGTGTACACAACCTGAGGAGTGCTTACCAGTAACTTTCAGGGTAACACACATTATTTCATTCAATATTTTTATTGCCCTTTTACATTATTGATCAGATACATCAAGAAAATCATTTCATTCGACAATTGTTGTTATCATTTTCCACTACTGATAAGATACATCAAGAAAATCACACGAATACCTTATGCAAAGCTGTGAGCCTGTAGGAATGAGGGCTGACGCGTGTGGTATGCAGATAAAGAATTATTTTGCAAACTACTTTGTGACTCCAGAAGGTTCAGTACCTTGGCAATATGAAAAAATTAAACTGTTATAATTGTGATGTCTACATGAATGAATAAAATAAGTGAAACATGAAATACCTTTGTTATTCTTTTCTGGTCCAGACAGTTGAGTCTAGTTCCTAATTAGGCTGCAGCATACTTCTCCCCATAGTTTCTATTTCCAATTGCGATCACTGTATTCTTTTAATTTCCTGTTGTAGAGATCTGGCCATTTTTCTACTTCTGTAATCAGTCATTCTGAATCGACAACACAACCTACAACGTCATCCGTAGCACAACTCCCGTTATCAGTCACACTGCTGGCGCACTGCACTTACTCGTATGCAACACAGTGGAAGAGACCGAGAAATCACGTCGCTAGTGCGCGCGGCCCCGTGCTCTTGCCTGTGACTCATTCCACACCTGCGACAATCGCGTCGCGCGTCAAATAGGGCCGGTTGCGTTTTTTCAATCGCCGCTACTCTTCTGTCGCACGTGCGCGCGCTCATATTCCAGCCACCGTGTTCCATTCTTGCGACAAATAAATCGCACGACGGAAAATAGCCAGTGCGCGCCTGGCCTTAGAATGCGTGATGTTGTGCGTCCGTGGGGAAGTCGATAGAGCGCACTTTTGTCTTTTTAGGGTCCTGGGTTCACGCTCTCGTGATGGGAACTTTTTTTGCGTATAATACGTTACAAAATATTCTACATCTACATACAACAAGTTAATATTGGAGATGTTCCTTCCAAAAAAGTAAAACATTGTAAGGCCCGGTTCGTAATACGGCTGTCATTTTCTAGCATAGAAAGTTTGAAAACAGCGCTAAATGTCGTTGGTAATGATAGCTTGTGACAACTAGTGGACAAAGCAACAACTCCTTCCGTACCCGCTCTCATGCTGGCCCTTTTACCTTCAATTGTGCTACGGCGGTCAACGAAGGTGTGCTTCTTACTTTCAAGGTACGTTTCATCTAATGCAATCACTTCGATATATATATATATATATATATATATATATATATATATATATATATATATATATATATATATATGTGTGTGTGTGTGTGTGTGTGTGTGTGTGTGTGTATGTGTGTGTACAGAAAATTGTGCTGTATTATAATAGTGGCATAATCTCGCCCTCCCCCTTCACCAAAAGAAATAATAATAATAATAATAAAATTAAAAAAGTTTCTTTTTAAACTATAAACACACACGCGTTTTAAAAGGTTGTTCCCAATAAGGCCCATCAGAGAAAATGTAATGATTAGAATTATGTTCCTATTAACTTAAGACATGGAACAATGTTTGTTGCTGATTAAATTAAATAATCTTAAGAGTTAATTACCAGTAATTAAGTTACCAACAGTACTGTACGAAGCATTTGTAAAAAAAAATGTAAATATAAAATTCTATGTATCATCTCATTCCACTTATGTCTAAAATAAAATTACATTACAATTCTTGCAGTGTACTCCTACAGTTTTCCTGCTATTTACGTGCCTCAGAATGTTAATATGAACTAGATGTGGCTACGGGCTACATTAGGAACAGGGTCTCCTAACTAGGCCCACTTGCAGGGGTTAAACATTTTCTTTAAAGGGATTATATTAATTACATAAACTTTCCATTTTAATTTATTTTTGAACTGAGTATAGTTGTAGGATGTTGCACGTACGATCTCGGTATGTTACCACTTACACATACTGCATACGAAATTCCTAAACGTTAGGTGGGCCTTATTTGGTTCACGTACCTTATATCATTATGCAGTAGGCAGTTTGCATCAATTTTGCAGTATACAGGTTAGATGCTCAAACATGGGATTCATCAAACGTGCTTTGTGCAAGAAAGTAACTTGCTTCACACACATCTTTGTACACAACCGCTACTGTCAAACCTTCGCTCCTGAATGAACGACACCGTCCGTCTGAGGTGGTGTTTGTGGTCATGCCTGAACTTAATGATGATAAATACATAAACATAATGATGATAAATACATAATTTTCCGCATTACTAGTATTATTACTTTCAGTATGCTTATTATTTTATTATATTATTATTGTTGTTACTATTATTATTAACACTGATGCAGGTGTGTTGCAGTTGTTTCTTTATACTACGTTCCGATTGTGTTCGTTCTGTCAAACTACGAATAAACCCTGCAGGTTTGCTACTTTCAAATAAACGGAACAAACTGAAAGTGCCAAGAACACACTCTTATAAAATCCGAACGGTCATTTTACATGTTAGGAACATATTGCCCCAGATAACAGTTGCCAATGGACAGCAATAAAAAGAAACGTACTGTGAGCGGGGATTGCACCCAGGACTCTCGGTTTTTTAAACTAACGCTCCAGCAATTTACCCACAGCAGCACGATATCAGATGCTCTCTCAGTTACATTTTACTGTACGCAGTAGGTAGGTGTCATTAATATACTAGTTTACGCGCGCTCTACTGGACGACAGAACATGCCACGAATTATATCGGAGTTTTCGTTGATACTCTGTCGATATGCAACGTTTGGTACGGATCTCACTGTCTGACGTGTGGACGTTTGGGGTAAGAGACCAAAACGGTTTAGTACCCCATCTGTACCTGGCAACGTGTTTCTTTTCAACTCTCTCAGCTTTTTCTCTCCTCCATTTGGGAGTTACCGCGATCTTCAAATGAAGGTATGTTTCCATGGTTCTTCTGCAGGAATGATTTCCTAAATGTTAAATTTAAAACTTCGGCTTTCATTTTGCTGTCTTCTATCACCAACCCAGAATGATCAACGAGTTACCGGATTTAGGTCTTTGATCCGCATACCGATTTTACCATAAGACCAGATTTTTTTTCGAATTTTTGGCAAGATCTTTTGCTAAGATATGACAGCTGTGGTTACCGTATGCTTCGTGCATCCGTCTTTCCATAGACGCGCGAATCTCTATTAACTTTTTGATTGACTTGATTTTCTTGATCATATTTTTGACCGAGAGTGCAACTGCCTTTGCTTTCTCAGTATTTTTTGACTATAATTGTTAAACTGAGTGGGGAGGTCCTTCCCATCCTTGATTTATCTGCAGATCAATCGCATTCATGTGATTAACGATGCATTGTGACCTGCATCATCCAGTTACTGCGAATAAAGGTCAAATTCATTGTCACAAGCAAATTTTCAACATCCATTGGAAAATGCATTTCTCAAGTACAAGAACCTCCTTTGCGTTCCATTAAAAAAAAAATTCTTTATTGATTTTATCAAAACAAATGTTCAAATGTTTGTAAATCTATCGGACCAAACAGCGTGGTCATCAGTCCGTAGCTTACAAACTACTTAAACCTAGGTAAACTAACCTAAGGTCAACACACACACCCATGCCCCAGGGAGGACTCGAACCTCCACGGCGAGCAACCGCGCGCTCCGCAGCGAGACGCTTTAGACCGCTCGGCTACTCCACCGCGGCATTGATTTTATCATACATAATAACCCATCAGTTAGACTAAATGGGTCCTAATGTTATACATGTAATTAACAATGACATATTATTTTGAAACTACTGGGCACCCTGTTACTTGTTACTATTACTATACATAAGTTCCTACATACTACCCTATCAGCTACATCTGCAGTGTTACAGGTGTGCCATTTGTAGACAAACCTACTGTGTAGATCTTCTGGCCGGTTCATCGAGCTAAACCCGATGAGCATGCCCCTGGCACTGGGCAGACCTCTTCTTCATGTTACTGCAGCCCCCCGCAAGAATTAATCCCCAAAAAAGTTTCATAATTTTCTTAGGAAAAGCTTACGTACTAACCTATACTACGTCTTGTCAAGTTCGGGTGTGGCCACATCTCCCCCGATTTCAGGCATGGCGGATCCAGTCATTTTACTAACGTCCAGTCCATCCCTCGGCGGCATGGTAAGTGTGGCTATCATAGTCGGGTGGTTTCATCAAATCTGGTTGTCGTTAGTGATGAAGTCGTCTAACACCTTTTTAGAAAGTGTATCTAACACTCTGAACATGTCGGGATCCCTAATGCGCTTGTGGGTGTTGTTGTTTGGGAGAGCCTCGTTGCGTTCCATTTGCTCTAGTCAAGTATGAAGACGTCAGATAACCATTTTTTTTATTCTGAGCAGTGAGATACTGCTGCAGCTTATGGCGATGGCACCCTCGATCTGAATCCGTCAAGCGCGCATAGGTAACGGGTTCTTTCATCTCGGTCTCAGATGGAAACGGCGCGTCACACCCCTAACGACAAACCATTCCGCAAACGACGCGGCTAATTTAGGCAGGGCGCAGGAAATCCTATCAGTCAGCCAATCTAATTCCCCCGGCGCCGCCGCCGCCGCCCCCTCTTCAAACACGACCTGTGGCTACTGGGGTGCCGCAGCCGCCGGCGGTCGCCGCCGCGTCGCTCTGTCGCATCGCCCGCGCGCGACCCCGCCACCCGGCGCTTGACAAATAACTCCTCGTCAACTTTATCACTTTCTCTCCCGTCTCTGGAACGTCTGCCCCTTACTCATCACCCCCGCAGGGACTCGTGTATATCATCCTGTCCTCTCGAGCGCAGTAACTCAGAATTAGCCGACTCCTGCTCTGACGAGGAAGATATTTCACCGCTCGCAGCAGACTGAACGTGTGCGGAAAGCTACCATTACTCACGCTGCCTGACTCATTCTCCACTACTTTCGTTAGTATTTATCAATAACTACTCCGCCTACTCCATCCCCTCGAGGCCTATCACAGACCGAGGTGGCGTAGTGGTAACACCGATCTTACACACAGACCGGCTACTGTGACTCCACCTCCGAAAACTGACGAAGGTTACCGAACTGCTACGAAGCCGACGGTTCGAGATTGGGTGGAACCTCTCCCCGGCACACGCCATCTTACTTTGTGTATTTGATGATTTTCCTATTACAACTCAGGCGTTGTTATTTCAAAGCAGTAACGCACTGAACTATTGTCAAAGACACTTCGTTCTTAGTACGATTAATGTCCAAAAGTGCCACATTAGCAATTAATATATGCCTTTAATGACAGGAGAGTTTAGAGCTTCCATAGCGAGCTGTCGGCCATAGCTTTGTGAATAGTGCATTAGCATCATACATATTACTTCTCATTGATGTTTCTTTTTTTTTATTATTATTTTGGTACGTCATATTTATATATTCCATAAGATGATTTTTTTTTTCTTTTTTGGCATGGGCAGTTATACGTGGCTTTTTCACGAGTTCACTCATTCAGTGATATTTATGTTTGTGATACAGACACATACAGCCAAAAAGTAAACGATGATCACATTATAACTACTAACATTGTTTCCGAAGAAGTGTTGTAAAATAAACATGAAAAGTCAATACCTGATTTCTTATATGTTTCAAAATTAACTATATTGTATTTAATTATATAAATTTTCTTACAACGACACTAATATTTGTTACTACTATTCAAAGTTTGTTATCTTTTATACATATGTATTTGCATCTAACTTTTCTCCATTAATATCTTACCTATCTGTTACGGATCCGGTTCGAGTGTGAATTATTCGCACAGGTCAACTAGTTTGAAGTAAATACGCATGGGCGCTGGTTGACGACCTGGCACCTACAATGTTTTTGTTCTTTTTTTCCAACGAATTGCAAACATGCCGGCCAGCCGCAGGGGCCGAGTGGTCTGCGGCGCGCAAGTCACATTCTGCACGGGCATTACATTTCAGACAGCAGATTATAATTATTCGTACTAAGATCGATGTGTATTCGATAATTATTCAGTACACTATTGCTTTGAAATAACAAATACCGAGTTATAATAAGAACTTCAAATATGTGTTAACTGCGTTAACTGCGTGATCATCAGTCCCTAAACTTACAAACTACTTATGAACTACCTTATACTAAAGTCACAAATATCCATGTCCGAGGGGGGATTCGAACCTCCGACCGTAGCGGCCGTGCAGACTGTGACTGGCGCGTCGCATACCGCTCGGCGACTGCGGCCGGCAATAAGAAATTTATGAAATACACAAAGCAAGATTGCGTGTGTCGGAGAGACTTTCCTCCCGATCTAGAATCGTCGGCTTCCTAGCAGTTCGGAAACCGTTAATATTCAGGGGTGGAGCCCTAGGTTTGTTCTTTTTTCCTTTTTTTTTAATTTTATTGATTTTTTTAATTATTTATTTTTGTTATTTTGAATGTGACCTACTTTAGTACCCGGCAGCAAACCCGAGAACATTATAATCGGATATGCGTTTTCTTTGCTCCATGGGTGAGGAGTCACTTATTAATTTAGTTTACGCACGTTCTCCTGGATGACAGCACATAGCACGAATTATATCGTAGTTTTGGTTGCTACTCTGTCAATATGTAACATTTTGTACCTATCTGACTGTTTGACATCTAAAAGTTTGGGTTTTAGTTTGCATGTATCTCGAATCTTTGATCCAGCGCAAATTTACAAGCGACTGGAAGAAGGCACAGGAGCCACACAATTGCAGACCAATATCATTAACACCAGTTTGCTAAAGAATTCTTCAACACATTCTCAGTTCTAATACAGTAAATTTCCTTGAGACGAGAAGCTTCCGTCCGTGCATCAGCACAGCTATAGGAAGCATCGATCATGCAAACTCAGTTAGCCGTTTTCTCTCAAGGCATCTTGCGTGCTATGGATTAAGGGCAATAGGCAAACTGCATATTCCTCGAGTTTCGAAAGGCGTTTGACACGGTATCGCAATACCGACTGCTAACGAAGTTACGAGCTTATGGAACCCAAATAAGTGAGCATCGGCCACTCTTTCAACTAATACATGACCTCTCATCCTGCAGTGATTACTTCTTAAAGCACGAAGTTGAAATCGACCTTATGTAATACAACTATATGTTCAAAAATCAGATTATAACTCTAAGTACAACTGTCTCTGCAAAAGAAGACGTCTTTCTCTTATCTTAATGTAGTCCGCACCAAAAGTAAATAATTACAAACTTTAATCACAATATAGTACCGAACAATTATGAAAGCAGAGACGTGTCTGATAAGTTTGTCCCGCGAGTTTGTTTATTATCTTTACTGGCAGGCAAAGAGCAGAAATATCTCTGGAGTGATATCTCTGGAGTGATGCACAGAACAGATTTTGTGTCCTCAACGTTACAGTGGAAATGTCACGCGATATTGGGGAAAATCTACTTATCGCTGACTTTATCTTTATGCGGTTAAGACGGATGACTATGTGTAAATGACCCTTTTAGCGACGCTTCCTCAACTTTCTTGTTTCTTCTGTGATACAGTTATTTAGATACTGTATCATTTCATGTTATGTGGTTGCTCTGCAAAACAAGGTGCGGCTTCTTTGCAGCCAGTGCGGTACAAACCAATCGTAAGACCAAATAAATGTGTTGAAAGAGTGGATTTGTATCAATATCACGTGGTAATTATAGCTTAATGTTGAGAAGATGCACAGAAAGCAATGATCACTCCATAGATATTTCTACTCTATGTACAATTTAATGATTATACCAGTCGAAAGATGCACTTCTTTTCTTTCCATGACATTGCAAAGCATATGGGATATAGCTAGGTTACATTTCACTTGCAGTGGCAGCAGTTTAGTTTGCTATAGTTGGCAACGAATTACTGGCTTTAGAAGGATGATTAATCATGAACATAAAGAATTATTCCCCTTATTCTACGTGACTGATTTTTGAAAAAGCAATCAACGGTCGTTGCCAACATCAGCACACAACGCCGCCGCCGTAAGTAAAATGTACCTCTTCTTATAGTGTATTACACCATAGTAATGAGAAAGAAAAAACTCAGCAACGCCCTGATTAGTTATTTGGTGTGCAATGTAACTAATGTCGCCTCGCTTTGTACTTTCCTGTACTATAGAATTTTCGGAGTTTTCGAGACATTCGTAAATAGAATCGACTTATGCTGTAATAAATAGGCACCGAAATCAGAAATCAAACAACATAAATTCGGTTTTCCTTGCAAAGGATTCTTCGTAAATGAAAACATCGATAGACACGAAGGAACGTTGTTATTTTTTAAATTCAAATTATACTCGCGGAAAGAATCGCTTTTCTTCCTTTCCATGGCATTGCAAGGCATTGTGTCGTATCTGGGTTAAATTTTACTTGCAGTGGCAGCGATTTAGTATGTTAATGTTGGCAACGAAATATTCGTATTAGGGGGATCATTAATTTAGTGCCTCTATCGGATCTTTGCTATACTACGCTGCAATTCAAGCATAGAATACACCAGAAACTACAAATTAAGATATCTTTTCTTCTCCTGATCCGATGTTGATGAAATGAAACTTATATGTTGCCCCAAGGTACTGTCAGTTGACCTATGAAAGTTCGTATAGTACTCTTGGAGATTTGCTGTACTACACCATACTTATGAAGCCTATGTTACTCTCCAAACTCTTCTCATTACCTATGGAAACCCATGATAGTTCGTGTAGTACTTTTGGGGATTATCTTCACCAAATAGATATACAAGATGGCTTTTAAACAAATGATTAAATTTGACATCTTTATTTTCACTGATCCGATTTTATTGAAGCCTTTATGTAACCGCACGATATGCTCAAGTTGCGTTTGAAAATCCCATGAAAATTTGCCAAGAAGTTTTGGAGATAAACTTTGGCAAAGAGACAGACAGTCGTAGATAAAAAATTTCAAATTACGGTATTCTTTTTTTCCGTGGTTCAAGTTTTATGAAACGAGGTCTACATGTTGTCCAGAGTTACGCTCAAGTTACCTGTGAAAACCCCATGCAAATTTGGGAAGTAGTTTTGGAGGTAAGAGGTTTTTAATACTTGAACAAACAGACACGACGGTTACTGAAAACATTTAAAATTACGATACCATTTTTTTTCGTAATCCAATTTTGATAAAATTAAGCCTATATGTTGACCCAAACTTTTCTCGTGAAAACCAGTAGTTTTGAAGATATAAGTGAACAGCGACAGGCCTACAATTACAGATTTATTATTAGTATAGATAAAGCTGTTTTCCATAATGTACAAAATTTTAAGTACACTATCCAAAGGAAGAAATATAGGAATCAAAATACAAATGATATTTAACATTAATTTAATTCACAATTTTACTATAAACAATATTTGTTGTGACTTGTCTAGAATCTAATGTGAATAATATTTTTGGTTAGGCCACCCATGAGGAAGTGATATAAAGTTATCCGTGTGAGAAACATGGACCTGTCAAATCTACTTCACAGTACTGAATAGATTGCCATGTGATTTATTAATCGTAATAGAAAATGCATGTCTCACTGAAAACAGCAGTCTCTTGAAGTTAAAAGCCAGATCTGTCGGAAGTAATGGGTATTCGTTGGATGTACAGTGTACATTCTCTTCCTTTCCTTGTAGCTCTATAGAAGGGTATTGCTTTCACCTGGAGCCGTGTGCGCTTCACAGTTCAAAGTTGTCAAGAGCAGTCAGCTTTCAGCCATTTCCCTAAGCTGACTCGAATATAGGAGTGTCATAGTGATAAATACGTAAATTTATTAATACGTGCTGCATGGTGGAAAGGTTTTCCCGATCACAGTATATATTATCTCATATTTATTGAATTAGTTATACAATTGTAGAAGTTGCAATTACATATTCACTTATTTATGTGCTGTATGTCGGTAAAATCCTTTGTGAACAGAGATAGTTGTAAAGAAGTAATAGATTAAAACCTGTTGCGTGATAGGGCGATTTTCCAAAAAAGTGTTCAAATGTTTGTAAAACTGTCGGACCAAACTGCGTGGTCATCAGTCCATAGCTTATAAACTACTTAAACTGAGGTAAACAAACCTTAGGACAACACACACACACACACATGCACTCAAAAATGTTCAAATGTTTGTACAGCTTATGGGACTTAACTACGGGGTTATCAGTCCCTAAACTTACAAACTACTTATGAACTACTTACGAACTAGGACGACACAAATATCCATGCCCGAGGGGGGATTCGAACCCCCGACCGTAGTGGCCGTGCAGACCGTGCCTGGAGCGCCTCAGTCCCCTCGGACACCGCGGCCGGCACATGCACTCATGCCCCAGGGAGGACTCGAACCTCCTACGACGAGCAACCGCGCGCTCCGCAGCGAGGCACTTTAGACCGCTTTCTTTTTTTTCTTTTATTATTATTATTATTATTATTAGAGCGCTCGGCTACTCCACCGCAGCGCCGTTTTCCATGAACGCTACTGTTTATGTCCTACATTTCATGAACTACGTGTCGTACTGTGATGCAATTTGAAAAGCGCATTCAGCTGTATGTGTGTATACTATCTGTAAAATTTCCTGAGACTACAATCTGTAGTGTAGACTTTGTAATCTGTAACGTCATACTGAATGCAGTAGTTTTAGTCCATGAAGAGCAGAAAGGTAGTAAGGGAGAAACTTTTTTCCTTTCATTATTTCGATGTGGTTGTCAGCGAGAAAAAGTTGAATAGAGGTTTGAAATTATGTTTAAAAGTTTATTGCGAGTCGCTGAGTACTGTTATTCGCATATAGTGTATTTATAAAATCTCGTTGTATTATGTGGCAGTTTCTTGCAACTGCTATTGTTCATGTCGTTTTATCTCGTGAACCATGTGTCGTATGTGGTTTTTATTCTACAGCAATTATTATCTCACGTAAGAAAGATGTCTACCAAATTTGTATGAAATTGGTCCAGTGGTTTAGGAGTAAATGTGCAGCATTGTCGCTTGATGCAAAAGTGTTCCGCTCATCTCATTGTTTATGACGTCATATCTCGTGAACTACGTGTAGTGCGTGATCCTTACACTTACGGCGACCGTTCTCATGGATTGAAGGTTACGTGTGCAAACTTTCATAAAGATTGGAACAAAACTGTATATTTGTATGTAATACGTACACACAAACACACACTCTGGTTTATATGTAAACAAGATCTATATAAATGATCCGACGGACAGAGTGAGTTGTAATCTTCGGCTGTTTGCTGATAATACTGTGGCGTGTTTGAATAACTGTAGTAGGGTGCAGGATGACATGGACCAAATTTCTAGGTGGTGTGAGGAATGACAGCTACCTCCAAATGCAGAAAAATGTAAGGTGATGGAGAATAGTGGGAAACTCGCGTCAGGTTTAAAGGGAGACATACAAGCAAATGAGAGACGGGCGACTAGGTGTGTCACTGGTAGGTTCGATAAACGCGCGAGTGTTACTGAAATGTTTCGGGAACTGAAATGAAAGTCCTAAGAGGGAAGGCGACGCTGTTTTCGAGAAACACTGTTGGAAAAATTTAGAGGGCCGGAATATGAAGCAGGATGCAGAACGATTCTACTGCCGCCAACTTACATTTCTCGTAAAGACTACAAAGATAAGATCAGAGAGACTAGGGCTCGTACAGATGCATACAAACATTCGTTTTTCCCTCGTTCTGTATGGGAGTGGGAGAGGAAAACAAGTAACTAGTATTGGTACTAGGTACCCTCCGCCACGCACCTATGGGCGGACTGCTGAATATGTATGTACATGTAAATGATACAATTTTCTTATTTTCTCTGATATTTGCAATAACCCACTGGGGAGTAGCGAAACATATGGAATAAAAAAATTCAAAAGCAAAGTGATAAAGCCGAGAAGAAGGGAAAACAGCACTGGTATGTATGGAAGAGGCAATAACACTGTGCGTAGACTGCGCAGCAATTTAAAAACACATAGCGTTCACAAAAAACAGTTTTTAATCTGTATATACCTGAAAAAAATTGTTCAAATCTGTACATCATTTTTAGAAGCACAGAAGATGCTTTTAAAATAAAAAGCGAAACGCGTCTGGTGTAAAATAATTGTCTTAATTGTAGACAAGGCAGAAAACCTCCTTTAGCTAAAGATATAATCTAATCACTGATGAAGTAGAACATTGAGTGAGCAGCTGGGTCTGTAGCTGTATACCATTTTTGCTACACTAAGACAATTACCGAGAGTACACCCAGTTTTTTGACAGAGTCCTTCCACTAACGTTTACATTTAAAAGTAACTGAAATCACAGGAGGGTGTGTAGTACAGTTTTGAAGGTGGTCCTATGATCGCAAATACAATCTTGTTGAAAACAGAACACTTTGAAAGACTAGAGATAGGAAATTCATATTCACGAGACATGTTCACTAGTACGTTCTGAACAAATGAATTAGCGTTTCGGTCTCCTAGGTTTAGCAATGTCCTACCGTCTGGTAGGCACTAGGTGTACCCTGATACCTTTTTCGAAGGGTTTTTCTAATTTTTGTGAATAAATTTCTAAGAATTTGTGTTTCTCACCCCCTGTCGACTACGACAGCTACTCGACTGTGGTAGTACGTAAGTTTGGAACCAGAATGAAAACTGAATCGATCACAGCACAATGAAAGACGAATATGAGCTGACCAGAGTCAAAGATGCAAAATAGAAGAATCAATTTCTCGACTTACCTGGCAGCTTTAGAAACATTTAGATCAAAAAGTTCTGATGTATTGTCACTTTTTAAATTGTTAGTGTTATAACCAATGTAGCACGTTAAATTTGCCTCTTTCAGATGGTAGACCTACATTGTGCCCCATATACAACATCGTGTCATACGTAGATCGCATGTCACATACTGTCACATGTTATGTCGTGAAGCCTAGCACATTCGTCACGCAAGTTGCATTATTGTCCCATTTTTTCATATGGCAAGTTATATGTTAAATATTGACACGGCCGCCGAATTGTGGTATGCGAAACTTCATTTGCCTTGCAACATCTCATATAATGAGGCGTGTGTCATAATATGTCGTTAGAGTTAGTGTTGTGATGCGACGCATGAAATCATATTGTGCCCCACAGTATATCATAATATATCCTAATAATTTAATCCCATACTAGCTAAAAATCCGGCGTAGGCCGGATATTTATTTATTTATTCCTGCCTTGAGTTAGTACTTCTCCTATCCCTTCTCTTTCTGTCCATCTCTTGTTTCCTTCCTCTAAAAACATGTTATATTTATCGGAAATACTGTCTTGCATAATGTACAAAATTATACATGCAGTATCCAAACAAAGAAAGATAGCAATCAAAATCCAAATGACATATAAAATTCGCACCATCTCATAATTATTGAGTTATATGTTGTACAATTGCATAATTTTCAGGTATAGGCCTATATTCATTTCTATCATTGCGTCATGTATGGAAAATCTGTTGCGAATACAATTAGTAGTAAAGAAGTAATAGATAAAAACTTGGTGCATGATAGGGCGGTTTTCTATTAACGTTACTGTTTATGTGCTCATATCTCATGAATTACGTGACGTACTGTAATACAATTTCGAAGGTACATTCAGCTATATGTGTGTATACTGCCTGTAAAATTCATGCGGATACAATTTGTAGTGTAGAAATTATGCCGTAGTGTTAGTCCAGGAACAGCGGAACAGTAGTAAGCGAGAAACGTTTTTCCTTTCATAATTTTGCTATGGTTGTCAGCGAGAGAAAGTTAAATAAAGGTTTCAACTTATGTTTAAAGTTGGTTGCAAGTCTCTAATTACTGTCATTCTCATACAGTGTGTTAATGAAGTCTCGTCGCATAATGTGGCAGTTTCTTCCAACTATTTTCTTTATGACGTTGTATCTCCTGAACTCTGTGTCGTATGCGATTCTTACCTCGATATCTCTGTTCCCTCACGGTAAGGAAGATGAGCACCAAATTTGATTGAAATCGTTCCAGCGGTTTAGGAGGAAATGTGCAACACTGTCGTTCGATGCAGCAGTTTCTCGCGCATCTCATTGTTTATGGCGTTGTATCTCCTGAACAATGTGTTGTACGCGGTCCTAACACTTACGGTGACCGTCCTCATGGATTGAAGCTTAAATGTGCAAAATTTCATAAACATTAGAAGAAAACTGTAGATTTGGATACAATACGTACACACAACATACTGACACCCTGCTTTATACATAAAAATTTAGCACAAATATACGGTAGATGTGGTAATGAACAGCTCCAGGCAGGGTATTCTGGCCACTAATGCCAAACTGTCACATCAAGCCATTTATTTTAGAAAACTAGAAACTGTATGTAATTTGTTTTTCTTTTGTGGTCAGGAGGGTTGAGAGGAACACCTTGAGCACTTATTTGTTAGCCGCGGTGGAGTGGCCGAGCGCTCTAAGGCGTCTCGCTACGGAGAGCGTGATTGCTCGCCGTTGGAGATTCGAGTCCTCTCTCAGGCATGGGTGTGTGTTGTCCTTATCATAAAGTAATTTAAGTTAAAGTAATTTGTAAGCCTAAGATCTGATATCCGCAGATGTTAAATTCCTCAGATTTATAATCAGTTGAACATTTGATTTATTTTTGTTTAAATTCTGTTAAACGTAACTAGATGCGGCAATTTTAAATATGCGTCGCTTAAATCTACCGCCCTGTTCTACGTAGCTAGTAGTCTACACTCTGTGGAACTCGGTATTAGGACCAGAAGCACGGCTCAGCTCTCTATCTTTCAAGGAGCTTTAGTGCAACGGCTACTGGCATGACGTCATTGCCTTATTGGTCAAATACTGAAGGGTCTGACAGACAATGAGGACTCTTAACTGCGTGCATGCCTTTGACCGCATGAGAGACTATAGCCTGCTGTCTCGCTCTCAAATTAGTGCACCTAGTGGTTGGTTTTAACATACAGATCATTTATCAAAAACACCTCATACTTGGTAGTATTGCTCATAATTCAATGTCAGTCAACGATGCATTGATGGTAAAAGCTGTCAAGAGATTCTAAAATGAATTAAAATAAGATGAATGTCAACTTACATCAAGATCGTGGGTTAAAAACGTTTACTTGGTGAATGTAAATGATTCTGCAAGCAGCAATTACATTAATTATATTCTTACTTATTACAAATATTTGCCTATTTATTCAGATTATGTCAAGATTTTCGATAGTGTGGTTAGGCAGGAACCTAACTGTGCAGCATAAACAATACTTATAACTTACAAAAAAATGTTCAAATGTTTGTAGAACTTATGGGACTTATCTAAGGGGTCATCAGTCCCTAAGCTTGCAAACTACTTATGAACTAGCTAAGACTAAGGACGGCACAAATATCCATGCCCGAGGGGGGATTCGAACCCCCGACCGTAGTGGCCGTGCAGACCGTGACTGGAGCACCTCAGTCCCCTCGGCCACCGCGGCCGGCTTATAACTTACAGATTTTATTAGGGCGAATGGATGTGACTTGTTCTATTGACTGCCAAGTCCGCTTTTGTTGAAACAATTTATTTTATTGCATTACCGGTTTCCACAGAACTAACCACGATCCTCAGATGCTCTCTACAACGTGCACATAACATTAGTAAATATCTTGGTATCTCTTTTCATTCTCCACTCCGAGGAGTGGAGCGGGCTGTTTGAGATCCGGCCCATAAAGAGTCGCGGTTCTATTCAGCCAATATCAGACAAGCTGATAGTGGGGCAAAGGGGGATCCCAACTGGGAATAAGTGGGAGGGGCTTACCAGCTCCGGCATACGCCTTACAACCAAGGAAAACCTCCCGAAAACCTTGGTCGGAGCCGGGGGATTGGGACCAATTTAATTTAGCTCCGGGACTTGCCCCGGTCAAAAATGGATTATCGAGAGAACAAGAATGCACTCACGACAATCAAGGATCGGACGCACGAGTTACTCTCGTAATCTCGTAGAGATCAGCTCGACCAACAGTGGACAAGCATCTCCCTACAGGAACCGCACCCGTGGGCACAGTGATTAGTAAATAAACCAGCTTACAATTATGTACAAGGAACACGTTAGGCATATAAATAAAGTCAGTTCATAAAAATGGAGAGGAGAAAAGAAGAGACATACATCACATAAGTTAAGTAATTGTAAAAAGTTCAGTAAATAAAACTTGTATTATTAATCTGAATAGCTGTTATAGATATCAATGCATCTTGCCCTGAACCTTTCCTGAAAGCTAGGCCGGGAACGACTAAACAGAGGCTGACCAGGATGACAAAACAGTTTTACATCTACATCTACATACATACTCCGCAATTCACCGTAAGTTGCGTGGCGGAGGGTCCACTGTACCACTACTAGGCATTTCCTCTCCTATTCCACTCCCAAATTGAACGAGGAAAAAAAGAATGCCTAATTTCTCTTATCTTGTCTTTGTGATCTTTACGCGAAATGTAAGTAGGCGGCAACAAGATCGTACTACACTCAGCTTCAAATTCCGGCCCTCTAAATTTCCTCAACAGAAATTCACGAAAAGAACGTCGTCTTTCTTCCTACGATCCCCAATTGAGTTGCCGGAGCATTTCCGTGACACTCGCGCATTGGTCGAACCTACCGGTAACAAATCTAGCTGCTCGCCTCTGAACCGCCTCTATGTCTTCCTTCAAACCGATCTGCTGCGGGTCCCAAACACTTGAGCAATACTCAAGACGTGGTCGTACAAGCGTTTTATACGCGGTCTCCTTTACAGGTGAAGTACATCTTCCCAAAATTCTCCCAATAAACCGAAGTCGGTTGTCTGCCTTACTCACAACTGTCCTTACATGCTCGTTCCATTTCATATCGCTCTGCAATGTTACGCCTAGATATTTGAACGACGCGACAGCATCAAGAATCTCACTACTAATGCTGTATTCGAACATTATAGGATTGTTTTTTTCTACTCATGCGCATCACCTTACATTTTTCTACATTGAGAGCTAGCTGCCATTCTTCGCACCAACTAGAAATTTTGTCTAAGTCAACCTGTATGCTATTACAGTCAGTTACAGACGATACCCTCCCATACACCACAGCATCATCAGCAAAGAGCCGCAAATTACAACTTACTCTGTCCATCAGATCATTTATATAGATAAAAAATAATAGCGGTCCTATCACACTCCCCTGGGGCACTCCTGACGATACACTCGTCTCTGATGAACACTCGCCGTCGAGAACAACGTACTGCGTTCTATTACTTTGGAAGTCTTCCAGCCAGTCACAAATCTGTGAACCTATTCCATAAGCTCGTATCTTCGTTAGCAGTCTGCAGTGTGGCAGTTCATAATAACAGAATGGCAGTACAGTGTAATTAAAACGGCTCACAACAGCTGAGTAGTAATCGTATCGTCTAAAAACTATTTACGAGGAGAAATGAGTTTGCAACCTGACATCCTTCCCGCCTGGTTACAGGCATTCCCTATAGCTTTCGGCTAAGAAGGCTTCTGGTTGCATGTAACTAGTCGCCTCAGCTGGGTCCTGACCCGCTCGGTTTCCGCCGTAGCCGCCGATTGGGGCGCCTCGCGGCTCCCCTGCAGCCCCCACATTTTATTTACCCACACAGGCTTGTGTAATGTTGCTTTAATAGCAAATGCAGTTTGCGATTGATAGGTCATATCATAATCAGCTTTTTCATATCACACATTCGGTCGTTGTGTAGGACATAGTTTGCGAGTAATCGATGAAAAAAGTTACAGTTTTCGGCAAGATTCTGAATCTTTACAACAGAACGTCTGTTTTAGCAGCTAGTAAAACGCAGTGGATATCTCGCCTACCTAGTGTGCAAAAGGTGCAGATCTTATTATGTGCTTCAAAATTCTTTTATTTTCATATGTTTATCGAAATGACTTTGATCACAATTTTTATTGAATGAAACTTTCACTCTGCAGCGGAGTGTGCGCTGATATGAAACTTCCTGGCAGATTAAAATTTTGTGCCGGAACCGGGACTCGAACATTCTGGAAACATCCCTTAGGCTGTGGCTAAGCCATGTCTCCACCATATCCTTTCTTCCAGGAGTGCTAGTCTTGCGTGTTTGCAAGAGAACTTCTGTGAAGTTTGGAAAGTAGGAGGCGAGGTACTGCCGGAAGTAAAGTTGTGAGGCGACATCGCGAGTCGTGACGGGATAGCAAAGTCGGTAGTGCGCTTGCTCGCGAAAGGCAAAGGTCCCAGGTTCGAGTCCCGGTTCCAGCACACAATTTTAATCTGCCAGGAAGTTTCACAATTTTTATTGATTTATTGCTTTAAATATGATTTTTTATTCGCTTTCCTTTTTTCTCATTACTGAAAAACCTTTCTGTGGTAAAATTTTAGAATTGCCCACACATTGAGAAATGACAAAATTCGTAGGTAGGTGTAGGGATTAGAACGCGCACACTTTAGATCAAGAAGCAGACAAGCTCTCGACTACGCTTACAGGGACTTCCGTGACACATTCTCTATAACTGATTATTCGTAAACAAGCACTTCACCAGCTATCTGAATCTGAATGTGGTTTCTGTCTTGAATGTTCTCGAGATTTGTGAAAAATTTCGAATGTTTTTAGGTCGCTTACTCATAAAGGAGGGATCACCAGGGTGAATGACTAACTTGTACTAGTGAATAACAATCGTTTCAAAACGTCGATCCTCCCAGTAGGCACTTACTCTTCCTAGTTTTTAGATCATGAACCGAAATGTATATCTGATTTTAATTTATTACGCTTTGCTGTAAATTAATGTATTAACAGCAAATGTATTTTATCAGGTACACCACCGACTCTTTCTTACATCGTAAACAACAGTTTTAATTTCTGGCTTTTTTTTTTTTTTTTTTTTTTTTTGTACAAGAATGTATTAAAAGCAAATGTATTACGCATCGCTTCAGATGTTCAATAGTAACAATGGAGTTCTTTTTCATTTCATACGCTTTCCTGCAGAAGAAAACATCAAAAGCGAATGTAACGTCGTTTTGTAAAAGCACTGCTGTTTTGTCTGACCGTAAAAAAGCACAGTTCTATATTCTTATTTTTCATTTGGATTGTTTATCTCAACAACAATGTGTTAACGGAATGTACATTTGTTTTATCTGCTTCATCTGAAGAACCACGTTACCGGTACATTGTAATTGAGCACAGCTATACCGCTCGTGCTTCATTCCAACAACCGATAGCAGAACACGTCAACAGTTCCCAGGACCCTCAGCTCAAATCGGCATCTGTAAGGTGAATGTTTTGCTTGTTTTGAAAGTCAACTGTGGAAAGTTTAAGCAAGATTGAAAAAAAGCTCTAGATTGGAAGTCTGTTGCACAACATCCTCTATAACGTACGAATTAGTGTCATTTCTCTTGTTTTGAAGGTGAATTGTGTAAAATTTTATCCCAGTCGCACAAACGATATTGATGCGAGATCTTTAAAGTATGTCATTTCTATCGCCAGTTGCATCAGTTAAATGTTTTTTCGCAGTCGCTTGTAGTAAGTTCCTGGCAGAAAAAAATGATCTCTTAAGCGGGTTGTACACTGGATAAAATTAGTCTGCCATTAGTCTAGTCAATGAATGCATTGTAGAGTGCATGAAATATGTGAGAATATTTGACTTCAGAACTTTGTTAGGGATTGCTAGGAGATGAACATATTAAAAGTTCCAGCCCCTGGGTTGGTGAGCTAAAGCGGGAAAGGGCGGTGGAAAGGTACCATTTTTTGGCTTTTCGCTTGTATCTCGAAAACGGTCGGCTTTAGAAAACACCGAGTAACCATTGCGCGTACTACACAGTCAACATTTTCATAAATAAATATAAAATATCTCGAAAAGCTGACAAACAATACCGACACACAAACTTTCTCTACGGTTGGCGAACTTTGGAAGTGAACTGAAGTAAGAAGTGAGAACACTCCATTCTACCCCCAACTAGTGACAGGCCTTCAATGTTCGTCGTGGGACTTCCCCATCGTTAACCCTCTCCTGGGCGGTAGGTACTGACGTCGTTGACGACATATCGACTGCAGGCGACAATAAATGAGTCTCAACTCCTCCGCCTCAGAAAAACGAAGATGTAACGTTGAATGAATTTTTTTTTTCATTCTGAACCACTTTCAGTGCTTGTAAATACTTTAATTGTATGATTCATAATATTATCATAAAAGCTACATTATAAAAAGGTGTTCTGTTTCAAGTACCTTCTTGTCATTGTTAAACTGCTGTTATTTACCATGCTAGCACGTTTCATAAGGTAAAAACGTTACAGCCCCCCATAACACTCATTTCTGGAGGAACATCGAAACTGAGCGCACATCTTATGAATGTTGTAATTTCTGATTGGCTGAAGATAAAGTAGCAAAGGTGCATATCAAATTGAAGGAAATGCTCTACAACTTTCTTTCTGACAAATTTTCTGTGAAATGATCGAGTGAGCCACTAGAAGTAAATGTTTGACAAAGTGAGGTAAAGATGATTTTTTTCCCGAAATTGTCGATTATCAATAATGTATATCTCGAAACCCGTTGGGAATTCGACGTAGATGTACTTAAACAATTTCGTAGCAAATTCAATTATCTTCAATTTTTATCTGGAAGCATTTTTTCCTAAAGCCGACCGTTTTCGAGATATAAGCGGAAAATCAAAAAATGGTACCTTTCGACCCCCCTCCCCGCTTTAGCTCACCCTCCAGAGGCGGGGACTTTTAGTATGTTCACCTCCTAACTATCCCTAACAAAGTCCTGAAGTCAAAAATTCTCGCATATTCCATGCACTTTACACCCCTCTTTTGAGCACTCATTGACTGGAGTGATTACCTTCATGTGCTCGGTGTGCACTGTTACATTGCACGAGTTTTGTTTTAGCGGATTTCGGACAGTGTAATATTTTCAAAACTACGTAAGATTTTTACATTACAGGAAATTAGATTCTACATCGCCTTATAAACGCTCTTTTCAACTTCTCCTTTTCGTGTACCTATCATAATTGTTTTAACTACTTGGCAGGTATCGAACTGAATATCTTCAAGAATGTGACGTGATAATATTAATACTCAATACATCTATATATTATTTATTTATAGCTACACATTCACTTTACCAAACTAGTAGGTAACAGCTAAAATATGTTGGTATACAGGCTTATAATTTTTGTGAAACTGAGTTACAATACTAAGCAGGCTCTACGGAAATAGCTGATTAACTACCATTGGAAGCATTCAGCGCCGGCCGCGGTGGCCGAGGGGACTGAGGCGCTCCAGTCACGGTCTGCACGGCCACTACGGTCGAGGTTCGAATCCCCCCTCGGGCATGGATATTTGTGCCGTCCTTAGTATAAGGTAGTAGAGAAGTAGTTCGTAAGTTTAGGGACTGATGACCCCGTAGTTAAGTCCCATAAGCTTAACAAACATTTGAACATTTGAAGCATTCAGCCATACAGCAGTAATATTATGAAATAGTGGTCTAGTATTTGAGATTCCAGTTAAGAGTAGAAGTATGGACGTATGTCAATTGTTAAGGATTTACTTCCATGCCTGAAAGTATAACAAACCACCGTAAATTAATACTTGCTATTCTTAACGTTATTCTGTTACTTTTGAGCATCCTTTACAAATGAGTGATTTCCAAATTGTATTCTTGATAGTTACTACAATTTATAGCGCCACAAAAGCTCCTAATACAAAGGTATTTTGAATTTGCTGCTTCACTCAAAATACAAATTCACTAGGCAATCATTTCGCGGTTTGTTTTTACGGCCTAGCCGCTTGGCGGTGCAGCAGTCGCGAAGTTGCAGAAATTCGCTAGATGTTTCGTGACTCTTATGTTAGACTCTGGTGAAACTTTGAGCTCATATGTCGTGAAATACGGAACAGTGATTAGACTGTGAAAATACTAATTATTCTTTGAACAACCCATTACATTTGTAAATGTATATGTTCCTAATCGCAAATCTCCGAAAATTCTGATCTAATGCTATGGCATTTTGCCACAATGTACTATTGTAATACGCTCATGTCATTATATACGCACCAAAATGTTTGTATGGTACATGACAGAGGGTATCTTGCAGAAAACTTTGCCGAGTGAGGGAAAGGTGGAAACGAACAGAGATGGGAGAGAAAGAGATGGCTGCAGAGAGAGAGAGAGGGAGGGGGGAAGTGGATTACGAGAGTGTAGAATAAATAAACACCCGGGTAACTCTGGGTTTACAGCTAGTATATAATCAAAATGAGTTGCCGTATGTATGAGAGCCAATCACTTGAGACTGGCTTCACTGATTTGGCTGGTCTTTTTTCTGTTCGTAATTCTCAGGACAAGGTTTTTATGAAAGAAAATTTTTGGAAAATATACCGAAAAATATCAGAATTTCAGAAAAACTGAGAGTTAGCTTCCAGCTCGGATCATTTTCTAGATTTTCCAACAATCAGCTTATTCATTCGCTACTCGCCTGGCGACCAAATACTCTAACAGAGCGATCAAATACGCCAAGGAGGTTGGAATAAAGGGAGATGGCGTTATGCACTCTAGCTTAAAACAGCCAGACTCACTTAACATGAAACGTTGTTTCTTTAGAAGCCCCTCAGTATTATTCTTACCTCCATGGTGTTATCGGTTTTGATAATATCTTTAGAGCGTTGTAAAGATAGGATTGATGCCAGTTCGTGGTATTTTCGAGTGATACAAACAAATTACGTATAGATCGTGGTTTACTTTTTTAGAACATTGCGACGTCGTAATATTATTCGGCGTACGCGCAACGCAATGCTACTACGTGATCGTAGAGTCAATGAGAACGACGAAGATCGTACACGCGCGCTTGGAGGTAAATCGAGAAAGAAATTCTCAAGCATGATCCGTTATGACTCTGGAACAACGGGTACAGTAGAGATGGACTCGCTCTGTTGCAGCTTACGCAGAAAATAATGTGGATCGTGCGCAAAACAGACGGTCACGTGTGACGATTAGAACTGAACGTTTGGCGTTCGGATACGATTCAGCAGTCGATTACTCAGCGGATGCATCAGTTGGTTTCAGAAAAATGAACAATGTTTGTCAATATTGCAGTGCTTTGATATTGCGGCAAGAACAGTCGGGATTATGTTGTGAGGGTGGAAAGGTCAAATTACCAGAATTGGATTATGTTGGGAGATTGGAAAGGTCAAATTACCAGAATTGATACGGTCATCATTGGTTTCTGGCCAAGATCCTCGATCGAAGCATTTCTTACATAATACGCAGATACTTACATAATATACAGATGGCCAGCCGCGGTTGCCGAGGAGACTAAGGCGCTCCAGTCACGGTCTGCACGGCCACTACGGTCGGGAATAGGAATCCCCCCTCGAGCATGGATATTTGTGCCGTCCTAATTCGTAAGTAGTTCATAAGTATTTTGTAAGTTTAGGGACTGATGACCCCGTAGTTAAGTCCCATAGACTATACAAACAATATACAGATGTACAACAGTCCATTCCATGTGACATTATTTGGGGCGAATATTATCGAACAACGAGGCTTTAATCCAACTTTTAAGGTAAATTCTTTTTCGAATGCTTTAACCCAACTTTCGTCAACCATTCGCAAAGCATTACTAGGCTCTTAAATTAATAATTTGCCTTCATTTTTATAGCTTCAAGGACAAATCCACCACTGTGCAGTTTTGTTTACCTTTTCCACGTAATTTTTAACTGAAACAGGAAATTGTTTTCATGCCTAAATTTATAATCGTACTGTTCGTAGAATATAACCATTAAAAGTACGGCCATTAAAGCTACTAACGTCAAAGAGCAGCTCGAAAGATCTCTCTAATAACTCGTTTCCAACTGATTTACCCGTCCATTCTGACTTCTATTCCCAATCAAGTTTCCGACTGCATCTTACATCTTATAAAATAGGCTGTATGTGTGTATGTATTTATGTATGTATGTATGTTCCACATCTCCTCCTAAACTACTGGACCGATTTCAACCAAACTCGGTACACATATTCCTTAATATCAGGCAACAATCTTTGTCTGGGTAAGAATCACTTACGACACATACGTAAGAAAACATGACGTCATAAACAATGAGATGCGCGAAAAACTGCTGCTTCAAACGACAATGCTGCACATTTCCTCCTAAACCACTAGACATTTCAACCAAATTTGGTACACATATTCCTTATGTAAGATACAAATTGCTGTAGGAGTACGAACCACATACGACATATGGTTCAGGAGATATAACATCATAAACTATAAGAGTTGCAAGAAACTGCCACATAATGCGACGAGACTTTATGAATACACCATATGAGAATGAGAGTACTTAGCGACTTGCAACAAACTTTAAACATAATTTCAAACCTTTATTAAACTTTTTCTCGCTAACAACATAGCAAAATGACGAAAGGAAAAAAGTATCTCGTTTGCTACTCGTGTTTATGGAGTAAAACTACGGCATTCGGTATGACGTTACAATTTATAATTTGTACACTACAAATTGTAGCCGCAGGAAACTTTACAGACAGTATACACATATACAGATGAATGTACCTTCGAAATTGTATCACAGTACGATACGTAGTTCATGAGATATGAGGACGTAAAGAGTAACGTTCATGGAAAATCGCACCATCAAGCTTCACGTTTTAATCTATTACTTCTTTACTACTAACCGTATTCGCAACAGACTTCATCGACATACAGCACTTATACAGATCAATATAGTCCTGCAAAATTATACTGTTGTACAACATTTCTATACTAATAATAAATCTATAAATATACGCCTGTCGCTGTTCGCTTTAGTCTTCAAAACTCCTGGACGAATTTTCAAGCCGTTTTCACAGGAAACATGAGCGAAGATTGGTTTCATCGAAACAGAATCACGAATTGTTTTCATAGACCGTCGTGTCTGTCTGTTCATCTATTAGAAACCACTTCTCCAAAACTACTTCACGATTCACATGGGGGTTTTCACAGGTAACTTCAGCGTAGATATAGACTTCGTTTCTTAAAAAACGGATCACGGAAAGAAGAATATCACAAATTAACTTTTTTCTATCTTTCTCTTTCATATTCAAAACTAATAGACGAATTTTCAGCGGCTTTCACAGGAAACGTGAGGATATCTTGCAGTTACAGAAACGTTTCATTTCACAAAATCGGATATCACAATTTTAACATTTCTCTGAAAGCAATCGCATGTGTCTAATTGTAGAGAGTAATCTCCGAAAGCCGCGGTGGAGTAGCGGAGCGGTCTAAGGCGTCTCGCTGCGGAGCGCACGGTTGCTCGCCGTCGAGGGTTCGAGTCCTCCCTTGGGCATGGGTGTGTGTGTTTGTTCTTGGGTTAGTTTACCTTAGTTTAAGTAGTTTGTAAGCTACGGACTAAGGACCACGCAGTTTGGTCCGATAGATTTACAAACATTTGAACATTTTTTTTAATCTCCGAAAGTACTAAATGAACATTCATGGGGGTATCACAGATAAATAGATACAGGCGCTGTAGTGCACCAAATAACTAATAAACACCGCTGCTGCATAATGTGTATGGGGTAGTACAACAAGGAAGCGAACTTCTGTGACAGAATTAAGCAATCTTATGTCTACGAATACCAACAAACATTGAACGTAGTGTTACTGATTTCGCTTTGTGTATTAAATACTTAACAACATTTCTTTGCTACTTTTGGAATGTTTCTTTTTGTATCAAAAACTTTATGAAGATACATCGTTTCGGACAATGACTTTTAGTTACATTTGACATCTTTATGAAGATATATCGTTTCGAACAATGACTTTTACTTACATTCGTCATCTTGGCAAGGACAACTGAGTTTATTGACAGAGTGATCCAAGAAGGATTGTATTTTTACTGACTGAGTTCCGCAACCCTAAAAAGCCATGATACACACAGGCCCTCCTTCAACAACCGTTGCGAAGCATGGGCATATAAGCTAGTTAACAATAAATAAGATCAGAGAGAGGAGGAGGAGGAGATAAAGAATGGGGGTATAAAATGGATTTGGGGAATGATATCAATGCAGAGAGGACGGGGGAAGGAGATGGATACGGTGTGGGATAAGAGGGAGTGGTGTGAAGGCGATGGAAAAAGATAAGGGTGGTGGAGATGGACAAAGGAGGGGGGAGGAGGCGATGGGGAAACAGAGGAGGGAGGGAGGGATTAACATAGATAGAAGAAGAGAAGAGATTAGAGTACACATCCCATACGACATTAGCTACTGCCAAGCGTTGTCAGGTTTGCTAGATATACAGGGTGTTTCACTAAGTGTGTTTGCCTCTGTAACTTATAAAATAATAGGTGACGGGAAATTTTAATGCGGTAGGTCAACACAAGAAATGTTACACTTTCTGCGGAGCTATGAACATAGTTTATTGTATCATTTTCCAAAGAGTTACAGCACAGAGATATAATTTTTTAAACGGAACAATAGTTTTTTCTATCGTGCATTGGATTCGTTGAAACCAGCTGCGTCCAAATCAATTTCAACTACAATCCTATCACTGTTAGTTTGGGAGCTACAACCCTTGAAAGTTTAGGGGAGCGGAGGCTACGACAGCGTAGCTGACTGGCTGGTGGTCATGAGACAGTGGGCCGTGCCCCAGGGGATAGCCACTCGGCCAGTCAGCTACGCTATCGCAGCCTCCGCCCCCGGAACTTTGAAGGGCTGTAGCTGCGAAACTAACAGTGATAGGAATGTAGTTTAAATTGATTTGGACGCAGCTGGTTTCAACGAATCCAGTACACGATAGAAAAAAACTATTGTTCCATTTAAAAAATTATATATTTGTTGTGTAACTCCTTGGAAAATGATACAATAAACTATGTTCATAGAACTGCAGGAAGTGTAACATTTCTTGTGTTGACCTACCGCATTAAAATTTCACGTCAGCTATTATTTTATGTTACAGAAGCAAACACACTTTGTGAAACACCCTGTATATATATAGGATACAGCCGTATCAATATGTTAATAATCGTAACTGTTGTAAAGCAGACGAAATCTCGCGGTTCCATATTTGTCAGAACCTAAAGATTTGTGAACACACCGAACGTATTGCGAGGAGCCGCCACCGTCTGGCTTACAATGTGATTGGCCCACTGCAGCAGCCCTCCGGTGTGAGACGCGGCTGTCCGTTAATTCTGGGCTCCGAGCGCGCCTCATTATGGAGGCAGCCGCGGGATCCGGCGCCTCCTGCCTCATTATGAGGCCGGCTATTCTATGAGGGGAGACGGGGCGGCGCCTGACGCGACGTGCGCCGAATGCCGCCGCGGCGCCAGCGCCCTCATTCAAAGGCGCTTGTCGCCAGTCGCCAGTCGGACGACACCTGAATAATTAAGGGGCCGGCCGCGGCGCGGCGCGCGCGTCGCCTCGCCATTCACTCTCGCCTCTCTTCTGTTTTTTCGGCTGCGCCTGCGCGCCGGCGGATGTGTATTGTGCGGCCGTATTTCGCAGCCGTGCGGTAACGGCCCCGGGCGATGCCGTTGCCGCGGTAACGGCCCTGTTGACATTGTCTGCGCGGCCCATTCCCCACAACTGCCTAACTGCCCCTTGTTGTCGTACCGAATATCTGGTGTCAAACCAACGGCAGGCTTTCACGGGCCGTACTATTTTCCCCTCTTTTCCGCCTTTACACAGGAAACTGCTAATCATGCTAGTATTTCGTTCACCTTCTGCTATGGTTAGGAAATTATAAAATGAAAAATCCGGGCGTATTACACACAATCTGAATTAAATCACGATACCTTTTTTCTCTCTCTTTTGTCGAACCTTCTTACGGCAACCTTTACTGCATTTATATTGCACTGAATTGTCATCAAGTGTGAACATATTTTTAACCTTACAAACCATAAATACCTTATTCATTTTACAGACAGTCTGCTTCTTTCAGCAGTCCAATGTATATTTAATAAGGAAAATACCTTTTCTACAGGCATATTTCGGGCAGGGATTGCGAATAATATTCGTCTCTAAAACGGTTATTCATGAACTCACACCATTTATTAGATAAGAGGGTTTTTTCTTTTTTAATAAAATGCTGATCTAGTTTCCGGCTAAACTCAGTGGCGTATCTTAAAATATATAAGAATTGAGGCGTTTGTGCCTATATTTCACTCTGAATACAAAACTACACTTCGGAAACGAATAGTAATGATAGTAGGTATCAGTTTCCCATTGTGGACTATGGTGGTAGAGGGTTTATAAAGATAAGGGGGTAGAAGATATGGGATTTGAAAGTTACCGACTTATAGAAAATTCTACGTGTGAGTGTCCATTTATTGGTCTTCAGCAAAAACTACACAATGGAGACGAAGATCTCTGTGGTGTTGTAGTAAAAACTCTCCCGTTGTACACCATAGCAGTTCTGTGTCGATAGCTATAAGAGGGTGGAATATATAGTGGTTGAAAGTCGTCAGTTTATATAAAATTCGGACTGAAGACCAGCGTTGACCTTTGACACTAAAATAGCAAAGAGGTTCTATACAGCGAAACGTGCTGCACATTCTTCAGTTGTTTTTCTGCAACAAGCGTACGAATAAAGAAAAATCAGTGAATATTGCAGTTTGAAAAATGAAACATCCAAGAAAGATGCCAAAGCATAAGAAAGAAATTTCGCGTTCTCGATCCGTTTCCAAACGACAAAAAACGATGCAGAAAAGTAAATCTACAGACGGTAGAAACTTGACATTTGTAGACGTTGTTTATTTTACAATGTAAGCATAATCGATTTTTCGATATACCGATCCCTAGGGGGAGAAATAGGGGATCAACTTTTTTTTTTCTTTTTTTGAAAATACGTTGCTATTGAGGCAATTTTGAAGGAAGGAATACAAAACTTCGGATTTAGATTTTTGATTGGAACTTTAAAAACACGGGTTTCAATATTTTTAGAAATTCAGCCATTAAGCGAGTGAAATCAGGAAAAATCTTTTAAGGGTGCTACTAAGACTATTTTGAAGATAGAAATGTAAAAATTTGGATTTGTAACCATGGTTAGAATTGTAAAAAATGTGTTTCGTGATGTTTTGAATTCTGCCATCAAAGGGTGCAAATGTGGGGGGGGGGGGGAGTTGTATCAAAATATTTGATTAGTAAAGCATTTTTAAAGCTAAATCTATGAGAATTTATATTTAGAAGTAGAAACAACCAATGCAGACCATCCAGTCTATGCGTGCGAAGCAGCGGGAATTAAGCTAATATAGGATATATTTTCGGAGGGAGGTGGGCAAGATTAATGTAAAAGTAAGTTAAACAATTTTAAGTATATACTTAAGTAGATACATTGATTATTATTGCTTCTCATATTCAGAGGATAATTTGCGCTGAAGCCCATTTTAATTTGTTGAGATCAAACTTTTTGTTGTTCACATTAAGTAATAAAAATATAACTATTTAAAAAGAACTGGCATGAACTTCACACAACAAACACCAAGTTCCGTCGCCGATACAGGAAAGTAGGGCGGCGATGAGTCCACGCATTATTCATTTCAATAATTCAGATAACATTCCAGGCGAGTTACTTCATCAAACAAATCAATGGGTTGTTAGGAGTCTCATGCTCACATAGTTTAGATCTTGGGAGTGACGTCACGAGCGCTGGACTGCTGCGCAGATTGCTCTAAAATTGTGATATAGTTTTGGGATTCATATAATTATTTTAACGCTTACTTGTCATAATATTTAATATATACGTGTTCTAATATAGGAGTTTCACTCACTTTAGCGTTCGTTGTCGTCGCTTATGCTGCGAGTGGTGCTATTTGTGAGTGGCTGTGCGCCGGCATCTGTGCTGTGTTTAGGTTTTGCGACTAGCAGTACCAGCCGTAGCGGTTTCCTAAAGATAAGTTTCAATAAGTGTACATGTATTGTAGCTAATTATCAACGTTAGAGGATGGCAAGAGGTGTTTAGCACGGTAGTTATTTACTAAATTTAGTACTTTTCAACCGGTGTTTCCTTGCTGTTTTTATCGTAATAGCGTTAGAAAATGGAAATGAGCGTATGGCTTTCTTGGCCGGGAGATCCCTTACGGAAGTGTCTTTCCATTTCACGCCGCGTGGGGGACTTACGTGCCAATGATGATGAGATGTTGATGATTAGGACAAGACACAACACCCAGTCCCCTGACGGGAATCGAACCGGGATCCCCTGCTTGGTAGTCAGCGATGCTGCCACTCTTTATTTATTTATTTATTTATTTTGTTCATCAGGTAGATCTGTGGTTCGCGGCCGTTCGTTCAATTCGTTCGTGGTTGTTCGTTGAATGGTTGCCACTGAGCTACGGAGGGGGACATAGCGTTAGAGAAACTTTTGCTTAAGTGATTGACAACTCTTGAGCTCTCACAGTGTTTAATTAGTTTAATAGTGACGCTTGAATTTGTATTTGTTTCAATGTTAGTTCCTTTTTGTCCTGTTTTTCCTACAGTTACTGTCTTATACTATAGTGTAGAAATTTATGTTATCCGTCTATGCAACTGATTAATAGTGGATTTTATTGCCATATGCATTTCGCCTTTATTTTGAAGGCATCATCAGTGGCCTGTAGTATTTACATGATTATCTTTTACAATATTTCGTATTTATATGTCTTAAACAGTTCTGGTGCGTTATTTAAGTATAGCTGCTGATATCTGGATGTTATTACTTACAATATTTCGTGGATCCTGCTTTACATGTAGTGCTGATTGTTGATTTCCGGTTGTTTTGCTTCAATTATGATCCTTTCGCGTTATTTACTTATTTTTCTTCACTTCACAGCTAGTACCACCAGGCACATACCATTTTGTTTGTGCTGTGTTTTTATTTTGGTTGGTGTTGCCAACTGGTGAATGTGTGTTTGTCCTATCTTTGCTTTATGTCAGTGTGTGTGTGTGTGTGTGTGTGTGTGTGTGTGTGTTTTCGATATAATTGCAGAGAGAACTGCACCAGTTACTGAGGTACTAATAAATTGATTTATTTAATGACTCCTGATTGTAAAGAGAGGAAGAGACAGAGAGAGAAAGACAGAGAGAGACATAGAGAGTGGGGGGAGGGAGGGAGAGATGTGGTGGGAAAGGGAGAGAGAGTTTTTTTTTTAATTAAATTTTGTGTTTGTGTGTGTCAATTGTTCTCATTAATTACTGTCTAATTTTTTGACTAGATTTAGCAGTGAGATTTCGTTGATGTTTGTCTGTTCATTTATTAATTTGTATAGGTTATGGAACCGTCTTATGCAACTGTAAATTAGTCTACTTTATATCAGACGCGTTTCGCTTTATTCTAAAGAATCTTCAGTGGTCAGCTGTACAAGAAATGGTTTGTATTACATTATTTGTTTGATTTTTTTCCTTAATTCGATCGGTAACAGTTATCATGCAATTTGATTCTTTTGATTCTGAATAAATTGGACTACTAATATTACGAATTTCTATGTTGTCCTCTTCATGTGTGATCTGTAGCACATTGCCACTTGCAGTCACTTCTTATATTTACACTTTTTGCAGTAACACTATTTACAAAAGTTTTTGAAAAATAGCCATTTCTGTGGCCTGGCATGCTCTGTTTGTCGTTTGTTTTGTTTTGGTTTATGGTCTGTGTGTGGGTTATTTGCTTTCGAGTTCTTTGGTTCGTGCTGTGATATTTGTTTTTGTTTCGTTTTTGTTAAAACAGGCGTCTGCTAGCAATTTTGTGTGCGATGTTCTGACTGTATTGTGTGTGTGTTTATAAATATGATTTTAGTTCAACTAGCGACTCTCTCTCTCTCTCTCTCTCTCTCTCTCTCTCTCTCTCTCTCTCTCTCTGTGTGTGTGTGTGTGTGTGTGTGTGTTTGTGATATATATATTCTGATTTTCTGCAGGTGTGTATGTGTGGGTAGGGATTTGTTGTTGTTTTATGTGGTCGTATTATGTGGTGGTTTTGAGGGTGGGGGAGGTTTGTCTTTGTCTACTATGTGTTTTATAAGTGTAAATAATGTTTGGTTACTGATGTTTACTTAGTCATTTAATATGTGTTTCTTTTCAATTAATGCTTTTTAAATTTGGAAATTCTCTGGGAGGGTCAGGAGGTTTTTCTTATTGCTAAATCTGACTATCTGCATGTCGGTTTCTATGGTGGTAGGATAGTGGTTTTCTTGCCTAAGGTGTTCTGCAACTGTTTAATGGCTGTTGCCATATTTCCATGATCGTTTGTGTTCTTTATAGAGTGTTTCAAATGTCCTGCTGGTCTGTCCTAAGTATAGAGCATCACAACTGTTACATTTGAGCTGGTAAATATCGGACTTTTGGTAGATATCAGTGCTTTCTGATTTTATTAGCATTTCTGTAATAGTAATGTAATACAAACCATTTCTTGTACAGCTGACCACTGAAGATGCTTTAGAATAAAGCGAAACGCGTCTGGTCTAAAGTAGACTAATTTACATTTGCATAAGACGGTCCCATAACCTATACAAATTGTATAACTGCAACTGCGGAAAACGAAGCCAAAAACACGAAGACATATTTATTAATGCATTAGAATAAAGCGAAACGCGTCTGGTCTAAAGTAGACTAATTTACATTTGCATAAGACGGTCCCATAACCTATACAAATTGTATAACTGCAACTGCGGAAAACGAAGCCAAAAACACGAAGAAATATTTATTAATTGTTTGTTCTCGGCTATGTCTTTCTGGATGTGGTAGCCTTCTTGCGTTTGTATGAGGTGCTTGTTGTGGTTGTTGGTCCGGATAATTCTCATGTCTAGGTCTATATTGGTTGGCTGATGGTAGTGTTGTTTTAAGTGTTCGGCAAATGTGGAGTGGTTTGTTTCATATTTCAAACACCTTCTTTGTATCATGTTTTGAAATCTCTGTTCTTCATTCCTATTTACTCTGCATCACAACTTTGGCATTCAAGTTTGTATATACCTGCTCCTTGGAATGTAACTGTCTTGAATTTTGGTTGTAGAATTGTTTGTAAACATTGGGCAGTTTATATGCTATGTGGAGCCCTAATTTCTTCAGTATGTTGTCACTCTGTGTGTTAATTTGCGTGTTTATGTTTTTGTGTTTATGTTTGTTGTTTGTGATAGTGAGTTTGGGTGTTGCGTATTTTGCTGTTTGTTAGTTTTGTTTGAAATGTTGTGTTTGTTCCATAATTGTCTTTTAATTTTCTGATTCAGTTTTTGTATTACTTGTGTGTCTTAACCAGTGTTCCTCGCTATTTGTATCATTGTGTTCATTTCTTTTTGATAGTTTTTCTTGCTGAGAGGGATTCTGTTTAGCCTATATAACATCTCTAAATGCAACGAGTTTCTGATCTTGGGGATGATCGGAGTCAAAATGTATAATCATGTCTGTCGCTGTTGGTTTTCGGTAAATGTTGAAAGCATGTTTACCCTTTTCTTTTTCTATATCAAGGAAATTTATTTTGCTGTCATTTTCTTTTTCAATTGTGAATTTAATGTTTTGGAGAGCTTTGTTTATTTCAAAGTGAAGTTCATCAATTTTTTCATTTGGCTCATCAATCAGACATATGATGTCATCTACATATCTGTGCCAAAATATGACCTTAAATCTTCTATCTGTCTCTACATTTTCAAGTATCTGCTTTTCTATGTGACTTATGGAAATGTTAGCTAAGGTCCCTGATATTGGGGAACCCAGAGGTAGTCCCTCACCCTGTAGGTAGTTCTCGTTCACGAAATGGAAGTAATTTTGTTCGATAGTTAACTTGAGCAAACTTGTTATTTCTGATACTGCTTCTGTAGTGAGGTTGCTGTGGGCTGCCAGATTTTGTTGTATGATCTGCATTGCTTCAAAAAATTAATAAATAAATAAAAAATGTTCAACTGTTTGTAAGGCTTAAGGGACTTAACTGCGAGGTCATCAGTCCCTAAACTTAGAAACTACTTATGAAATAGCTTATAGTATAGACGACACAAACATCCATGCCCGAGGGGGGATTGGAACCCCCGACCGCAGTGACCGTGCAGACCGTGACTGGCACGCCGCAGACCGCTCGGCCACTGTGGTCGGCTAGGTTATCAGTCCCCCAGTGTTGAGGGGACGGAGTGAGGAGAGGAAAGGAGGGGAAGTAAAGAAGAAATGAAGACTGTATTACCTCGGGGCCCGTGCTCTCCACGCACGTACACACAAAGAACCGTGAGCCCGCTGGGGGTTAACGTAAGGTCAACACACACATTCCTGTTACCAACCAAGGACTTTACCCTTCGGCGGGAGCGCCCTCGAAGTTGCTGAGATGGCTCCTAGAACCACTCGGCCATTCGGCGCGGCATCATTTTGAGATGAACTCTTACTTTTAAGGGAGCGAAGTTATTTTTATCTCTGTCGTGCCGACTTGACATGGTATTACTCAGGACTGATAGATACACTTCCACTACAGTCTTTTTTTCACCTATGATTCTTAGTATTTGTTTGTAGCCATCAGCCAGATTATTTTCCAAGAAAAGACTAATTATAATGGGTAGGGTGACCATATGCAATTGTATAAAAAAAGAGGACAGCTTCAAAACAAAGTACAAAGTAATGAAAAAAAGAGGACGCACAAAACATACGTTGAAATTTAATAAATAAATATAAATAGACAATACAAAGCGGCTCGTTCAGACAGCCAATAGCAATGCAACTTTACGTTTTCTCGCTTTGTAAGCAATTTGGGGTTCAATTTTACTTACGGCGGCGTTACTGTAGCACCTCGGGCATCGGAGATTTCTTTTGCAACCTTCCTACCTGTATTCACCAATAAGGATTGGGCAATACGTAACTCAGGGTGGTAAAAGGTTCAGTTCGATGCCTCTGTTCATAAGGTAAAGCAGTCAACGATCCGAAGATGGGTTTGAACACCACAGCGCTTTACTAGGCATGGTCCTGTTTGGAGGTGGTATTCCGTTGCCTTCCTCCGACCTTCGAACTGACTTACCCAGCCAGTTATAACGTGGGTTCCGAACCACGGTGCTACTCGGTATTTTTCACATGAGCAATACTGCCAGAGGTGAAAGAAGTGGAAAGTGACAGACCTGGCGGGGATCGAACCCGCGACCTTTGGATATGTAGTCTGGCACTCTACCACTGTGCAACCGAGGCGCACGTCTCTGTTCATAGGGGTGAGTTATGTATGTCAGCTTCTATGCCCTAAACAGTTACCCAATCTGTTTAAACAAGATCAATCTTTAACCTGTAGTTTAGCCAGTCCATCAATCTGCAGATGATGACGCGAAAATATATTTAAACAAACATAAATTAAAGCTCTGAATATCCAACAAAATGGATTCTAACATAAAGATGTGATTCACTCACGAAGTAATTCTTTATAAATAGAGTTTGCTATTCTTTCTGGACATGAAAATGCGGAGGTGGTCCTACTTTATACATCGGTAAATAACTGAATATTTCCCCAATTATTGTTCATGCGAAGCACAATAAGTATCGAGAGTAAAAGTTCCAAATTATCACTCGTAAATTAGTGAAGTCCATCGAACATTGCAGTACCAAATTAATCCGCGATTACAGTATTTGTTACAAAACATAGTTTGTCATCACACGAGTACACAGTTCCACAGCCCTAGTATCGTGCATAGTTTACCACTTTTCACCAGAGACTAAGTTCTTCAATCACAGTCAACACATGCCTATCTCTTCAAATCACAAGTTCGTAACGCGGCTTCAGACCGCCCAGCGTCACAACCTTTCACCCCCACGTTCAAGTTACGAGTGCCGCGGTGGAGTAGCCGAGCGGTCTAAAATGTTCAAATGTTTGTAAAGTCTATGGGACTTAACTATGGGGTCATCAGTCCCTAAACTTACAAACTACTTATGAACTACTTACGAACTAGGACGGCACAAATATCCATGCCCGAGGGGGGATTCGAACTCCCGACCGTAGTGGCCGTGCAGACCGTGACTGGAGCGCCTTAGTCTCCTCGGGCACCGCGGCCGGCCCGAGCGGTCTAAAGCATCTCGCTGCTGAGCGCGCGGTTGTTCACCGTGGAGGTTCGAGTCCTCCCTGGGGCATCGGTGTGTGAGTTTGTCCGTAGGTTAGTTTACCTAGGTTTAAGTAGTTTGTAAGCTACGGACTGATGACCCCGTTGTTTGGTCCGTTAGATTTACAAACATTTTTTACAAGTTACGAGTCCCTTCCCAAGCGTTCGAAAAGCATGCTCTCCCTGCTCCCAAATTGTATCCTTCCCCGCATCCTAACGCCAAATCTTTAAAATATAGTTTCCCTTCCAAAATATTATACATTTGAATATCATAGAATTAAATGCTTTGACCACCTCCGTACAAATTTTGTTTACATTTAACAAACAAATATATAGTTAACAATACTAAAAACAGTTGAGACTGAAGCTCTTTGTTCAGGTAGCGCTTCACTGTTCAAAATATACTGCCGCCGTCGAAACATAGTTACACAATTAATATTTTATTTACCATGGATTCTTATGCAAATATATTCAGTTCTTGTCCACAAATACATATAATTGTTTATATATAAATTATCTGCTGCATATCTATTATTTTTAGTCGGCCATGAAATATTTAAGTGGCAGTCTACAACATAAAAAACGAACGTTACTAAGAATAATATTACATATAATAAAATACATATAAAATGTACTGCACTTTGCTGGGTTAATGTTTTGTGTTTCTGTGGTGGAATCTATGTTCTGACACAAGAATAATACTACCTCAACGAAAAGCAGAAAAGAGTATAAAACAAAGTTTATTGAAAGAATACGGAAATAACGTGGTAGGTGTTTTAAGATAGGTAGCGTGGTGCAATGCTGCCCATTTGCTTCTTAAAGTGTTACTGATAACATTTGTCTGCCAAATCATCATCTCAAGTAGCACCAAAAGTTTTGACCATTTTCTCTTAAATTAATAAAACATTAAAATTATTACCAACTACTGTACCAGAACAAAGTGTATAAAACTGTAGTGGCGTATCAGCGCACCATTTGCGCATCATGTATAAGATTTAAATCTAAAGTGACATAAATTACAATTTTTATGGCATATTAATTAATTGGCCAGAGAAGTATATGTTTCTTTGGTGCGAAGCACACTAATTTCACTCGGCAAATATCACTTTAATGCGCCCTTACGCATCATCGTTTCGACGATCTGGTTCCACCGTCCACAACACTCTCTCCAATTCTCCGCCAGCATCGCACCTTGCCGGAATGTGTGTGACTCCGCAGCCGATTCCCCCGGACGAAATGAAAACAACTGTCGAAAAACACAAAAGGCGGAGACTAAGAGGGTAACTGGACTAAAACATTACACCAGAATGCCGTGACTGGCTGATTACAAGGATCATAAGGGATGATCCAGGCACTTTGCGCATATTAAATAACCTCCAGTCGAAAGCAGTTTTTTTTTCATTTTTTTTTTCTATTTTATCCTGAAGTTATCCATGAGCAAAACACTGTCCTTTTCCTTTAACAACTACATCACTGAGTGCGTCACAAAATCTGTCCATCTCATTCTCATTTGACCCATCAGATGGCTAATACACTGACAAATCCTAATTTTCGTAAGGTTTCACATCCTAATTAAATAAATCACAGTCTCTGTTGCAATATTCTTTATTATATCCAATAACGCGTTTCGCGCTGTTAGCGCATCATCAGACTGGAAACAGACAAATATTTTATTACATTCCGTTTCAAATTCTGATGATGTGCTAACAGTGCGAAACGCGTTATTGGATATAATAAAGAATATTGGAACAGAGAATGAAACTTATTAATTATTTACCACTGTTGCTGCACCAGCCGCCACCACCACATGGAATGGAATAAAATGTATTTCACATCCTAATTTTTTGCTGGAGACATCAGTCGTTCGTTTACATACCATATTCCAGATATGCTGGATTCTATTGCTTTCCTGATGTAACGCCCTAAACGCAACTGTATTCTTCCTGCTTTGAGTCATGACAGGCAGACCTAGTATTCTCCCATTTCGTCTTCTCTACCCTTACCTGAATGTCAGTAAGAGCTAAAACATCTAACCCCAAGATATACCTTCTTTTCAGTGTAGCCCCCATTGATATTAATAGCTCCCCACCTCATTCCAGACCGTTTTCCAAGTCGTATCTATAGAGTCCCTGGTCTTTCAATTAGAGGTGGGACACCATCACCTCCAAGGTCCGAGGTATTTTCCCCTCATTGTTGTCAGCATAAGATTGAAGTACCTGGTAAGCAGGTTGTTAGCCTTACGTGCCCAGGGTCCTCTTGGATTTTACGCCTAACGGTTGAGGGACTAACCGTTGGATTTGGTAGTTTTCGCCGTCTGTTACGAAGGTGGCCACCACTCAAAATATGTCCGGGATCCTCAACCTCATTCCAAAGTAACTGGTATCCCAACTGTCAGGACCACTTACTTGCCCACTCATACGCTGCCGCTAGTTCATGATCTAGGATATGACTACAGAATCACTTTATTGAACTACATTTTATTTCGTTACCGGTTTTGACATTTCAAAAGTGTCATCCTCAAGCCAAATCAGTGACTTCTATCCAGCTGTCGTCAATGAGGCCCTATTTACCGGAATTCGCAGTCCTCTTCACGCATGTGCTGCCTCGTTTGACAGTTGATGTCACATGTGCAAAGGGCACAGGTGAATAAACAGAAAATGCTAATTCCTGTAAATAAGGCCTCATTGACAACTTATGTAGCTGGATGACGTCATTGATTTTGCTTGAGGATGACACTATATATATATATATATATATATATATATATATATATATATATATATATATATATATATAAAATATTTGTATCACAATCCTGAATGGCTTTATTTATTCAGCAACGGTTTTGGTGTTATTGTTGTACATCTTGCCTTTAATATTGCCCCACAGAAAAGAGTCCCATGTATTCAGATCAGGAATGTATGGCGGCCAAATAGAAGCCCATGCCTGTAGCCTCGGGACAGAACAGGGTCCTCAGAGTGCTACTCCACGATATAAGACCCTTTCCTGCTTAGATGCAGTCGAGCTCCGACTTGCAGGAACCACATCTTGTCGAAATCACGGTCACTTTGGATAATGTGGGTGAAATCATCTTCCAACACTACGTAATGTTCGGTAGTCCTCGTGCCACTAAGGAACATCGCACCGATTTTTCCGTGACTGGCCGTAGCACACCACACAGTCTCCAGTTAAGAGTGAAGAGGCAACAGGATAGCGAAATGAGGATTTTCCGTCCCCCAAATGCGCCAATTTTGCTTTTTACTGAACCCATCCAAATTGAACGCGCTTCAAAATGTTCAAATGTTCATAAAGTTATGGGTCCTAACTGCAGTGGCCATCAGTCCCTTAAACTTACAAACTACTTTAACTAACTCGCCTAAGAACAACACAAACATCCATTCAAGAGGGAGGACTCGAACCTCCGACGGCGAACGGCCTTGCAGACAGCAGCAAGGCGCCTTGGTGCGCACGGCTATTCCACAAGTGCCCTTCCTTGCGAAACTGAACCACATTCATGTACGCATGCGCATAATAATTCTCATCATGCCCCACGGTCAAGGGTGCAATTTGAACGCCTTAACGCAGACCTTCAGAAGTTACAACGATTTTATTTTATATAGTTCAACAACTGTCAACATGTGCGACGTTGTTTCCTGAGAACTTTGAAACATTTTTCAATACCAGACTGAAACTTTCACTCTGCAGTGGAATGTGCGCTGATATCAAACTTCCTGGTAGAGTAAAGTTGTGTGCCGGAAGCGGGACTCGAACCTGGGCGTTTTTTTTTTTTTTTTTTTTTCCTTTCGCGAGCGTGCACCCCACGGACTGAGCTATCCCGGCACGCTTCACGGTCCGTCCCCACAAGTTTCCTTCTGCTAGAACCTCGCCTCCTGTTTTCGCAGGGGAACTTCTGTGAAGTTTGGAAAGCAGGAGGCGAGGTATGGCAGAAATAAAGTTCTGAGGACGTACTGTGAAGCGTGTCGGGATAGCTCAGTCCGTGGAGCGCATCCTCGCGAAAGACAAAGGTCTCACGTTCGAGTCCCTGTTCCGACATACAATTTTAATCTGTAAGTAAGCTTCATTTTTCAGTACCATTGTTACGGAGATCGGTTCAAAATTACCGTACTTACGTTTACATGTAGTTCTACATCCACACTCCACAAGCCACTTCACGGTGTGTGGCGGAGGATACTTGCGTGCCATTGTCACGTAAAATACGTTCGTAATATCCGATTTGAGAGGTACATGTTTTAACTGCACCACTTAACGCCTTGGAACGGATCTTCGTTTATTGCAAGGTTTATGATATCACCAAACTGTAATTTAAACGCAGAATAAAAGAATTTATTTAAAAAGTAAATGAAATAAAAAAAAAACGTTCTAAGTTTCCGTAACTAAAGGGCAAAAGTGCCAGGCTCATAGGTCCTAAGGACAAAACGCACATACATACACACACACACACACGCCGGCCGCAGTGGCCGAGCTGTCTGCGGCGTGTCAGTCACAGTCTGCACTGCCGCTGCGGTCGGGGGTTCGAATCTCCCCTCGGGTATGGATGTTTGTGCCGTCTTTAGAATAAGCTTGTTCATAAGCTACAAACATGTAAGTTTAGGGACTGATAACCGTGTAGTTAAGTCCCATAAGCTCTACAAACATTTGAAAATTTTGAACACACACACACGTGCCCGAGGGAGGACTCGAACCTCAGGCGGGAGCGACCGTGCAATCCCTGACATGTCGTCTCATACCGCGCGGCCATCCCCGCTTGTCCTCCGATTTTCCCGATCAAAAATATATTACACCACGGTGTCTCTGTGAATGGGCACTTCACGCCTATAAGCGCCTGTAGTCCTAATCTGGAAATTACTCCATGGTGCCACTTGGCGGAGAAAGTACCTTGTAAAAATATCTTTCTGTCACGTAATTCTTTGTACACCCAAGTCAAACAGAAGTCACGAACCCCCTTGAAATTGTCGTCCGCAGATTTGGACGAAACGACTGGTTTCACAAAAAAAAATGTTCAAACGTCTGTAAATCTATCGGACCAAACTGTGTGGTCATCAGTCCGTAGCTTACAAACTACTTAAACTAAGGTAAACTAACCTACGGACAAACGCTCACACCCATGCCCCAGGGAGGCCTCGAACCTCCACGGCGAGCAACCGCGCGCTCCGCAGCGAGGTGCTTTAGACCGTTCGGCTACTCCACCGCGGCCTGGTTTCATCAGAGACGCGCTCACATTCTCTCCTAAATCGTTTATGACGATGAGGAACAGTAGGAACGGTATAACACTTGCTTGGGGAACGTCAGATTTCACTTCTGTTTTACTCTGTGACTTTCCGTCACTACGTACTGTGTCTTTTCTGACAGGATATCACAAATCCAGTCAGACAACTGTAACGATATTTCATAAGCAAATCATTTAATTAGATGCCACTTGTGAGGCATAATGGGAAAAGCCTTTTGGAAATACCGAAATATGGAATCAATTTAAGATCCATTGTCGATAGCACTCATCACTTTTTGTGAGTTAAGAGCTAGCTGTGTTTCACAAGAATGCTACTTTCTGAATCCATTTTTACTGTGGATCAATAACTCGTTCTCTTCGAGGTAGTTCATAATATTTGTGGAATGTATATGTTAAATCCTGCTACAATCCGACGTCAGTGATAGAGGACTGTAATTTTGGTGATCATATCTATTGGCCTTCTTGAATACTGGAATGATCTGTGCAACTTTCCAGTCTTTGGCTACAGGTGTTTCATTGAGACAGTCTTTTTTATTACTATTTATTTTAAGGGTAGCCTAAAAATGTGCACTTGTGTTTAATAGTTTAAAGTGAAACTTCGTTGAATGGGAGAATTTTTGTGTACATGTGTTGCAAATTTCAGCCGTGGAGTTTAAACAAAGAAACATAACTGCACTAAATGAGATCCTTCTAAAAAAATCAGATGAGATGCAGTACTGTCGTAGAAAGATAAATGCTGGGAGTCATTATCTGTAAGTCCCCTGTGGGCCATCGGCTTAATGCAAGTTTCTCTAATTTACGGCAGGTGAGATTCGAAACGCTTCCTTTAAGCGGTGCAGATATAAGCTCTTCCGTAATATTTCTGAGGTTTATCTCTGCAATTACGTTGTAGCATATAATCTCTGTGCCGAAGAAACGTTCAGTTATAATAAAACATGAATAACACCGGATAATAACACACGCAGCATGGCATCGGTAGTTTCCAACAGAACGTTATAATTTTTTTGATTTGAAAATACTAATAACACACATACGATGCATATTCTTTAAATATTTCCATTGGATTTTGTTTTTAAGATAACTTAATTTTGACACGTATTAGACTCCCAAAAATTCCCACTAAATTAAATGTTACTGTGTTACGTTATTTTAGAGTTGGTAGCACTTCGATACCAGTTATTCATGTACATCTACATCTACATCGATAGTCTGCAAATCACATTCAAGTGCCTGGCAGAGCGTTCATTAATCACTTTCATAACTTTTCTCTACCGTTCCATTCTCTAATAGCGCGCGGGAAGAAAGTACACCTAAATCGTTTCGTTTTTGATCTGATTTCTCTTATTTTATTGGGATAGTCATGTCTCCCTAAGTAGGTGGGTGCTAGCAAAATATTTTCACATTCAGAAGTAAAAGTCGGTGATTGAAACTTCGCAAACAGATCACGCCACAATGAATAACGTCTTTCTTTTAATGATTTCCACCCCAATTCGTGCAACATTTCCGTGACGCTCCCCCCCCCCCCCGTAACGAAATAAAACAAAACGAGCTGCCCTTCTCTGAACCTTCTCAATGTCAGTCCCACCTGGTGAGGGTCCCACAAGGGGCAACAGTACTCCAGGAGAGGACGCACAAGTGTGATGTAGGCAGTCTCTTTGGTTCGTTATTACGAACAAATAATAATATTGCAAACTGATATGACATGTTGGAAATACCAGGTAAAATAATAGCGCTGTGAATCCGGAAGCTACCGTACGGATAAAACCTGTCACTATACAGCTACAATAGTTTAAATGTGATTATGAAATAGTTATGAATAATAGTTACGAGCGGTTGAAGGGTAATTATACATATAATCCCTTGTTGTAGGCACCAGTTTAGTGAATGCAGAGAAAGAAAACAGTAGGCTTGAACGACAAGCTTTAGTGAATGCAGAGGGGAAAAAGTACGCTTGAACGACAAGAGATGGGAAGTTGATTTTCACTGAACATGAAAATTAGTGTATCTGCAGAAATCATTAACGTTTGAACCAGTCGGACTACAAGATCAGCCCGATATCGCGGCACAACACTACCTATCGGTAAAATGTGCCTTCTCTCTTTTGTTACTCGCTGTGAAACAAAGAAAATTGCTTATTGTTACGTTGCTCCTCTCGGTCAATCGTGATAAATCACAGGCAATCATATAGGTCGAATCATCCCCTCCTTCCACCTGCACGATTTTTACCTTACCCTCTATGATCGCCCTATCCGTCACATCCCACCCTCAAATACCTCGGCCTCACCCTCGATGGATCCCTCTCCTAGACTCCCCGCCTCGGCACAGTCCGACAGAAAGCCATGTCGCATCTACACCTACTCAAAGTCTGAGCCGTGGGCTCGTTCTGGTCGAAATCCGCGCCAATATTTCTGTTTGTTTCTCCTCCTAACGGTGGTGGCGCTACCTCCGTTGGTGTTTCTGTCGACCGCCGGAACGCGACGGCCAAGGGAGAAAAAATTTTTCAAATGTTTGTAAAATCTATGGGACTTAACTACGGGGTCATCAGTCCCTAAACTTACAAACTACGTATGAACTACTTACGAACTAGGACGGCACAAATATCCATGCCCGAGGGGGATTCGAACCCCCGACCGTAGTGACCGTGCCAAGGGAGAGGGCCTGCAAGTGTCCGTGAACGTTCTCCTCTCGGGCATGGACGCCGAACTGGTTTTGGGTCTGGCGTCGCCGGGTGATTTCTGCTTTGAGTTGACTTCGCTGTTGCGTTAGTTGTGTGTTTCGAAATGTCTCGCTTTCAATGCGAGGACGATCTTGAATTGGTATATTGAGGGAAACGAGCGGAATTTATTAGGCGTTTTGCCCTTTTGCGGCTTGGTTGCCACCCCCAGGCGTAGGGGTCGTCGTCGTTGCTGCCGTCGGCGAGTAGTAGTTTCCAGCCTTCTGTTCGTGTCTTTCCTGAGTGGTCTGGTGACTATCCATACATGTGGCAGTGACGCTAGCCCGCGGCCTTTGAGGAAGTTTTATTTTGTTTTTCGCCTCCTCCCCTATGTCAGCCGTGGCGGTCCATATGTGCTCATGTGTTATGATTATTGATTTAGAGAATGCTGATGTATCATTGTTTAGCAAACTCGTAGCAGAAGCTTCACCTCATGTGTGCAATGTGCTCTGCCCAGTATTTAAAGGACACTGTTTTTAATTACACTGTTGACGCTGATGCTTGTATATTGTCTATTGTTTTCATCACCTCGTTTGGCCAATGTATTGTGTAAAATGGTATCTTTATTGTGAAGTTCCAAACTTGATTTGAGTCATATGTCTACGAAAGAAAATTGCCTAAATAGCATCCGAAAAGGACATTGTTAATAATATATCTAGAGTTTTTGCCTTTCCTTTTGAGCGCCAGCTGATGACTAGTGTAACTCGTCGAGTTGAAAAGGCCATTTATCTAAAGGTCCAAGCCTATTCTGTTACACAACGTGTTCTGGCTATTATTTAAAGGGTGTTGTTTATGATTTTGGTATAATTGTATATTAATACAAAGGGGTACCTTAATAAATCTACTGTTACTGCCTTTTAATTGTCTAGTTTTGGCCAAAATTTCTTTTAATAGTATTTTTATTGCCAATATTTTCAAATTTAAGCTGCGCCATATGTGTTAAAAAAAAGGGGGCTCATTAGTTTAATCTATCTAGGGTACTGTGTGCATCTTTTGGGCCAGTACACTGTAATCGGAGTCTTGTTTATTGCAAATGGTCATGTATGTTATGTGGCGAGGTCTCATTCTAGTTGCACAGGGTGCTCTGGCCATTGTTTAAGAGGCACGGTTCAATTACGCTGTTGGTGTTTGCTTGCATAATTACCTAAGCTAAACTTGTTGGCGCCACTGTTAACAGGGTCTAAGCTTTCTCTCTTTGCGTAACGTGCACTGCCTAGTATTTTAAAAGGCGCTATTTAATTACCCTGCTCATTGTGAAACTTCCAGAACTGACTTGTCATTACACACGCACACACACACACACACACACACACACACACACACACACACACACACACACGAAAAATTTTAAATTTTCTAAACAGAATCGTAACAGGCCCATTATTTTATTGTGATCAGAGTTACCGTTTGCATCCGTTTCGGGCCAATATATTGTAACTGTAGTCTTATTTATTGCAATGGTCATTTATTTTACGTGCTGAGGTTTCATTCTAAATTGCACAGTGTGCTCTGGCCAATGTTTAGAAACACGGTTCAGTTACACTGCTGGTATTTGTATACTTGCCTTAAGCAAAGCCTGTAGCGCCCACTGTTAATTATATCTAGTGTTACTGCCTTTGATATTCCTTGTTATATCTTTCTTTCAAAAATGGTATCCTTGTTATTTTGTAAAGACAAATGATTGCTCTCTTCTTCCTTTAAATTTAGAGGATCTGCTTATTGTATTGTGCTGAGCATCTGTATGTTTATCTATTCACGCCAGCTGTTATCTGATGTTAAGCGTAATGTTAAATATTACCCTTACTAATAAATTACATTGTCTTGGTATTTTGATGAAAATGTCCATCAGTGATACCCTGTGCCTAGTATCCGCGTCCTTTTATTAAAGGGATTAAAATCCCGAACTCTTTTCCGGCCGGACATGGAGACTCAACCCCTCCGCCATCCTCTACACCTATCGATCCCTCATGCGTCCCTTCCTGTCCAGTTTCCATCCCGCCTGGGTTTCCGCTCTCTCGCCTTTTATGAAACCCTTCAACTCCTTGAACGCCACGCCTTCCGCTTCTCCCTTCCCCACGCAGATCCTATACAAACCCATCCCCTTCCCTCACATCCTAGAGCACAACCGCATCATTTACACCACCCGAAAAATAGATTCCTGCAATCCACTTGTCTACCCCATCCTCAGCAATCCTGGGCTTCTGCCACGCCTTCCCCACTGCATCCCTCTCTGCTTTCACCTACTCGCTCTCCACATCCTCTCCCAGGGTAAATCCCACCACCTCCCCCTCCCGAATGACGCCCTCCGTTCTGATATCTATTCTTCCTACCAACCCCATCACTATAACATGGATGCAACGCCCCCCTCGCCCCCCCCCTCTTCTTCCACTGCTTGCCTCTTCCCCCTCCCACTTCGGGAGTCCGTACGCTCCCTCCCCACCCCCTCCTGCCCCGTCCTCACTCTCCTCCTGCGCTTTCCATCCTCCCACCCACCATTCCACTGTGGGATCCCCAGTACAGTCGACTTTTAAGTGGTTCGTTCGATGTTAGTGTCTTCTGTGCATTTTATCGGTGCGTCCACCACAATAAGACAAGTGTCGCATCTGCTAATCAATGTCTCTGTATGTTCAGCATGTCTAGTGTACTGTTCTTACTGTGTTTTTAACGCCACTATGACAAAGATTTTAAACTTACTAAATGATTTATCATCTCTCTTGTTTTTATGTATCACCAAAATTTTTACTTGCTCAGTTTTAAATTCTCCAAGTTTTAACTCCTGTATCAACGTTTTAACTATTCATGCCCATTATTTTTTAACTCGCAGCTGAGAGCAGTGTACGAGGCTGCTGCCAGCCTGCTTATGTACTCTTAGGTTTAAAATAACAATACAGGAAAAAATCTGTGTGACTTGAGCAAACGTGCAGGAGTCCGTGATTAGCCATCCAAGTCCTAACGAAGCCCGACGGCTCCACTGATCAGAACACAATCACAAAAAGATAAATAGTATGAGTACATTTACGCAACATTCACTGAGTATCCCATAGATAGAGCAAATTGAAACACGAGATCTAGATTTAGTTAGCAGAAGGGTGAGTGGCAGTCACCGACATATCTTGCACTTGAGTCGAATTGCTGTTCTTCCGTTGTATTGCGAAATACTCGTGAAGAAGTTCAGTTACACCTTCAATGGTTTACATACCAGGTTTCTCCGTGAAATTTAAATCGAATTCGTCCTTAGCAAATACTTCCACTCATTAACTTCTACTCTTTCTCTTTATCCATGCATTCTTCTTATTCCAAACTCTGAGTCACCAGGCCGATACTTTTAGTTACACACCGCAAAAAATAAAGCTCTGTCTCTCTGTTGTTCCGTAACTCTTGGGTCTGCATGATGGCAGCATTATAATCTTTTGTTTTTATCCAATTTGTTGCACGTGTAAATTGCACATCCTGTCCAAGTGTTCCATTTTTTGATAACAGGAAACTCTGGAATGTGCAGCGCAATCGTATGTTGGCACAAAACATCTCAAAGCAGCAATGAAGTCATTTACCTTTCAGTAATTCTCTTCCACAATACGTTGTAAACCACGTGCAATACATATCTCGGTTCAGATGTGTGGGAAGCCGAAAGCGTGTAACGTGCTTCACAAGTCACCACAAGCCTGACTTTTAAATGTTTGTTTGTAAATATATCGGACCAAACTGCGTGGTCATCAGTCCGTAGCTTACAAACTAGGTAAACTAACCTACGGACAAACACACACACCCATGCCCCAGGGAGGACTCGAACCTCCACGGCGAGCAACCGCGCGCTTCGCAGCGAGACGCTTTAGACCGATCGGCTACTCAACCGCGGCTAGGCCTGACTTTTTCTTGTATGCGCCCTGGCCATAGGTTCATACATTTGTGTAGGCACTTGTCTTCTCGATGTGGCATGGTACATTTGAAAAAGAATGTTTCACCCGTTCACCAGATAATGGAAAACATTTGTAGATCAGTAGTTTCATCTAACACGCCTCCCACTTCATGCCTGCCAGCCACCACTACTGTTTTCCGTAAATTGACTACATGTAATTTTCTCTCACCCAAAACTGACTTCTGTGAGTACTTCTCACTAAGTGGTTTGAATGCAGGATAGTTTACCTCTTGGAATTCCGGAGTGAATTAATGCCATGGCTAGATCCGCAATGAATTTATCCAGTGACCTCAAATTGTGTAGTTGTGTATCAGAGTAATATGTTTAGGTTTAAATCTTCGGAGTTCAACATCTTTCATATGTTGTTCTGGATATGATGGTTTATTCTGTTTCTTCGATACTTAACATTGTTTGCAACATTTACTTCACAGAAGGATAGCGTCAGTTTCGAAAAAATGAGTCTTGAATCGTAGAATAAAATTTTTCATCTGCAGATTAGTGTGCGCTTATATGAAACTTCCTGGCAGACTGAAATAAATTCCGTGGTGGACTGTAATTGGGTCCCAGGATCTTTGTATTCGAGGGCAAACACTCTACTTACTGAGCTCCCCGAGAACGACTCACGACCATTATTGTTTTATTCTTCTGAAAGTTTACAACCTTCTCATAGTTTTTGTAAAAAATTCATTCTGATAAAATACAGCCAATAAGACAGTACATAATCATTAGATAACTGTTGTAATCATGCCGGGACGAAATGGACTGAGGTTTCAACTGATGCAGCATCAATGTTTGTCTCGTTTTATTTCGCCGGTGTCGAGGATGACTATAATTGTAGAGGTTCACCATTGCTGCTGGGGGTGTGAATAATTACTGGTACTCCCTCCCCATATATTGTTTTAATATTTGTTGATGGTTGTTGGCCGGCCGCAGTGGCCGAGGGGACTGAGGCGCTCCATTCACGGTATGCACGGCCACTACGGTCGGGGGTTCGAATCCCTCCTCGGGCATGGATATTTGTGCCGTTCTTAGTATTAGCTAGTTCATAAGTAGTTTGTAAGTTTAGGGACTGCTGACCCCGTAGTTAAGTCCCATAAGCTATACAAACATTTGAACATTTGATGGTTGTTGACTTCTATCTGGAACATAATTTTGTCTAAAGGAAGAAAGGAAGATTAGGGTTTTGCAACCGCTCAGGTCGGAGGTTCGAGTCCTTCGTAAGCATAGATTTTCAAATATTAACCAGTGTTAATAAGGATGCTTTTCTTAAAAATATATAGGCCACTATATGTTTATTGATGCGTTTCTAATAATCCTCAGGATCTGCAGGCAGCACAATGATAAAAAAGAATTATAAAATAAGACATACCCAGGGGCAGATATAGACTCTGATCATAACTTGTTGGTTATGAACTGTAGGCTGAAACTGAAGAAACTACAAAAAGGCAGGAAAATAAGGCAACTGGACCTGGATAAACTGAAGGAACCTGAAGTTTTTAAGAATTTCAGAGGGAGCTTTAGGCAACAATTGACAGAAACGGGGGAAAATAAAACAGTAGAGCAGGAATGGATAGCTTTGAGAGATGAAATAGTGAAGGCCTCAGAGGACAAAATAGGTAGGAAGGCAAGATCTACAAAAATCCGTGGATATCACAGGAGATACTAAATTTAATCTATGAAAGGAGAAAATATAAAAATGCAGTAAATGAAACAGGCAAAATGGAGTACAGACGACTAAGAAATGAGATTGACAGGAAGTGCAAAATGGCTAAGCAGGTGTGGCTAGAAGGCAAATGCAAGGATGTAGAAGAATGTATAAATAGGGGAAAAATATATACAGCCTACAGGAAAATAAAAGAAACATTTGGAGATAAGAAAAACAGCTCTATGAATATCAAGGACTCTGATGGAAAACCAGTTCTCAGCAAGGAATGGAAAGCTGAAAGGTGGAAAGAGTATATAGACAGGCTCTATGAAGGAAATGAACTTAGCGGCAATATTGCAGAAAGGGGGGAAGTAGTAAATGAGGATGAAATAGGAGATACTATACTGAGAGATGAATTTGACAGAGCACTGAAAGACCTAAGTCGAAACAAGGCCCCTGGAGTAGATGATATTCCCTCGGAGCTACTGAAGTCTCTGGGAGAACCAGCCATGACAAAACTGTTTCACCTGGTGTGTAAGATGTATGAGACAGGTGAAGTACCCTCAGACTTTAAGAAAAATGTTATAATCCCCATTCCAAAGAAAGCAGGTGCAGTCAGGTGTGAAAACTACAGCACCATCAGTCTAATTAGTCATGGTTGCAAAATATTAACGCGAATTATTTACAGAAGGATGGAAAAGCTGGTAGAAGCCGACCTCGGGGAAGATCAGTTTGGGTTCAGGAGAAATGTAGGAACTCGGGAGGCAATACTCACTTTACGGCTTATCCTAGAAGATAGATTAAGGAAAGGCAAACTTACATTTCTAGCTTTTGTAGATTTGTAGAAGGCTTTTGACAATTTGATTGGAATAAACTCTTTCAAGTTCTGAAGCAAACAGGAGTAAAATATAGGGAGCGTAAGGTTATTTACAACTTGTACAAAAACCAGACAGCGGTTGTCAGAGTTGAAGGGCATGAAAGGGAAGCATCAGTTGGGAAGGGAATAAGACAGGGTTGTAGCCTTTCTCAAATGTTATTCAATCTGTACATTGAGCAAGCTATAAAGGAAAGCCAGGAGAAATTTGGTGAAGGAATTAAAGTTCAGGGGGAAGAATTAAAAACATTGCATTTTGCCGACGAAATAGTAATTCTGTCAGATACAGCAAAGGACCTTCAAGAGCAGCTGAACGGAATGGACAGTGTGCTAAAGGTGCATATAGGATGAATATTTACAAGAGCAAAACTAGGGTAATGGAGTGCAGTGTAAGAAAATCAGGTGATCCTGAAGGAATTAGGTTAGGTAACGAAGCAATGAAGGAGGTAGATGAGTTTTGTTACTTGGGCAGTAAAATAACAAATGATGGTCGCAGTACTGAGGATATAAAATGCAGAATGGCAATGGGTAGAAAAGCGTTTTTGAAAAAGAGAAATTTGTTAACATCGAATATTGATTTAAGCCTAAGGAAGTCCTTTCTGAAGGAATTTGTATGGAGTGTTGCCTTGTGTGGGAGTGAGACATGGACGATAAACAGTGCAGACAGGAAGAGGATTGAAGTGTGGTGCTACAGAAGAATGCTGAAGATTAGGTGGGTGGATCGCGTAACTAATGAGGAGGTACTGAACAGAATTGGGGAGAAAAGAAATTTCTGGCATAACTTGACTAAAAGAAGGGATAGATTGGTAGGACACATTCTTAGACATCAAGGAATTGTGAATTTAGCGTTGGAAGGAAGTGTGTTGGGTAAAAACCGCAGAGGAAGACCAAGAGATGGATATAGTAAGCAGATTCAGGCAGATGTAGGTTGCCGTTCTTATGTGGAGATGAAGAGGCTTGCTCAGGATAGGGTATTGTGGAGAGCTGCATCAAACCAGTCTCCGGACTGAAGACCACAACAACAACAACTGATGGAATACGTAGAAAATAAAATGTGTTTAATACGTTGCGTCATCCTTGGAGTTTAGAGTCCTCCCTCCGTAGTATAAGTTAGTTTTAGTTTGTAAATCTAGGGTTGATGATCACAGAAGTTTGGTCCCTTAGAATTAAAAACATTCAAACATTTGATTAGGGTTTAACATCCTGCCCCACCCCGAACAGAGCTCACGTTCGACCTGTTTTAGGTAAGAATGGGGAAGGTCATGCTCTTTGAAAGGAACCATCCCGCCATTCCGCCATTTTCCTGATATGGAGAAATCAAGGAGAACCATAATCAGGATGCCCGTAGGTGAATCATTGTCCTCCCGAATGCAAGTCCATTGTGCTAACTACTGCGCCAGTACTCTCACAAAAACATCCAGAAACTATGTTTTCAGACGTGACATAAGACCTATCGTGAGGTATGCGCCAATTGTGATGAATTTCAAATATTAACCAGTGCTAATAAGGCCGCTGTTATCAAAAGTATATAGGCCACAGATGGTGATGCGGCTATATATTTATAGTTACCTTGCATGTTATACCTGTGGAGAGCGATCTGCTTCTCCGTATTTGTATTTCTTGAGGTTACTGAGCCAAGATCGTCAATATAGTATTATTTGTCTTTACCGGTTTCGTTGATATGTATATCATCACCTTCAGAAGGATACATGGGCTTCATAAGAACGCGTGGCTTAACTTTGGAGAACTTGTAAAATAAACCGTTTCTCGTCAAAATATAAAATAAAAGTACATGACCAACTTGTTAAAGCACACGTCATAAAAATGGACCATCACATCAGGTTAAAAGATAAAATATGTTGACTGTTTCTCACATAAGTATAAGGCAGACTCACTATTTATTTACGCGTTTCCAGTTTTTATCATCATCAGATATATGAATGCATATGTCCCAATATATGGTATCGTTCAAAGCAACCGACATGTCCACCATCGCCATGCCCCCCTCCCCCACTCTCCCCCTCCCATGTCGCCAGCACTACCACAATCCCCCAACCGTGTCTGATATCTGGTCCGCTCTATCTCCTCAGCTTCTACGTATGTCATTTCGTCGTGTACTGATATGTTCTGTCATGTTTTTAGGTCTGTGACATTGCTTTTGTGATTAGCTTTTCTTATTCATTAAATACCGTCTATTTGCCCACGTAGCTGCTCTGTCAGTGATGATCACTCTCTGTAATGTGGAGTGGCCAATGTTTTCATGTACAGCTCAGTGAGATTTCAGTCACTATTCTACAGCTGCAAATATACGAACTAAATTAATTATGTAAATAAAACAAGATAATAAAATTTTATGGTATTAATAATAATACTGTTTTGTTTGTGACGGGTCTCAGTGGCTCTGGTTTTTTTTTATGTTAACTTAAAACAGGCAGTAAAAATTATGTATACCAAATAAAATTATTTTTAGTACGACTTGTGTTGCCCACTTCATGACAGTTTCATACAAATTATCTCTAATCTGTTCATTTTTAATATCTGTTCATTCTATGACATGTACGTGTTCAGCAGAACTAATGCAGCGTACGTAATTTTGCCATGAGAGACTTAGGGTCATCCCATTTTATGCTCAGTAGACATGTTTTATTAATATGTTCCCCTTTTGAATTTAAGTATGCCGTCCTATTTCCCGTTCTCACCGTGCCATTGGGCAACGTTATAGATATGCACCTCCAACTGCGTTGCGGGACCTGCAAGCAGTAACTTTTTGTAACCCAATTTTCTCCATCTTGCTTTTTCTAATTGATGCCGGATGCTTACCTATTATTTTTGTGATTTCTACTTTTATAATCATAATCATGGACGATGCTACCTGCTTTTTTTAGTATAGTTCAACAAGGCCCTGACACCAGAGTTCTGGCGATTTGTGAATGAGTCGTTCATTTGAATAATTTGGACGAATACAAATGAAGAATCGAAAGAATCGAGTCGTGGTATGTAAGAATCCTCGTTGAAAAGAATCGTTTGTCTCTTGACGATTCTAAGTTCCAACGATTCATGATTCGTCGCGGTGGAGAAGCCGAGCGGTCTAAGGCGCCTCGCTGCGGAGCGCGCGGTTGCTCGCCGTCCCTTGGGCATGGGTGTGTGTGTTGTTCTTAGGTTAGTTTACCTTAGTTTAAGTAAGCTACGGACTGATGACATCGCAGTTTGGTCCGACAGATTTACAAACATTTGAACATTTAGTTCACAAAATGTTTGTCCTAAACTTTTTGTTATAATAATAAAACGTTTATGGACTGATGAACCCGCATTTAAGTCCCATAAGCTTGACGAACATTTTTGAACGAAATGTTCAAATGTTTGTAAACCTATCGGACTCAACTACTTAATCATTAGTCCGTAGCTTACAAACTAATTAAACTAAGGTAAATTAACCTAAGGACAACACAAACACCCATGCTCGAGGGGGGTTTGAACCCACGACGGTCGCACGCACGCCTAATCCGCCGCGGCAATTACTGTACTATTAATAGATGAATCTCCTGTGTTGAAAGTAAACACCCAGAACCTGCTGGCATACTAACAAACGAGTAAAAGAAGGCTATGGAAACCCCACTGATCAACTGGTACAATAAAATTTGACTAGGCAACTTTTAGAAGATCAAAGGGAAGTTAGAATTAGTTGTGCTGAACAAAGCGTAATAAAAGCGAAGACAACAGGTCAGCAGATGCGACCAAGCGATAAAAAAAAAAGTAAAGTTCAAAAGTTACAACGACTAAATCGTTCTTAGCAAACTTGATGCAGCACCGATAGCCTTCAGTTAGCTACATAAAACAACTGTCTTCTCCAAAATAAACTCCAAAGTACTCACTCATCATATTTGTAAGAAGTGGACGGCGATAAAATATGAAACGTAGCTTGATGTTCTCATTTCCCGTTTACTCTTCTCGTTTAAGATAATTAATAATGATATAATACAAGGATTAACAATTTAACCTCCAGATCAAGACTATAACTCACAAATTATGATAGTCACTTGTACCGTCTTGCATAATATTCTACTATAGACTCTGTGAAATTTCGCCCAACAACTTCGTTACACTACTAAAGTAGCCGAACGTGAAGTGCAGTTTAGCATAAAAACACTAAGTGCGAGTTATGTTAGGCAGGAGAGTACAGGTGCATATGAAACTGGTCTGTCGGGTCTGTAATTCAGAGTTGTTGCACCGGCCGTGCTACATACTGCGCAGCTGCCACTAAAATTAACTAACCAGTAACGATAGAGGATTCCAATATCGTCCGGAGAATATTGAAACCTCTAAATTTACCTGATCGAACTCAAATTGATATTATTGAAAAGTAATGATCAACAGGGGATCTCAAATTAATTCAATACATCTAGGTTTCCAGAAGATTTTATACACCACTCCTCAAAATTGACTTCATAAAATTGCGTGCCGATGGAGTTCAGTCTCGGGATTTGTGATTTTCCTGCGGAAAGCACGATTCGTAGTAATAGACGGAAAATCAAGGAAGTTTATCGTATTGATACGGAAAGGGGGGATGGGGTGGATCCATAAACTTATTACACAAAAAACAGCAAATACAGCTAATTCTTTTCGTAATACATTAAAATTAGGTTTCGTAGGTTAGCTATACTGCCATCATCGAATCTGTCTTAACATACAGCACATGGAAAACTTAATATAATGAAGATGAAGTTTATCATTAACACTATCATTGGCATGTCACATTGAAAATAAACGTTTCCAATATCTTGTTACTATACTGATGGGTCTTCAGTCAAGACATATGCCACATATATTTTATTATACAGGACGATTAAAGTAAGCTGTTCACCTCAAATAATTTCGGAACCGTATAAAACATCGTAATTCTGTTTTCACACAGATGCATTGCAGAAAGTCGTCACTTAACGACGTTATAGTCTCTTGTCATAGCTACAGTAATTACATAGGTATCGATATCAACTTCGTTTTTCCAAATAGAACTGATTGCCAACCACACTCCGAAAAAGTTAGAAGACACTATCATTTTACACAGAGAAGTTAAAGGGAGAAAACTTGATCTTTGGGAAGAACTTGAGATCTTTAAACATCTATAGCTCAAGAATGGCAATTTATTAAATTATCAGTTAAATCTTGCCTGTAAACAATATTTTGAAGGTTTCAAACCCATACTGCTCACGAAATCTCACAGCTACCCGTAGCCTTTGCGATTTGTTCATTTCTTCAAAAATCTAAAACCTGCTTACATTAGTAATTTTCCTTTGTAATTGACATGACAGCCACTTTACCTCATTTGCGTCACCATACTATAAGCCACGTACTAATCCAGTTCATTTTTATTCATCTGAGAGGTACACTTTTCTATTATTATTGTTTGTTTACGCAATGTATTTCAACAGTATTTGTTAGCATATTTTTTACAATTGACCTTTGTAATATTCCAGAATGGAAAGTAGGAGGCGAGGTACTGGCGGAAGTAAAGTTGTGAGGCGGCGTCGTGAGTCGTGTCGGGATAGCACAGTCGGTAGTGCGCTTGCCCGCGAAAGGCAAAGGTCCCAGGTTCGAGTCCCGGTTCCGGAACACAATTTTAATCTGCCAGGAAGTTTCACTTTGTAATATTTGTTTCCACAGCTTCCCTCAAACTTCTCACCCTCGTTTTATCCAAATATTCCATTTATTGACATCGGTATAAATTCAATGTAAATTCTGCCAATAGCTACTTAACACACTGAAAGTTACACGGCGCATACGCCACCGGTCCTTGTATGCACGCTCCTTGCTTCAAATCAGTAAGTGTGAATGTCTGCAAATGCGCTGACGCATCTTTCAGTCTAAACCACATTCCATAGATCATAGGAATGTCAAATTCCTGTGATATGCAAGTATAGTAAATAACTGTTTTATTCAGATTTGTATTTCACAATTATTTAGACAATATGCTTGGTATGGCGCATATTTCAGGCATAACGATTATGAATTTTTAATTTATGTCACATTGTCTATAGGTATACATGTATTTCTGAAGAGGACTGGTTTATATCTGTGGAAACCGTGGTCAATGTTTTATTAAACAACGATTATTGCAACTGGTTGGCAGTTGCTGAGACGCATTCATGTTTAAAATACAACTATAGTACTTTTTGTTGCTAGTATCGTAGATGCCAGGATATATATGTTCTGAACATGAAACCATGCGAAAGTCCGTGATTTCATACCCAAATAAGAAAATCAGTCACGTCGGATAAGGAACGTACAGTGTTGGACCGTCGCGATGCCGGTGTAATTCTAATGTCTCTTGTTTGTAGCAGACATTTTTTCAAACTACCCAGCATTCGTCACACAGAATACAAGCCCCTTACCCTCTCTGGCCCCTTTATACCGGCATCACAGCCGTGCTACACTGTCCCCTCCTTATCAGAAGTGACTCATTTCCTTCTTTGGGTATGAAATCATGGACTTCCGTGTGAGACAGCAATTTTTGTTTGTTTGTGAAGAATTAAAATGAGCGCTTAGAGCAACACCAGTAAATTTAATATAAATTAGTAATTTTGGCTGTTTCTTTGTGTAATAAGTGAAATCAAAACTAGCGTTACCACACAGGTGTCGTCGACTCTATACCGTTTATTATCCATAGAAGTGATCTAGGAGATAATTTGACCAGCTCTGTTACGTTTTTTACAAAATCATTTTATTACCTACCGCCTACTAAATTCATCAGAACTAAAATATCAGTTGCAGAATAATCTAGATAATTTGTCTGTATGGTGGTGATTGACCCAAAATGAAATTTTTGGGTTATCCGCACGGGAAATGACAAAGCCATTAAATTTTATTTCACGAGAAAATCACACAAATCTCAACGCTGTCAACTCAACTGAGTGATTAGGAGTTACAATTACGAACAACTTCGATTGGAATGACCACTTCGATAATATTGTGATAAAGGTTAACCAGACAGTGCATTTTATTGCCCGAACACTTTGAGGACGCACAAATCAGCAGAAGACAACCTACACTACGCACCTCTGTGATCTGCTGGAGTATTACTGCGCGACATGGGACTACAAACGGCATTGAGAAAGTACAAATAAGGGTATTTAGTTCTGAATTATCACGTAAAAGCGAAAATGTCACGAATCTGATACGCGAGTGGGATGTAAATCTCTAAAACAAAGGGGTTTATCGTTGCGGCGAGGTCTGTATATAAATTTTTTGTCGCCAAATTTCTCCTACGAATGCAATGGTTTGTTGACCCCACCTAGATAGGGAGAAATGACCATCGGGACCAAACAAAATAAATTAAGGCTCGAACGTGAAAGTAGCTTGTTAAATGTTTTATTGAAAAATTTCTGGTGGTAAAGATTAGAAAAGGCAAGTTAAAACGCTCATTGCTGCTTCAAATTACTTTGCAAATGGCCACAGTCCTTGCGCAACGGAAATTTATCTAACTCCTTAGGCAAAGACCGAAGGCCACACACGCGTTTCCTAACTTGAGAAAAGAAGAGAAAACAAGACACAAAAATGATTACCAGATTGGAAGTACAAATACCAAATTTACACTAAATTACTCAAGTTCAGAAAAATAAGGAACACTTCGGGCCACATAGCGAAAGAATTACTTTAAAAAAACTCAATATTAACCCAGGACTGCCTGATCACAAATAAAGTTCTAACAGCATGTCATCTCGACGAAATACTCACATCGGCTGTCGCTGCAAGAGTTCGGCCGAAGGCCACGCGCAGTGTACCCTGGGCGTACCGGACGTTATGGTGCGTTCAAAGCCTACTGTCTACCGACCCTCGCTACCTGAGGAAGATAATTCCCTCTACTGCTGTTCCAGAGAGGTCTCTTTTGTTACCTCTCTGGTCCCTGATTATGTTGGTACCACACTAGGAACAAGCCACCTCGCCATCTTGTCAAGAAATCGTGTCTCTGGCTACATAACAGACGGCAGTGCAGACGACATACGAAACCATACATTTTTAACTATGGTAAAAGAGTCCTAACGCGTGAAGCGGCGACTGTTAGCCATTGCGCGGCAGTCAGTCAATATTAATACGAAGACACAATTTCAATCACACGGGAGGAAACATATATAAAGATGGGTCATTGATCATTAATAAAGGAATAAAATAATTGATGTACAGGTAAACAAAATGAATGGTGGAGAACCACTTTAGAGTAATGAAAGTAGACCTTTTTACAGTTCAAAACGCAAAATGGAACACGACCAGACATTCAGTGGACGTGTTTCAAACGGAAATATTTGTCAGTTCGGCCACGCGGAAATGGAAGCGTAGTCTATAACGCTATGCTACGGACTTCAGCAGTTTGGTCCCTAACGTTTACTAACATTTGAAGATTTGACTTGTAAGTCCAGTTTTCCCGCGTTTTACTACACGATGGAACGGTAGAGATAGTCTGTACCGATGAACCTCCGGCCGGGAACTTTAGTGTGAGTTGAAGAGTAAATATGTAGATGTGGATAGAGGTAGCCGACATGCATAGTTCTGATAAAGAGACACTGAACTGAAATGTTAGTGAGTAACTGGCTGTTTTTTCCGAATGGACAGATATACAACGTGAATAACAAGAATAACACCATCAGCTGTGATGTCAGTACTTACCTATTGGGTACCAGTTTCAGTGGGCCATGCCACTATCTTCAAGCCATTATCTTCATGCATCTTCGTATAACTTACGCTTATAGCGAAAATAACCGGTTACGCACATTCTACTGGTCGTTCATAGTCATAGCAACCTACACCAAAGTGCGTTACCGGATATTTCCGTAATAACCATAAGATATAGGCAGGACATGAATTACAATGGACTATACTATCCTTAATCAACTGGATATCAACACAGTTACAGTAATCGGCGAGGAGACGAACTTCACTACCCCAAATACTTGCTCGTGAAAATCATACTAGAGGTTACTTTTTATTATATATTGTTTTTACATCGCTGTGACCCAAAACCTAATGTATGCGGGAACAGATAGCAAGTAATAAACTGAGTTGAGCTTCGCCCTCGTAAGAACGCTATCTCATTACGGCCACAAACACGTAATGTAATGCATTATTACAGTCACATACTTTGTCAGCATTCTGTACCCGTTATAATGAAACCGGAACTACTGATCTATAACCCAGCACTGCGGGAGCGTAGCTTTGATTGGAATAATAATTGCGTATGACACGCTCTGTTTATTGTTATATTAATTATCGGGAATTGTTAAGCGTGTCAAATGATTATACACTGCTCCAGTTTAATTAATAATTTGTACTGATTTTCTGTGCGACTAAAATTATAGAAAATTGCCACTGAATGAATTTTGATATTCTGATTGCTATTTCACAGAACGTAGAGCAGTGTGTGCATTGAAATGCTTTATTGAAGTGGTATTCTCTTTGATGAAGAAACAACACAGGAACGCAATATAAATGTAGCAAAGTCAGGTAAGCCAGTCACTGACATTCGCAGGGTTGGCTAACAGGGGTAGCTTGCTGTTCACCTCCCTGCAAACTTGAAAACAGTGATTTTATGGTGCACAGAATTCTCACACACTTGTAGAGGTGAGTGGATAATCATCACTTCTCTGACGTACTACAATTATTCTCTTGTGTTACCAATGAAATTTAGTCCTTCTGTCATGACAAGAAGAAAGAAAGTTAGCAAGGGAGATAAGTAACGTTATCGGTCAGCTCGATAAGACGGTAACACAAGCTGAATGGTGAGGAAGGAAATTCGTCTATACCTTCGGAAGGAATCATTGCGGTATTTTCCCTTACCAAATTAGGAAAATCATGGAAAACCTATTTCTGCATAGCACACGAGAATATGAACGATCGTAAAATCAGATATATTGTCTATAAGGAGTGAAACTGCTAGAAGTTTTTAAAATGGAGACATATAAACAATGCACTTATATGCCACAGTCAATATTTTATTTTTTATCTTTTGTCATTTATTATGTACAACTAGTTTCGGTGAAACTCTGTCATCATTTTCAAGTACTTATGTATCAACTAATTTTTTTCTGTAAAACAATGAATTTCTACATCTTCACAAAAATAAACTTAAATACTGACTCTTTATTACCAAAATAACTATGAAAATCCATATTGATATGCTTCCTAGAGTAAAGAAACAGGAATGATGTAACAACCTTAGCATATCAATATGGATTGTTATACTTAGTTTGGTAATACACAGTCAGTATAAGCTCATTGTTTTTTAGAGGAAACAGTTTTTAGTTGATACATAAGTACTTGTGACAGGGTTTCATCGAAACTAGTTTTACATAATAAATGACAAAAGATAAAAGTAAAATTGTGACTGTAGCATATAAATGCATTGTTTAAATGCCTCCATTTAAAAAAAAATATGATCGTCCATCCAATAGAGTCTCGAATATTGCATCCACTGCGCTCAGTTTGTCGAGTCACGTTTCTGAATTTACCTATGCGATTATATCAATCTTGTTCTCCTCTAGACTATATTTCTGTGGTCGTCATTGCAATCAGAAACAATTATCACAAAATGGAGTAATTTTAAAGACTGTAAGTAAATGAAAAAAAAATTTAAAGTAGTTGTTCTTCAGCTTTTCGTGAAATGAATGTCAGTAATTTAGATCAAGGATATCTCCCTTTAATAAATAAACTTGAAACATGATCTTTCTGTGGATTTGTTGGATGAAACATCAATAGGTATACATACTCCGAGCTTAGTTCCAAGGTCACTGGTAAGAGAAGATAACCCTGCTTGTATAATAGATGACACCTGATACCACGAACTCCAAATACTGTCTCAGGGGAAAGACTGACGTGAGGCAGTTGTTTGACTTACCTTAGTCCAGCGGAACACCATTCACAAATAAGTGTTTCCGGCCACGTGATCTTTGAATAGTGGAACTGAAGCTCCCCTCTACCATCCATCTACGTGTATAAGTAGTGAATTTGAACAGAATGCTTCATTCTTTATTTGTGGTTTATATGGAAAAATCTGGAAAATATTTATGATATCATAAGTCATTTAATAATGTTCATCACCAAAATTTTTGTATTTTCAACGCTATTTGCTTTCATTACTTGATTTTGTACACATATTCATTAAATTACTAGATTAAATGAGATGGAGAGTAGAAATTTTATAGTTATCGCACCTGTTGAGGGACGCTGTTATTTATAGTAACAGCGACATTTTGCAGGGAAGATCACATGTTTTATTATATTTATTTTATTTACCGTTGGCCGGTTTGGGCACATTTAAGGGTCATCATCAGATATTGTGGAAAACATTTCATTGTACACGAATCTCGCACGCATAATGTGTGGACATTTCGCTGCTAAACAAAAGCGGCACATAAGCTTATCAGTGTGCCATAAAACGATTTCCATAATTTCTGAATGTGACTGCTAGATTCCTCAGAAACCGGTCATGTGTAAATAAAATACACAGAATAACACATGACTTTGGTCACAAAATCTATATTGACTTTTGTTTAGTTTGTGCCCTTTGTTGCCAGTTCATGCACGCTCTCAGCGAAGGCCCCTCTCTCCATACCGGCGATGCGGCTGCGAGTGTAGGCTGTGCAATAATTAACTCTCGGATTTTTAAAAAGGCACTGGTTCATGTAGAGGCATGGGCGTAATGACATTGGAGTGATGCGTAGCTGCTGTTATTAACGCCGTCCACGCCTTCATCTGATGAGGTTCGCGCATTCTTTGTCGAGGATTTCATTAAAACTGATGGGTCGCCAGACTCTATTGTATGAGGCGCTGCGCCATTCTGTTGAAACGAAGCATTTTTTTTACATCAAGTTAATTGAATCCCTTTGCCAAATGTGACCTGTTTACATTGCGCAGCAGTGATTACTCGTACAGATGGCGTTTGTTCACTAGCAGCAGAGAAAGGTTTTGGCTTAACGTCCCGTCAATGACAACAACATTCTTCACAGAGCACAGACACGGAATAACGAAAGATGGTGGAAGAAATCTCCATGGAATCATCTCGACACTGTCGTTAAGCGACTTAGGAAAGTCGAGGAATACCCAAAGGTTGATAGCTGGATTAGCTGGGCAGAGATTTCAACCACCATTCTCTCTACTATTCTACTGGATGGTGATCCAGGTAAAGTAAACGGTATGCATTAGAGACGGAAAGTTATGATAGTTTCTGCATTGGATAGGAATCCTCAAGGACATTATACTTTCGAAGACCAAAAACTACAGAAGCCGGGTGACATTCAACTGAGGAATCGCTGCGGCTCCGTAACCAAAACTTTTAAGAGTTTACGCAATTGTTTACCGGTATTGCAAAATACGCTTATATCTTTAAAACAGATGCCCATTTTTATTTTTTATTCATTTATTTAGCTTCATTAAAAATTGAGATAATTAAGAGAGACATGTTTACAGTGTGTGATAACATTTCGACTTCTTACATCATTCGCTACAACGCCGAAGCAGTTGTTGATATCTCTTTTTGTGCACATTACAACGAATAGCATTTCATGGGGAGGCCTTAGAAAATATTTTTTACGACTGTGGTCCAAATACATCTTGTCATACATTCTACCTAATTTCCTCTTATCTGAATTTGGTTACCAGTTTTTGCGGTATCGGAGCATAATTGTATTCATCATCTTCGATACTGCAACACTTTCAGTTTGGACATGAAAATCAAAGATAAAATAAAAGAAATTCGTTCATTTCTTCAAGATAGTGACCATAAATATTACCAATATAAGCGAATTTTTTAATTTCCCGCTTAAGCTTTATGTTCTAGACGCTCAAAGTCCCTGCTAGCATTATTCCAAGTTGAATTTGAAGTGGTATGAAGCAATAAATAAACATTTTAATAAGTGCTAATGATTACCAACTATTAACTATAGCGATCAAAAGCAGTAATATTGTGAGTTGAAAGGTTAAAGAAAAATATACTTCTTAAAAAATAAGAAATTAGGACAGAAGTTGGAGGAATACGAAAGCACGAACCCATAGTACAGCCATATATTATTATAGAACCATTTCTATTGAGGAAAATAGTGTTAAATTTTGTTTAGTGATGTTTCGTTGAAGTGTCCACAAAAACCTGAGAAATATTAGGCACAATAAAGAATATAATTATGACAGCTGAGAAAGAAGATCTCCACCTGGCTAAAATAATATTTTTTCTATGTTTTAACCACAAAAATCAGCTTGACCTCAAGGAACCTCCTTATTAAGTTGATGTATCCGTGATTTGGAAATTTTCGCTTGATTAAATTGGTTGTCGATGAATCGATACCACTACAGCAGCTTTTGGCGGTGCTTCTGAATCGCAAATGTCCCAGTTTCGAATCCCGGTTCCGATACACACTTTTAATCTGGTAGGAAGTTTCATTATAATATAATATTTTGATATATTTATTCTTATATGATTTATTATTTATAATTTTTCTATCTCTACTAATATTTTGTTAGAACTAATTATAAAAGTGGACCTAAAACACGCTAGTGCGACTTTTATTTAAGAAACCCAGCAATGCTAAGTATACCTATAGGGGAATTAGACATAGATCCGAAATAGATGTCAGTATTACACGACGTCATGTCTTAGTCGTTAATAACGTCTGAGCGCCGAAACAGCCCGAGCATCGTATTATGGAATAATAAATGCTTTTTGACACGTACGGTTAAGTTCGTAAGTCACTGAATATATAGTGTTTCCTAAGAGTATTTAATGGTCTTTTTCGAGAATTTTTGCCCCCCCACCCCGCCACACACACTCCTTGCAAGCTATCTTAATGAATTTGCAACATGAATCACATCGTCCATTGGTGAAAAACCATACGATAATCCGTTCAATAGTTTTTGAGTTTATTCAGGACACATACACGGTAGGAGAGCTTTCTTTTATAATGTGAATAGAAGATAGATGGAGAAAACAACCACATAAGTAGCAAAATTGAAAGTTTCATTAATAACCAATTACAGTATGATAAAATGTGCCGAAATAATAATAATGAAATTAATATTAAAAATACCAACAATAAATTACATTTGCATGATGCTCTAGCAATAAAAATAGACAAAAGCAACGCAATAGTCATCGTGAATATGTAAGACTTTGTTGCAAAGAGCAAGGATTTTTTTGCAGAATTAATACCATCGTGAGACTTAAGAGAGACAAAACGAATAAATTACAGGCACTAATTAACCAAGCAATTAAAAATATAAATTTCTACTGTATGGTAAGGAAATGAATTATTGTATAGTTATGAATTCACAAACACCTCAATTAACAGCAGAACCTAAAAATCATTCGGCGTATTGTTAATTACTTAAATAGTCCAGCATACTTGTTTAGAAAGAAGCTACATGAATTGCTTAACGAATATTATACATACAGCAAGAGATACACATTTAAAATACTATGGATCTAATTGGTTAGATAAAAGATACAAAAATACTAGTAAATGGAAAACTCATCTCTTTAGTTATTACTAACCTTTACACAAATATACCAGTTAATGAAACTATAAACGTAATAAGAAACAACGCACTACAATTTAGCAAAATCAAGCAACCAGATGTACATGAATAAACAATCCTACTAGAAATAGTATTATCACATAATTATTTCACTTTCGAATAAGAAATACAGTATGCAGAATGATGCATTGGCAGTGGGAAGCCGCCTCCAGGTAACCTTGGAAATATGTTCTTAGATCACTTGAAAATATATTTTTTTAGAGAATTGACCAGATGGGCTCATAAAGTCACTTATTATCAGCGTACTTTTGATGACACCCTCATTTTCATTAATAGAAAAAATGATGAAATTAATTATATTAATCAAAAATATATAATGCTTACTATCATCAAATTTACGATCGAATATGAAACAAAGAAGAGCATAAACTTATTAGATATAAAAATAACTAAGGATACTGCTACCCATAAATTTAACTTATTTCGTAAACCAACTGACTGTATAATACATAACTCATCATGTCACCCTCTAACACATAAACAGCATATTTTCACGCCATGGTAGATCATGCAATTAATTCCCATCATGAAAGAAAGTATAAAAACAGCAATTATTTGCTACTGGAGTTTTAATTGTATACAAATACAATTAAAACTACAGTAGCATATAATTGCTATAATCTCAATGTATTAGGCAAATTATATATTAATAAAATGAGGGCAATATGTGCAATCGAAAATGAAGAAATAATGTTAGAAAGGCAAATGGAAAAGAAGGAAAAATTCGGTACACTACCATACCTGGGAAATCTCTCTCAAAAATAGTACTAACATTGAAATTATCTTCTTCGCAGAAAATAAATTAGGAATGATAACACCTCAGACATACGATTAATCAGGAGTATAAAAATTGAATGCAGTAACTGTGACATGTTTTATGTAGGAGAGACAGGACGAAAATTTACTACAAGATACAAATAACATACAAACAAAAGTGAAAACAACCTCTCAACGTTTGGTATGCATCTACGACAAAATCAGAACTGTACAGCAGATATATGCAACAATCTCTTCTTCATAGAGCCGGAAAAAGAAGATTCATGAGTATTTAGGAGTACATACAAACATTTAACAAAATTTGCAAATCAAATCTTTAAGGAACAAACGGAACTCAAAAACAGACAAGTAAAAAAATTGACAAAATTCTTAGCGATCATAGATTATTCAGAATAAAAGACAGATGTAGATCTTTGTTAAGATATAAATCGATTTAGAGCAGGCATAAAATTTAAAGGGCTACACTATCTTTGTCAATAATTTAAACCCTCATCTCTGACACAAATCGATATTATAATAAACAAAATATATGTAACACTACATAATTAATATATAATATTTTACAACCTACTGCGTAATTAAAAACTATAATATTGCGTAATATTACGTTTTACACATCGTATATGGATGTATGTACTGATAACAGCTTATTAATAGATACGCTTAAAAATGAACAATCAACAACAAAAATATAACCGCAGCTCTGGTGTTTATTGAATTACAATGCATTTCGTGAACATATTTTAGTCTTATGTTCTGCCGGTGACATAAATAAAGCATGGTTATATTCATATTGCAGTTATGGCTTAAAAGGTACTGCACTTCAAACGTATCACTCACGCAGCTTTGATCTTAACGACATATTCACTACCATGAGACGACTGAGTGTGGTTTGCGAAAGTAAGAAGTCATGGGTGAATTATATTGAGAGAAAAGTTGACTATGTCGAAAAATACGGGGGAGGGGGATCGACGGTGGAAATTGTAGGAAACGGCCCAGCGAAATCCCTGGTATCCGGCGTTGGAGTCAGTAGCGTCAAAGCGTTCTTCCTTACAACGAGAAACTTTCTCTTGCTGTGCTGTGTTCAGTGGCGTTACTCCCACATACGGCAAATATGTTTCTGGCTGCCTCTGCTGTTATCACTCTGCTATTTAACAGGAGAATGTGTCGGAAATGTTCAGACTTTTCCACTTGGTACTAAGTTTTCTAAAGTCCACAGCTCCATTCGCTTTTTCGAAATGACAAATATGACAAAATTTGAACTCAACAAAAAATTATTTTTTTCTTGTTTTTCCTTTCCCTTTAGCCCGCACTGAAGCCGGATCAACGTCGTTTCTGTCCAGTTGAATGTCCCACTAGGTGTGTTTTAATTGAACTCACTCGAATAAATTCGATAGTTTTGAAGATTTAAAAAATGTAGCATTTGTAGCCAAGCAAAGTGGCACTACACAATACTGGCTTTAGTAGCCTGGGCAAATAGGGAACACACACGATACATATCTGTAAGTCCACGGTATTGGTGATAAATTGAGAATATCGTTCCGAAACACATGAGCTATAAAACTCCACTGTTTCCTGCGCACGTATCCCGTCATCAATATGGGATATGATCACCATGCACACGTACACAGGCCGTACAACGGCCTCCCATTCTTACACCAGTGCCTGTCGGAGCTCCTGAAGTGTCCTAGGAGTTTGAAGACGTGCATCGATACGTCGACCAGGAGCATCACAGACGTGCTCGATGGGGTTTAGGTTTGGAGAATAGGCATGTCACTCCGTTCGCCTGATATCTTCTGTTTCCAGGTGCTCCTCCACGACGGCAGGTTGGTGGGGCCGTGCGTTATCATCCACCAGAAAGAAGGTGAGACCCCCTGCACTCCTGAAAAGGCGGACAGACTGGTACACAATGACATCCCGATACACCTGGCCTGTAACAGTTCCCCTGTCAGAGACCTGCAGGGATCTACGTGCACCTATCATAATCCCAACCCACACCATCGAACCACTACCTCCATACAGGTCCCTTTCAAGAGCATTACGGGGTTGGCATTCGGTCCCTGGTTCACGCCACAAGAAAACCTGACCAGAATCACTGTTCAGACTATACCTGGACTCGTCCGTGAACATAACGTGGGACCACTGTTCCAATGCCCATGTAGTGTGTTCTTGACACCAGGCCCTACAGGCTCTCCTGTGACCAGGGGTCAGTGGAATGCACCTTGCAGGTCTCCGGGCGAATAAACCATGTCTGTTCAGTCGTCTGTGTGTCTGGAGGCAGCTGTTACAGTGGCTGCTGCAAAGTCGCGAGCAAGGCTACCAACAGTACTCCGTGTCGGATGGTGGGAGGTTCGAGTCCCCCCTATGGCATGGGTGTTTGTATTGTCCTTAGGTTAGTTTACCTTAGTTTAAGTAGTTTGTAAGCTACGGACTGATAACCTAGAAGTTAAGTCCGATACATTTACAAAAATTTGTACATTTATTACTCCGTGGCCGTCTGCGGGCTCTGACGGCGAGATCTCGATCTTCTTCTGGTGTTGTGCACTGTTGACGTCCGTTGCGGTAGCACCTAGACACGTTTCCTGTGTGCAGGAATCATTGCCATAATTTTGAGATGACACTTTGTGGAACACAGAGGGCCCGTGCTACGACCTGCTGTGTTTGACCAGCCTCCAGTCGCCCTAGTATTCTACCCCTCATACCGTCATCAATATGTGTTCTTTGTGCCATTTTCAGCACACAGTCACCATTAGCACGTCTGAAAACGTCTGCACACTTACTCGCTGCATCGTGCTCTGCTGTGAGCGCCACCGTGCGACGCAGGTCAAATCCACCGCATGGTCATACCCCCAGGTGACTTAAACCATCGCCACCTAGATAGAAGGCCTGTGCGCTGCCTGTCAAGAGTAGTCATAACACAAGCAAACTATTTGTTGCACACTTTGTTTCAGAATGTTCTTAATGTTATTTATGTGTTTCACTGACAAATTTGGTCTGATATAAGATATCTTACCGATATTGGAATCGAACGATTCATATTAGGCATTTTGTGTGTCATACCAGCAAAACTCTACACGGAGAATCACACAGATAACACGAAAAGCATTCTGAAACACAGGGTGCAACGAGTACGTATTCCCAAACTCAGCACAACGCTAGGTAAGACAAATAGTTTTCTTGTGTTATGACTACTCTTGGCAGGCAGCGCACAGTCCTTGTATCTAGGTGGCGTTGCTTAAACCCGCAAACCGCCCAACAGAGCGTTGTTTCACCGTGTATCAGCATTATCCTTTATTTATGAGCGTGAGTGTAGATAAAGGTGTATAGCCACAGTGTAACATATAGAATCATAACACTCCCACCTAATTTTTGTTATGTAATGCGACAGTAGCGCTCCAAGTGACTGGCAAGCTAC